>CM020187.1:12183718-12298665 GCA_009805545.1 Oryza longistaminata | reverse complement strand
TGGTCCAAGTTGCAGAAAACCACACACACTTTGACACTTAGCACTTAAGTACATATATTTTGGTAGTGTCAATGAATGGATTCACCTGTGAGATGACGTGATTGTTCCATCTAGGATGAGGATGTGGTATCCTATTAATTTCGTGTGATGGCTGGTAATATGATGCCACATCCTCGTCCCAGGTGAAACAACCACGTCATCTCGTGGGTGAATCCATTCATTGATAGTGTGGTTTTGTGAAACTATACTACCAAAATATATGTACTTAAGTGCTAAGTGTCAAAGTGTGTGTGGTTTTCTGCAACTTGGACCACAAAAGGTGTAGTTTTGTGAAATTTACTCTTTAATTTTTTATGCTACGGATGGGGTATTTGGTAGCTCACACGCATGCACGTGGGAGCCAGACCCGTACCTCCCAAGCTAGGACGCCAGTAACGCTTAAATCGAGCTTCGCTCGTTTGCCAGGCATCCGCGCATACATGCAGCCTCCTTGTTGGGATCAACACCTGGACTCCGTCTCATGCCCTCAATTATAGCCCTACTACGGTATTCTCTACTGATAGTAAGAAGCAATCTAAATTGTTGATCTTATTTAATTAAAGGGTTCAGATTTATTTATGTTACCACCTTAGTTAGTGCTAGTAGAAACATAGAGGTGTATTATTGTAAGGAAAGTGTGAACAGGTATTATATATCGTCATTTAGCACTAACTAAACTTTTTATTCTTCCTTTTTATCTTTTTTAATGGAATATGAGCGATGCCAGCACAACGGATGAGAGGTTAGGAACAGGGTTTTGCCGTTTTGGGCATTTTACTAAGGAAAAAAGGCCAATATAACTCTCTCAAATATAAGTTTAATCCGAGTTATATTACTTATCCGGAAAACCGGGCAAAATGACTCCTCTAACAGATAAAAACAGTATTGATGGATATATTCCCACTACTATAGAAGAGACTATTGGTGCCGGTTGGGAAATCCCCATCGGTGCCAGATTTCCCATCTAGCACCATGGAGACAGCACTCATGAGAATGACTCAAAGGTGTCGGTTTAATAACCGGAACCTTTGAGGTATATAATTTGAAAAAAGAAACCAGCTGAGCTCAATTTGAGCCAAGCCGATGCTTCACAACCATCAAAAATAAATCCAAAAAATTGCTCCGCCGCCCTACCTCCGTTCCACGCCATCGGCTGGATCTGTTAGAGAAAAGCTTCTTCCAGATCTAGAAATCAAGATAGGGTTAAGCAAAGAAATGGTGCGGGTAGAAAGAGATGGATGGAGAGAAAAGAGGATTTGCGTCGGCACGGGTACTCACCGGAGGTAGAAGCAGCAACAACAACATCATAGATGTAGCTAGATCGCCTGAGAGCGGGTGCAATAACCAGCGATAGTACAGCCATCTCAGCAAAACTAATGAGTTGGAGGACAGAGAAGATGAGAAGTGACAGGAATGGACGATTATTTTGTCGCCAGCTCGACGTGAGCTCCAAGGCAAAAAGCCTGCAAGTTAGGAATTTTCAACTTTTAAAAATGGCCATGCAGTGAGATGAATGCCACGAAAGATGCTTGTGTCCCACTGGAAGAAACAAATATATCTCGGGAGCTGTGATGTATGGATAATTTGCTCTTCATATTAACTTGTTAGCTGACGTGGATATGGATAGAGCCGGCAGCCAGCGATACTATTGAATCTGCTCTGATGGTTGTGGTGGCGCGGCCGCCAGGCTGGCCGGAGAGGAGGCATGGCTCACCGTCATAGGAGACGTGGTCATGATGACAGAACCGCAGGATGCAGCGACCAGATCTTGTGGCTGCCGACTTCAGCAGCTGCAGACTGCAGCGTAGGCACTATCGCAGGAGGCACAGCTGCAGTGCCGACTTCAGAGTTTTTATATGAGCTTTTCGGCTTGAGATTTACTTCTTGTAAATTTTTTAGATGGGTAAAGAAAATATATAAGATAAGTAACGGTATATATTATCTCGAATAGTTAAGACGATATTCATCCAGGGTTCTAGGATCTGATTGCACAACAAATGTTCAGGGCTCATCGAAATGAATGAATTTTTAAAATTTCAGAAAAATAATTTCATCCGATTTGATAAATCTGACCAAGTACGAACCAAGTTAAGACGAAAAGGAAGTGACATGTTCTCTCGGACGTCACCTAAATGGATGAAATTCGTCGTCGAAATTCACACATTTCAATCCGAATCCCAGAACCCTGATTCATATATACTCTACAGACGTGAGCTCGAGCTCGTTGTCATCAACCCTGCAATCTCCTCTGCAAACCTCTCCATCACCGGAGGCGGCAGTAGCATCGACGCCGCCACCGCGTCCTCGCCGTCGGTGTTCCTGCACCTCACCAGGAAAGTCGCCAGCATCGGCTGTGCCATGCCGCTAACGACCCACTCCCCGCGCCCAAAGTCCAGCTCCACGAAGAGCCGCGTCAGGTCCGACACCACGTACACCCCGTCGAACACCATGCTGCGCCCACGCAGCGACGCCATCAAGTCCACCGTCGATCTCACGTACTCCCCCGTCACCCTTAGCCTCGCCTCGCAGACCAGCTCCACGGTCTGCCATAGCGTCCCACCGCACAGATCGCCGGCGCTGGCGTCGGCGATGGAGTAGGCGAGCGCGTTGCCGTAGTACCCCTCCGGGATGTGCAGCCCGCCCTGGCTGCGCCACCGTCTCCCGCGCGTGCTCAGGGGGAGGTAGGCACGCACTCGCCGGTGATATATATGTCATGCACTACTGTTCGATTAATTTCCGATATATGTCATGCACTTCCTTTCTCAAGATGCATCGGATAACATCTACCGAGGATCAAAGTGATGTATCTATGGATGCATTTCGTGATGACCTAGCCGGTCGTATCGTAGGATGATACATTTTGTAGTCTTTTGGTGTATGTTTCGATGACAATGCTACAGTTATTTTGTGGTCTTTTGGTCTATCTTTCAATGACAAGTAGAACATTATCAATTTTATTTTAACTAAATTTTAAGCTTCTGTACTCATGGCGTTCAATTCATTAAGAAAAAATTACAATTATTAATCCTACATCGAATAAACAGAAAAATAACAAGGGTAGTATTGTCCATCTCCACTATATCCTCTCTTTCAGGATTTCTGGAGCTGAGCAGGCTAGCCAAACACTTTCAGCGGTACCTCCAGCTCCAATAGGAGCTAGCTCCTACTGGAGTTGGAGTTCAGAGTTAGGAGTTAGGAGTTGGAGCCCTACCAAACAGGCCCTAAACTCCAATTCCATTATTGGATATTCAATTAGACTTGGATATTTTCAATATTTTTATTGTATCAATATATCATATATACACTAAACTCCAATTCCATTATTGGATATATAATATACATATCGTCTACTGACTATGCATGCGTGTATTAGGATGTGTATACATAGTGCAGTACTGCAGTACAGCAGTGCTTGATGGACTGGTTGATTACAGAATTTCAAAGATGAATTAATATATTGAAGTACATTGTACATGCCTGTACAGATTTCTATGGATGAGTTCGACTGTATTCATAATCTTCTGTACTGTACTGATGATTTTATCTACTTTCATGGAACATGGCATATGAACATGATTCTGCAGTGTGCAGCCTTTCTTGGTTGATTTATCTTAATATTTTTAGTGAAGAGAAATGCGTGTATTTTGACTCTTTCTACTAGCTAAAAGGCCGTGCTCTGATACAGATTTTGCTACGGATTAAGGCCCTGTTTAGTTCGCAAAAAGAAATTTTTTTGTTGCATCGGACGTTTGACCGGATGTCGGAAGGGGTTTTTGACACGAATGAAAAAACTAATTTCATAACTCGTCTGGAAACCGCGAGACGAATTTATTAAGTCTAATTAATCCGTCATTAGCATATGTGGGTTATTGTAGTCCTTATGACTAATCATTAACTAATTAAGCTCAAAAATTCATCTCGTGATTTTCATGAAAATTGTGCAATTAGTTTTTCTTTTTATCTATATTTAATGCTTTATGTATGTGTCAAAAAATTCAATGTGATGTTTTTGGGAAAAAAAGTTGGTAACTAAACATGCAAGGCCTAAACTGAAGGCCTAAAATTTTTGGGAAAATTTTTTTTGCCAATTATGAGTACAGTCGAACTCATCCGTAGAAATCTGTACAGGTATGTACAATGTACTTCAATATATTAATTCATCTTTGAAATTCTGTAATCAACCAGTCCATCAAGCACTGCTGTACTGCAGTACTGCACTATGTATACACATCCTAATACACGCATGCATAGTCAGCAGACGATATGTGTATATTATATATCCAATAATGGAATTGGAGTTTAGTGTATATATGATATATTGATACAAAAAATATGCAAAATATCCAATAATGGAATTGGAGTTTAGTGTGTATATATGATATATTGATACAATAAAAACATGCAAAATTAAAATGTTTGCATTCAAATGTTGAATTTCATTACCAGGATCTAAGTTTAATTGTGATCAGGGGATTTAAATTTGTGCCGAGGTTGTTGAAAACAAATCAAGTTTGCACTCATCAAAGTTTTATTACCCGATTCAAAGTTGTATTTAGATTCAAATATTTTTTATATAGAATATTTATGTGGGATGTTTAACGTACAAAGTATATATATAAGTATAAAGTCTATGCACATGAATAAAAGATATTAGATTTGTTTTCTATTTTTTTAACTTGTTTTTTTTAAAAAAATATGGTGCAGTAAGTAGAAAATAAGGGGAGGAGCTGTGTTAGGGGAGGGACGGAGCGATCACCTGCCCATTAGCACCACCCCACGAGCACAGTGATAAAGGCGTCGTTTCCAAAATTTTATCCCTCAGGTTAGGCAACAATATTTATTACTCCCACCTTCCCAAAATAAGAGTTTTTGGATGGATGGGACACATAAGTCCTACAAATCTACATAGGAATCCTACAAACGCTTCTAAAAGATTATTAGATTTCCTACAAACGCTCCTGAACCGTCACATGGCGCTCTAATAATCCAAGAAATTTGGAGGAAAAAAGAAAATCATATATATATCCATCTGTTTTCATTTAAATCAGTAGACCCACTATTTAAAACCATTAGATCAATAAAAAAATCATTCCACCCAGTAAGTAACCCTCTCTCGCATCCGTATGTAACTTCGCCCCGTCACGTACGGGCAACCCATATATTTCCTCCTTTTCTTTCTAGGGTTAATTCCATCCATGCCATTGCAAATATGTCATTTCAGATAAATGTCATTACAATTCGTCATTTCGTAGCCGTGCCACAACCGTGACATTTTCCATCCATCTCCTTCCTCCTCCGTCTTCTTCCTTCTCTCTTCCTATCTTCTTACTTTAACTCGTATGTAACTGCAGTACAAGAAAGATGTAATTATTATTGTAAAATATAAAAAGTTACAAATCTTGGTAGTGAACACATGCTCTAGCGTTTTGCATGTCGATCGCCGGTTCGATCCTTGGTATCCATGCGCCATTTGATTTTTTTCTCTCTTCCACGCATGCATCTTAAAGCATATCTAATGGTGGAAAATTTGCATGTTTTTCCCCATGATTTTCTTTCAAAAGATAAATATCATTTCCATAAAAGTTTGAGAATTTTTAATGATCGTCTTTAATTTAGTGGTCTTGGGTCCAACGTGTAATATTTGTCTTTTACTCTGACATATAGTTCAATGCGCCTGAAATCGTTTGAGTAAAGAAATACATAGAATGGTTCAAATCGATCACAATTTGGTTATATACAATTTAAAAGCTATAATCACTTAAAATACTGTTTATTTATTTTTAAAAGGTCCAACTCAAAAGTATAAACCACAAATGCATGCGAAGTGCATGGGTGCAAGCGGTGCATAGTCCACTCTCAGCCTTCACGTTAGAAAAAGAGAAGTGAGAATTTAATTAAGTTTCTATATAAAATAGGTCATTAAATATCTTAACCACCAATAAAAAGGAAAAAAAAGAAATAGGGGCCTACGGGAGGTGGCAGCTACGTGTGCGTGGAGAGAGCTTTGGCAGGAGAGGGATCCGGAGATTAATCTAATCTAACGGTGTAAAATTATGGGTCCACCAGTTTAAATGAAAATCAATGGCTAGATCTTTTGCTTTTTTCTCGAAATTTCTAGGACTTTCTCTAATTTATTAGAGCGCCAAGTGGTGACGTGAGAGCGTTTTAAGGAAGTTTAATGGACTTTTAGTATATAATAGATGGTTAATTCGATCCACACCATTGTAAATTTGCTATTTCGAGGCTGCACCAGCCACGGATCAAGATCAGCGCCCGCCAGCGGTGGCGAACTCTGGCGACCACCATGGTTGTGGACCTGATGGATGGGCTGCTACGCCCCGGCCGCGCCGCGGCGACGACCAGCTTGCCATCTAGGAGGCGGCCACCGTCGGCGTCCGTAGCCGGGAGATGCTCGTGTCGTCTTTCTCCTCCTCGCATGCCGCAGCAGCGAGCTCTCCGATGCCCGCTTCCGCCGCGGCCCGGTGGAGTCGTCTGCTCCCGCCACCCCCATCGCTTCTCCTCCTCCGCCACCGCTCCAGCATGGATTGGTGGGACGACCAAATTGGCTGTCACCATCATCCTTAATTTCCACGGGTCTTTGCAACAACGTATCGTCTACTGTTTGAAACAGGGACTGTAGAGCCGTAGACTTGCTGAAATTTTGACATTTTAACCATTTTGAAAAAAAAAAATTAATCTACAATTGGACCAAGGTACTTAGGTACATGGCGTTGAGGCCAGGTTTATTTTCAGTTATATATATTTTTTAGGGGGTCTAGCTAATTATAGAATAAGTTTTCTAGAAGGGTCAAAATGTCAAAAATGCTGGTACACTTGCACGGGCACCAAATTCTCGATCATGCCCTGAAGATATGAAAATATAAGTATAAACGTTTTAAATGTGTGAACGGAGTACTCCATTGTACTGAATACGAAAGTCAAACAAATCGTAGAATCTGTTTGGGTACGAATAAAAAAACTAATTACAGAATCCATCAGTAAACCACGAGATAAATTTATTAAGCCTAATTAATCCATCATTAGCAAATATATATTGTAGCTCCATGTAGGTGTTGAAACGTTCGATGTAACTGGATGTAAATTTTTTATGTGGGAACTAAACAGGGCCTTAGTATTACGAAAATTCAACCGATAGGCTGTAACTTATCTTTTCTTCAAATTGAAGTCATGTCACATACATCATACATCGACTCGAGGCTGTGTTCATTGGGAGGTGAAAGTGAGTTTGTTTGTTTAGTTTTTCGCTTCCCGTACTACTAAACGGCGTGTGTTTTGTAAAAAAATTTCTATATGAAATTTGCTTTAAAAATCATATTAATCCATTTTTGAAGTTTAAAGTAGTTAATACTCAATTAATCATGTGTTAATAGCTCACCTCGTTTTGCGTATCTTGAGCCACTTCAGCAAGTAAAAAAAACGCATAGGCGTGGGATCAAGCAGGGCTTTAATTAGCCTTTGGCCATGATGGTTGGCTACCTTATTACGGATAGTATTCATGGGTGTGTGAGTTAATAGGTAATGTGCACGTCCTTACACATCTTTCGTGTGATATGAAAAAAATTACATAAATAAATAGCTAATCTCTGGCAATTTTTCAAATGTCGGGAACGATCAATGCCTACACGGGCGCAGGGTTTTTAATATGTCCACTCTCCAACAATTTACTTCAGTGAAATATATTTAAACTTATCTAAATGATATGTGTAATAGATTTTAACTGGAGGAATGTTGGAATTTGTTTAGCTGTGCCAAACTTTGTGATTCAGTCTGTATAATTTGTGCCTGGATTATTTTTCATTCTTTTACTGCATGCATCGGAGCCGAGCCTGCTTTTTTTTTTTGGAATCTTCAAACTATGATATTTGTTTTGTTTGGTTCTTCTTCCGATCTACTGAAACTTCAAATTCTTCACGGTCAGATGTGCTTTGACTTCCGACCTAAGTGTTTGACTTCCGTCTATTTTAAAAAAATAATAAACAACAAAGTTGGAAAAATTTATGTATAGAAATACTATATATAAAAAATATTTGAATTCAAATTCAAATTTGAAACGGGCATGTAAACTTTTGACTTATAAACTTTGGGTCTATAAACTAATATTTGAATTCAAATTTAAATTTGAATTGGGTATGTAAACTTTTGACTTATAAACTTTTGGT
The DNA here is from genome assembly GCA_009805545.1 of Oryza longistaminata. Lineage (NCBI taxonomy): Eukaryota > Viridiplantae > Streptophyta > Magnoliopsida > Poales > Poaceae > Oryza > Oryza longistaminata. The sequence continues at coordinate 12,290,446 of CM020187.1, read as the reverse complement.
CTATAAACTTTAGTTGTATAAACTTTAGAAGTATAGAAATACTATATATAAAAATATTTGAACTCAAATTCAAATTTGAATCGAATACCGCATACCGCAGCAGCGAGCTCTCCGATGCCCGGTGGAGTCGTCTGCTCCCGCCACCCCCATCGCTTCTCCTCCTCCGCCACCGCTCCCGCATGGATTGGTGGGACGACCAGATTGGCTGTCACCATCATCCTTAATTTCCACGGGTCTTTGCAACAACGTATCGTGTACTGTTTGAAACAGGGACTGTAGAGCCGTAGACTTGCTGAAATTTTGACATTTTAACCATTTTGAAAAAAAAAAACTTAATCTACAATTGGACCAAGGTACATGGCGTTGAGGCCAGGTTTATTTTCAGTTATATATAGTTTTTAGGGGCTCTAGCTAATTATAGAATAAGTTTTCTAGAAGGGTCAAAATGTCAAAAATGCTGGTACACTTGCACGGGCACCAAATTCTCGATCATGCCCTGAAGATATGAAAATATAAGTATAAACGTTTTAAATGTGTGAACGGAGTACTCCATTGTACTCCCTCCGTTTCAAAATATTTGACACCGTTGACTTTTTAACACATGTTTGACCGTTCGTCTTATTAAAAAGAAATTGTGAAATATGTAAAACTATATGTGTACATGAAAGTATATTTAACCATGAATCAAATAATATGAAAAGAATAAATAATTGCTTAAATTTTTTGAATAAGACGAATGGTCAAACACGTACTAAAAAGTCAACGGTGTCAAACATTTTGAAACGGAGGGAGTACTGAATACGAAAGTCAAACAAATCGTAGAATCACTGCTTCGCTTATGAGAATTAGGGGGTATTTAGATCTTGGGGTGTAAAGTTTTGGTGTGTCACATCGGGTATTATATAGGGTGTCGCATGGGGTGTTTGGGTATGAATAAAAAAACTAATTACAGAATCCATCAGTAAACCACGAGATAAATTTATTAAGCCTTATTAATCCATCATTAGCAAATATATATTGTAGCTCCATGTAGGTGTTGAAACGTTCGATGTAACTGGATGTAATTTTTTTATGTGGGAACTAAACAGGGCCTTAGTATTACGAAAATTCAACCGATAGGCTGTAACTTATCTTTTCTGCAAATTGAAGTCATGTCACATACATCATACATCGACTCGAGGCTGTGTTCATGGGGAGGTGAAAGTGAGTTTGTTTGTTTCGTTTTTCGCTTCCCGTACTACTAAACGGCGTGTGTTTTGTAAAAAAATTTCTATATGAAATTTGCTTTAAAAAATCATATTAATCAATTTTTGAAGTTTAAAGTAGTTAATACTCAATTAATTATGTGTTAATAGCTCACCTCGTTTTGCGTCTCTTAAGCCACTTCAGCAAGTAAAAAAACGCATAGGCGTGAGATCAAGCAGGGCTTTAATTAGCCTTTGGCCATGATGGTTGGCTACCTTATTACGGATCGTATTCATGGGCGTGTGAGTTAATAGGTAGTGTGCACGTCCTTACACATCTTTCGTGTGATATGAAAAAAAATTACATAAATAAATAGCTAATCTCTGGCAATTTTTCAAATGTCGGGAACGATCAATGCCTACATGGGCGCAGGGTTTTCAATTTCAAAATTGTTTTTTTTTTGCTAGGACCCAAATTTCGGAAATTTTGAATTTTTTTGTCCTAAATTATTTGAAATTTTGAATGAATTTGAATAAAATTGGACCAAATTTACAAAAGTTTGCAAAAAAAAGGGGGAAATTCCGGGCGAGTTGTGAGCTGATTGGTGGGGGACGAAATTTCAAACCATGCACGGGCGTACCTGAAAATTAAATAGGACGGCAGACCAAATGAATTGAATAAATAATATAATCTTGAGCAAAATACTTTGTAGATCCTTCACTGGCCACTTTAATTAATGTGTATATATATGCCATGACTGGTGTTGTGTGTATCAATGCAAAGCGTTTGTTAATTTGGGACCCAGCTCGATCTCTCGACCATGGTCACCTTCACGGCACGTCGGAGCAAGGCTGAGATGGTGATGCCGGCACGACCGACGCCACGGGAGACGAAGACGGTGTCCGACATGGACGACCACCCTGGCCATCTCGTCTACATCCCCTTGCTCGAGTTCTTCCGCTGCCGCTGCTGCCACAACAGCAGCAGCAGCAAGGCGAAGGCCGTCAAGGCGGCCCTAGCTGAGGCTCTAGTGTGGTACTATCCGGTCGCCGGCCGGCTGCGGGAGATCGCCGGAGGTAAGCTGGTGGTGGACTGCACGGCGGAAGGGGTGGCATTCGTGGAGGCCGACGCAGATGTGCGGCTAGAGGAGCTCGGTGAGCCGTTGCTGCCGCCGTTCCCGTGCGTGGAGGAGCTGTTGTGCGATGCTGGTGACATTGGCGTTGTCGTTGGCAAGCCAATCGTCTTCCTGCAGGTATAATATATGAAGTAAATACATCCCAGCCTCAGTTACTTATTAGGCAAACAACCAATTGGTATAACATATGAGTAATTCTACCATCCAATATTTGGTACTTCGAGGTATCACATTTTATACACAAAAATTTAATATCTCGAGGTATCAAATTTTACATAAGAAATTCCCTTGAGATACCAAATGTTGGATGATAAAATTACTCACAATATATAACTAGCTAATTTACCCATGTGTCACCACGGAATCAAAGTGTAGACTAAGGATTGTGGATCGGGAGCGTTTTAACACAAAAGTTTCACCGACATGTCACTGACAGAGGATGATGGCAGAAAAGAAAAATCTATGCCACCATCGCTACCAAAGTTTAAACTAGTATAGATTAATGGTTTTCAATTTTACAATTAAAAACGGGAGAACCAAAATTTTAGAAACTTGAAACAAAATTGCTATGTATACATGTAGGTGACACGGTTCAAGTGCGGAGGATTTGTGATGGGGTTCCACATAAGCCACTGCATCGCCGACGGGTTCGGCATGATCCAATTCATCAAAGCCATCGTCGACATCGCGCGAGGCGAGCAAGCTCCAATGGTGCTCCCCATCTGGGAGAGAAACATCCTCACATCCCGATCACCACCACCTACCATTGGAGCTACCAATGCCAATACCAATACCGTCAAGTTCAGCTCAGTCCTCAAGGAATCCACCTCCATTGACGATGACATCATGCTCTCCACGCCCCAAGAATCCATGGTCGGCAACTACTTCCTCTTTCGTCCCAACCACATCTCCGCCCTGCGAAGCCACGTCGGCGAACACGGGGCGAAGACTCAACGAAGAGTCAAGGATGCTTTATTTTATTAAATATGTTTAGATGTTTTAATTAGTAGTAGTGGCATAAACCAAATATTACTTTGACCTTTATATTAAAAGCAAAGGGGTTTCTTTTCCTACCGGAACATCTTCCTCTCTCTCTCCACCTCTATATATCTATCTATATCTCTATGTATTTCTCTATCTATCTAAGCTATATCCATCTCTATCTCTCCACTACAGGTGATGGAACTAGTAGGTAAGTACCTCATTGACATCAGGCCTAGATCCGATTGGCAAACTTAATTATAAGAAACCACTGCCACCTCCTCTAGCTGTTTCCATGGCAGAGGTGGTTGTAGTTGTGGAGCTACAGTACAAGGTCAGTGTCAAGTGCCCCCACAATGACTTAGGCAAAATCTATGACCAATTAAACAGCATACCTACACATAGAAAATAGCACCCTGGTTTAAGTATGGCTATCACATTATGACATCGGTAGGTACGTTATGATATTGACATATCTGCAGTTTTCTAGATCCACCACTGGGTGGCTAGGTGAAAGGAGTTGTGATCACATTGATAGTGATAGGATGGAGCCCTAGCACCAAAATGCTCCGATCGGAGGTAGGACCATGATCCGATGCCCCTAGCTGTGCTATTCCTATCTCCTCAGTTTATAATATAAAGCTGAGTTATGCACCTATAATGAGTGATATCGTTACAATAATGTAATGAAGAAACAAGAATATGCACAGGAGTGTATTTCTTTTTTTTTATTTATAGATGACAATATTCAAACATGTATTGTTGGATAGAAGTTTGTAAAGCTTAAAGAAACTCATTTAATATATATAATCCTCTTTATTAAATATCCTGCAGTGTGATGTGTTGTGTTGGTGATAAATAAGAAAGATATTTCCTAAGAATGATTTTTTTCTTAATGCTTTGAGGAAAGGAATAACAAGTTATTTCCATAAAAAAAGAAGAACAAGCTACATTTGTAATGTTTATCATAAGGTTACACTTGTAAAAAAAACAACCAAGTTACAAAGAATATGTAACTTGCAACACTTCGACAGTCACATTTTAGGAATTCTTAACTTTTTTGCGTGCAGGTTGCAATAACAATTTTCCTTGCCAATGTCAACCGCAAGGCATGGAATATCGAATCCCTTGTCCTGATACCAATCTTTTCTCTTCTCAGCAAGCTCTTCAACAAAAACTGTGAGCTTTTCAAAAGTGACATTTGGCATCACAACAATATGTGCTAAATTTCCCTCGCAAGCAAGTTGCCACCTACACACAATTCTTTCATCCTTTGGCCTTTCAAACACCACTATGTTGCTTAATGTATTGCAAGATGCGCTTATACCAACTTGTTTCAATAATACCTCGAGGTATCGTGCATTTCCCATACATATGTGTACTTCTTTCAGAAGTCCTTTGTACCCTTTTTTGCTTAATGTATACCAGAGGAAGATTGGAGCATGACCATTTCGGCTCCCAGTGATAGTGGAATCCCTAGAAGCTATGTACTCAATATCTGTTGACAGGACTTCGGCATGTTCCAACCTGGTGATGACTACACCACATGGCATTGGACAACCCAAGAATTTGTGCCCTGACACGCTGATAGAGCCAATTGGTTTTTTGAATGACAGTATATATGTAGGCCAATCTGCCATGTTCCTATTAATAACCCAATGCATATTAGCCTACACATGTACTATTTATTATGGCATATATGCAGAGAAAAGATTCTGTATGATGCTGAATCTATAAGTTATACATTTATATGTATTATTGATTCGATCGATATATATAATATATGTGAATTAATAGCTGTAAATTACCATACCGAGATGGTAGGCAGACCTATGTTGGAGGTGCTGCACATAGCCAGCCATTAACCTAGATATCCCTGCCTTCTTCTCTGCAGCCTCCATCTCATCTGCAGGAGGCTCCTCAATCTCCAACCCTTCCAATATCACTTGGCTTACAAGCTGCTTGTCTCCCAGCATGTCACCACTGCACTGCAGCCCAGCTGCTGCAACAACATCTACCTGATGATGATCATTGCAAGAAACTTCTTCTGAATTCAACAGTACCATCTTATAGCTTGTTGCTATACTTATATCACACTCTGCAGAGACAACAAGTACTGAGATCAGGCCCGTTTAATTAGCTAGGCTCTCCCTATAGCCAATCAAGTTATATAAGCAGGATTAGCCAATGAACACAAGGGGATGGAGTGATCTGGAGGAGCAGTGCTGGCTATTTGTAGTTCACATGTACAACTGTCCCAAATTAAATGAAGATATGCAGATGACCTGTGATCCATGATGGCCTTATCTAAAATGTACCTAATCCACGCTTAGTTTTAAATATGTAGGAATTAGATAGAAAAATGAATATTGAATATTGTAGATCTTGACCTCATGTATATGCTATACATGATGTCTGAACATTCTTCCTAGCTTGACCCTTCATGACCAGTTAAGAAAAAGGTACAAGTATGCAATCTTTCTTCCTTGTCAAAAGCTAGTAGTACCTTTTTATTTAATTAATTAGTTCCTAGATGCAACAAAGGACGAAAATCTGGTAGCTAGTGGTGTGTCATTATATTTGAGAGGTCATCCAACAACTTCATTCCTGACATGCATGCATTCATGCTTGGATCGAGAATGAAGTTGGTATATATTGGCATCAATCTAAGCAACTTGTCTATATTCTGTTTGAGATATCAACCGGCAACTTTCCTGTTCAGTCGGAGAATACAACTGATACTGCAGGCAAATTGATCTAACTTAAATTCTTTCCCAACAAACCATGTACTTAATTAAGTTTCATTATCCTTTTGACGTATTGGAGTAGCTAGATCCATACTATCACACACAAAGATTAGTTGCAACAAACCATACATATATAATTATCAATTAGGAGTGCAATCCCTAGCTATAGCTATATATATTTTTGTGTGAACTAGGATGAGCGGTTGCAGACATGATCATTACGTAAGTTAAAACATATTTACCACTTTCCCTCGTCGATGAGTTGTAGGCTTTGTAGCCACGAGTTTTGAATAATTAAATTAACCCGTCTCGTTTTTATCTGAAGTTGGTAGCTAGGTATAAATGATTGGTATAAAAATTCAGTTGTACCCAATTACTAGTAATGTCACTGCACACTTGTCCATCATTGATCGACTGCATATCATAACATCATTCATTACTTGTTAAATACTAACGATTGTTTGGTATGGGTAAAAACAATGGCAGCGTAGGGAGATCGAGCTAGCTGGGCCGAACCAAATATATGGAAAATCATGGAAATGGGTTAGTTGGGCCGAGAAATGGGGTTTGGACCCAGAATGAATTGGTGGAATTCCCAAATTTTAGAAAATAAGTTCACCTTCCATCCCTCAACTTTACACCGAGTTTGTTTGACATCCCTTGTCTTCAATAACAGAAATCTTCACCCCTAAACTATACAAAACAGTGTAATTTAGGTCTCATAGTCTCATAGTAGTATAGATGCCTAGTTTCGCTGATGTGGCATCTTAGTCAGTAAAATAAAAATAAAAATAATATGTGGGTCCCACATATAAGTGAAGTGAGAAGAAAAAATGTGGGGCCCACATCTCTTCTTTCTATTTTCTTTCTTCTTCTCTTCTCATCAAGGAGGCTGCCGGCGGAAGACGGGGCAAGGCGGCCGGCAAACCCGGCCGAGCTCTGCTGCACCGATGCACACACGCCACTACGGTCACCTATCTTCTCCCTTGCCCACCGCTCGTTGTCGCACTCGTCCGCCACCGCCCCGCCCGGTGTCCACCACGGTTTTGTACTCCTAGGTTGTGGTGGCAGTGGCGGGCGGAGCGGCCGGCCACGCCGGCAAGAGAGGGGAAGAGGAGGGCGGAGCGGCTGGCGGTGGAGGACCGAAGCCGACGCGAGCACATGTCAAGAGGAGTCTGAGACGGAGACAGCGGCTAGTGGCAGAGCCATGAGTCGGCGGTGGAGGTGCATCGGCCACCAGATGACGAGGTCGGTGGAGGGCGGTGCCGGCGGCAAGGTGGTCAATGAGGTGGTAAAGGTCCTTGGGCAGTCCGGGCGAGGCAGATTCAGGGTGGCGCGTGGGGGGAGGTGTTGACAACGAAGCCGGAGCAGGTCGGGGGTTGACCGTGGGGCGACGCCGGCCTTGACGGGGTGCTCGTAGCGGCGGAGCTCCGCCGCTACCACCTGCAGATGAACATCCCTCCGCTCTTGCTGCCTCGCCACCTCAAGCCGCCGCCGTCGTCACCATCACCTCCTTCCGACTCATTCCCTCCGTCTCTCACTGCCGGCGATGTCGTCACGCCAGCCGCCTCTCTCCCCCTCTCCCGACAGCGCAGCCTGCATCCCCTCCCCACTATCCTGCTGGCGCCCCCCTCTCACGCCAGCATCCTCTCCCCCTTCTCCGATCGGCCTCCCCCTCTATAAGATAATAGGGCTGATAAGTGGGTCCCACATTTTTTCCTCTCACTTCACTTACATGTGGGACCCACATATTATTTTTATTTTTATTTTGCTGACTAGGATGCCACGTCAGCGAAACCAGGCATCTATACTGCTATAGGACCTAAATTGCACGGTTTTGTATAAGTTGAGGGACGGCTGGTGAACTTATTCCAATTTTAGATGGCTTTGACAAACTCGAATTGTATTGAAAATTAAAAGGTCTATATGACCTCCCAAATATATATAGCCCAACTTTGATTTTACTCCCTCAACCGACCACATACGCCTCCTTGAGTGACAAAACCAATTCATTTTAGGTAGTTGACTGGTTTGTTCAGTAGTTTTGTCTGATGTTGCACGCTGACTTGGTCTATCCATGCTAACATGACAATTTTATCAGAAAAAATATATATGAGCGTCAGTGAGGGTACATCTTACTTTCAACAACCTCCTCTCCCCTCCTCTTTCAATCTCATCCTTTGTGTGGTCATAGTTGGACGACAACGGCGATGCCTCCACACCACCATCTGGACCGTGGAGGTGGTGCGTAGCCAACACGGCACACAACTATTTCTTCCAACTGTTTCCTTGTTCAACAATAGGCGGCAGGCATGTGGGCGCTCCTCCTTCGCGGTCTCTTCCTTGAGCACCTAGTGGCAAGAGGATAGAGGGTGTTCCATGCTACTGTTAGGGCTAGTTGGGGCGTGGCAGTTGCGATGACAACGAAAGGATCTCAATGAAGGCAGCCAACGGTAGGAGCTCGGTGCAGAGGGAGCCATGGAGACCATCGAAGTCCACGGGGCGGTGGCACATGATAAGGACACGCATACTATGTCCGAAAATTTTGCCCAATCTTTCATGGCACAAATACCAAAATAAATTGTTTCTGAATATTTTCCCCAATATATTCACAACAACTAAAATATTTGACAACTGTAGCTGAGTATTTAATCTCACAGAAATAATCGATGTAAAGCAAACTTGACTTGATGAATGTATCGGCACCAAATAACTTTATCTCATTAAAGATCTCAAATAGTAGCAGCAATAAATAGAGGGATCAGCATACAATAGATGATGCAATCCAAACCCTAGATAAATCTTCCATCCGCGGCCCCGACGAACCACGTTCAGAAGAGAGGAAACTCCGAGAATTCCAAGCGACGCACCCAAACTGTAGCAGCTTGATTACGCACTTCACACAGATCAACAAGAATCCGGAAGATAATCTTCAAGACGAAAACCCTGATGAGATAAGGTCTTCATTGTTAGAGTGCTAGTCGGGAAAGATAAGGTTTTCTTAGTCTGTATTATGTTCTATTTCTCTAAGTTCTACTTGGAGAGGAAGATGATCTTCATTATAAATACAAGACCCCCTAGTAATAGAGGGGACACGCCAACGGAAGACAAGCCAATAAAGATCTAGACAAACCCAATGTAGGACCACAGAGGCTGACATGAGGAATATAGCGCTACCTCTAACCTCACAAAGTTCATATTCGAGGACAAAGACTACACTAGCCATCGACTACGTGTGAGAGCTCCATGTCGCCAAGCCAACAGAGACTAGCTTAGGTCATCCCAAATATTGTACTCGTGTGATACAGGTATATAAAGGCAATACTGGCTTCGGCCAATAAGAGTAGGGCTATTATCTGTCAGTTAAGGGGGTTAAACCTGTATAAAAATCCATGGCTCCCATCTCTTTTACCGCAATCTCGTGTATACCCTGATTCCAACGATCCCTATACTCTACAAATACCGTATACAGGGATAGCCCGTTGTTGGTATTTCTTAATGACATTACTAGAAATATAATTCCCAACAATGGCGCAGAAATACTTCTGGTATATTATGGTTACAGAGTTCATCCGCAAGCGCACGGATATACCATTGTAGCATTTCACCCGAGAGTATTCCAAGGGTATCGTATTTGTTTAATCCCGTGGGAAGATTATAATAGAGAGAACCGTACTAATAATTTATAGGGTAGAGTGACACTAAGCAGAAACATTCATACTCTTACTTGTGATTATCTAAGCTAAGTGGAAAGAATATAGAAAGATTCTATTCCTATACTTCTAGTATACATATATATTATACATACATTCTAATTATATTATACGCAGCTAATACCCTCCTTCCGATGACCTCCTGGTGCTTCGAGAAGCCACTCCTGATTGTCGAGTTCCTTACGACAATATGTCATGACCATACAACCGGGGCTAAATACGGAGGAGTACCCTCCCCAGGAAATTAACTTAGGAATATATACACGCGCGGAGGAATACCCGTGCTGAGCTGTCACCATCAGCGGCCCACCTCGCTTCCGCAGCATATAACCCCAAATAATGATATCTAGTAATCTAAACACCACACTTAAATTACCAAATACTACTCTAATATCATCGTCATGACTTAGAGTCATCGTATAAACGATCATTATACCCACACCATTGCATCTCCTAGATAAGCTAGCATCATAATAAATATAACTCGAATATAAAGTAAAATTGGTATTCATATACTCGGAAAGTAATACAATACCAGAGTAGTATAAAGAAGAATATTCTAAATAAAGTACAAGTCTTACAAAAGAAGGAAAAGCTACTAGAGCCATAACCGAATTCTTCCGAAGACTCCGAGGACCGAAGATTATATTCTATTTCTATTCCACTATACTCTAGAAACTATACTAAACTTGAGAGATGAAATGAACTTCTTGCTTAAGGTGTATCTTGAAATGGAGGATGAGAGCTCCTTTTATAGCTTGGTAATGACGGTTATGGCGGTTGGAATGGTCGGTAATACCCTCCAACAGCCATAGGGGAGCAATCCAGACCATCCAGCGCAAATCCTGCATCGGACGGCTGCACAGCGGGTTCGGCCGAACCAGGGGCCGGCCCAACCAGCCCAAATTTTGGCTGGCGGCCTCCTCTCTTGATCCCTGCTGCAGACTTGTGAATTTTGGCCCAATTGGTCGTGCCATTTCTGAATTCTTGGCCCATGCATCTTTTTTCATTTTTCCCTTTCTTTTTTTTCCATGCATGCGCTTTCCTCCCGTTCTTACTATATCATGCGTCTTCATGAGATGATTTAATCATAAGAATTTTAAGTATCTTGCTCTATAAATGGATTGTATAATAATTAACTTGCAATAGTTTCTTATTTACTCGAGAAAAAAAAACATGATTCAAAAGTCATAAGTACTTAATCCATCTCCTACTCAAAAGTTTGTGAATGGTTTTTCTAAGATACTTTAAGAAAAATAGAACCCTTAAATTATTATAAAATAACATTATCCAAACATTAGTTTGCCCTTAATTTATGAGACAAAATTTTCGAACAAACAATAATCTTATCTTTCAATAATATAATGCCTGCGCATCCGCGCGGGCCACCTTCCTAGTTTAGGAAAATACTGCAGCTACCATTTATTTTGCAACAGCCGCGGAGACACTCTCCCTTTTCTTTTTATCTACCAAAGTACGTAGTATTGGATGCTTTTCTTTTTTAGATAATTGGATGCTTTTCTTGAAATGGTTAATTTGTGTTTCTTCCATTGTTTCTTCTCGTCTTCAACAGCATGCTCAATCGATTACCTTCAGGTTTAGTTAATGTATCAGATATGATTTTTGCCAAATGCTATAGCTCATTTTAATTCTCTACTGTGTCTTTTGTTATTCCGTTAATTTTCTACTGTCTTTTGTTATTCCTCCAGCCTTAATCACAATTTGTTTTGCGTATTTCATCTCCATGTTTCATGCTTGAAAGGCAATTTTGCAATGATGCAAAGTACTATGACACTCACACGTTCGAAACCTTGGGTCTCATGTTCTAGTACTCAATCTCATTCAGGCCAGATGATCACGTTTCGTATAAGCTATCGAGTACAGTTTATACACTTACAGGAGAAATAATTGAGAAATAACTTTTAAAGCGAAGATTTGTTTGCTTAACTATGTTGCCAAAAAAGTGGTAGAACCCCCAGCCACAAACAGAGGAGCAAAGACCCAAATGCCTCCTGATGCATTCCAACCTATGGGTAGATAGAACATCTAAGGTGCTCGATATTTCTAAATTCTTGATGCCTTCAATGCCTTAATTGTAATGTGTGCAGTTTATCATGGACAAACTATCAAATCAGCTATATCATCCCGCTCGCCTCATCTCAACTGGCAGAAGCTTACTTGCCAAATGGTTGAGAATTTTCCTCATGCCTCCCAAGCCTATGCACAAACACGGCTGGTTAGCTGCCTGGCTGGATGGATGAAGGATTCCTGGAGTCGTTTTATTCTCTGAGCTTTTTTTGAGTCGATATTGCTTGGTTCTTTGTTGCAGAGATGCTTCTCGGTTCTCACATTTTGCTACCCACGGAAAGTGAGGTAGGCAGCAGGTGGTGATAGCTATGTCTGTCTTTGTATTCCTCCATGTCCATTGCACACTTCGAGTTTTCACCAAGTTATCATACGGTAGGCCCAAAAGCAACGGTGGGGAAGCCCAAGCCTTGGACCATTTCTAAATATGCCATTGAGAAATCTAGTCCTAACCTAAATTCGTTAATACAATGCCAAAGAAAAACGGAGAATACTTTTACCCGGGCGTGCGATTCTAGCAAAAAAAAAAAATCAGGCGTCCAGAACAACATCCCATCTTTCTCCCTCTATCTCTCTTTCTTTCTCTCTCTAACTCCACGCTCACCTCAACAAGCAACATGCATATGCATGCAAACAACACACCCTCCAACCTCTCACCTCTAACTCTTATTATTCATGCATCGATAACTTTCATAAATTGTTAAACACATTTTTATCCTAAACTACTTATCCGATCTAAAATTCAAATATTGTAATCGTTACACTTAAATCTTTGTAACAAGATCCCACTTAACTATATTCTAATAAAAATTTAAGTTTTTTTGTTGCAATAGTTTTTCTAAATGTTGCAAGTATTTTATGATGTTTCACTATGTTATTAGGAATGTTGCAGTACTTTTTATTCATCTAAAATATAATCATGTGAGATATCCCTAAAGATTTAATTGATACAAATTCAACAGTTCAATCAAACCGTAAATTGGATAAGTAATTTGTGAGAAAAAAGTGATTTACAATTTGCTAATTAAGGGTATAGGAGAAGAGAGGGGTGAGAAGAGCTTGCATGCACATGAAACATGAACAGCATGCATGCGGAGGCACCCCGGAGATTAAAAGCAATATGCATGCTCGGGAAGGGTGTCCGATTTTTATCCAAAATTCGTGCACCCAATTTGTAGTCGGGTAAAGAAAATATGGCAATGGTTCCTTGTTAGCACGGAATAGATGTGTTTATCCTTAAACAGCTATCACATAAAGAGCCTAATTACCATCGGAATTATATAATATTTGAATATTAGCCACCTCTACGACTACGAGCCATATTTGAAGATATTCCAGGGCAAAGACATTCTTAAAATGATTTTTTTACAGAGAACATAATGGATTATTTAGTCTTCTTATTAATACTATCACATAACATTGTTGATGTTTCGATTATCAAAAGCATTGGCATTTCGATTATCAAAAACGAACTTAGTGAATTTGACATTATATAAAAGAAAAGGAAAGAAATTGACATGTTTGGGTGCCAGTTAGCTGGCATGGGAGCAAAGCTTAAATTATCTCTAGTTATTTATAAGTCTCCCACTAAATCTTGTATATTGGATGCATATAATTTATAGGGTTCGTATTGGCTGTGGTTTTTAGGAATCGTTGCAAAAATTGCGAAGAGGAAAAATAAATGATGCAGCACACATCATCATGGGCGGAGGGAAGCCTAGGGCAGGTAGGGCGTGTGTGTTAGGCTTGTCTCCTAAATTTTTATAAGAATTATTTAAATTTGGTATAATAATTATTTAAATTTGAGTGAAACTTAATATGAAATATATTTAAACAAGTTGAGCCTTTGTGTTTGCAAGAGCAAGTTCTCAACACTCCCCTCTCGTTTTTCGTGCGCACGCTTTTCAAACTATTAAATGGTACGTTTTTTAAAAAAAAAGTTTCTATACAAAAGTTGTTTAAAAAAATCATATTGATCTATTTTTTAAAAAAAATTAACTAATACTTAATCAATCACGCGCTAATGGACCGCACCGTTTTTCGTGCATAGGAGATTGTTCCTAACACCCACCTCCAAACACAGCCTTACTCTTGGTGGTTTTCTAGCTCGGCCACTGAATGTCTTCATACAGAAATATAGAAATGATGGTTATGCAGCTATTCACCACTCATAGATAAAGATTTAGAACAATATGATTTGCTTTCAATAATGTCTCGTTTCTATGATGCAGATGAATGTGCTGCGAACTCTGTAGTAGTTTGGCTCTAATTTCTGATGGAGCAGAGGCTAGGATCGTTTTCCCATTATCTTAGAAAAAAGGAAGAAGAAAATTAGCTGGACTGCTCCTGTGAAGGCCTTGGCCTGGTGTGTGGGCTGAGAAGACAGGAAGGTCAGACTTTGGGCCATGGAGTCACCTCACCACAGGCTTTGAAATGCGTCTTGTTCATATCTTCACACGAGTTGCATAGTATAGATGGCTTCAATGGTTGGAAAGGGGAAATGGCCAGCTCATCCAATGATTGAGAAAGGAAGATGATATGCCTTCACCAAGAAATAGGTAATTAAAATTAATTACAGTTAATACGGACAACTTTCTCCTTTCTTTTTTTATTTGGGATGTTTTTAGAATGTGATAATTACTTTTATAACACTGCATTAATATAGAGTGGCTATACAATGGAAATTTGCTTTTTTTTTCGGGAAAGGGTGATATATTACTCGATCACACCAAGAGTGTATGGGATAAAGTTACGGTTATCACCGGTCAAAAGGCGGTTAAAGACTCTCACCTACCTTTGTTGGCTAAAATATGACAATGTCTACTTTGGATACGATTAATTTTATTTATTACTATCTCCCTACTTTTGTCCATAAGATCTCTTACTTCTCTGATTGAAAAGGCGAGTTCAGACATTATCTTCCTTTCGAAACGGATCAGTTGCACCAGCTCTAAAAAATCTGTTTCCACAATGATTGGCAAAAGTGTCCATTGCAACGCCATGACAATGCCTTCCCTGCAAGCAACAGTTTCAGTTTCCAGGCCACTTGCATTTCTGCACATAAAACCATGAGCATTGAAAATTATATTCCCAAAGCTATTTCTGAGAACTGCACCAATGCCCACTGTACCATCCCGTGGTTCATATGAGCCATTGACGTTTAACTTCATCCAGCCTACCTTTGGTCTTTCCCATATGCAGGTTTTAGGAATGTCGTGGGATGAAGATGAAAATAAAGATTAAGTGTTTCACGCAAAACGAGGTGTTAATAACATGTGATTAATAAAGTTTTAATTATTACAAACTTCAAAAATGGATTAATCTGATATTTTAGAACAACTTTCATATAGAAAGTTTTCGCACGAAACACATCATTTAGCAGTTTAAAAAGCGTGTCACGATAATCTAAAATTTTATCCTCCCCTTGTAGGAGAAATGAACAGGGGCCAAGGTATCAACCTTGGAGCCCCATATTGAACCACATGTTTTCCTTTGCTCAAGTTAGCAGTTGGGTGTTGCTGGACTTCTAACATGATGAGATGTAACTAGAAATGAAGCGTTGGGATGCATCTGCTGGTGCCGCCGGTTTCCCGTGCATAATCTCATTTCAAACATACCAGATATGCCGTCACATCATCATCAACAAAACCGCATGATCTTCCGTTGATAGGATCTCCTTGTCACCCTCATCACCCCCATCTCCGATAGCTCGTGTCTTGGGAATCACAACCATCTCCCATAGCGTCTCAACCATGCGGTTTCACTCACCCCGCCATTAGTTCGAAGAATCTTTACGCTATCCGATGGCCACCCATTGTCGACCTACTCCTGGCCAACCCTTTAAGAGCTCGGGAAAAACCTCCTCCTGGACTCCCATTCCAATCCTAATCTGGCACCTCTATAATCTTCTCACCACCACGTCGGTTCTAATTGTTATTAGGTGAAAAATATGAATGAGCAACTTTGCCATACATAGTCATGAAGAAGAGGAGATAAAATAGAAGTGGTAGTCCAAAGTGTAAGATCGAATGCAAGAACCAAGCCAACCAAGGAGATGAATAGTTGGAATACCAAAAACCAAAACTTTTAACGAAAATAAAAGATTATCCTCAAACTTCATAAACTTGCACTGGTCGCATCACCAGATTGCCACCGGTCTGACCATGGTACGTACACCCGTCGGTTTAACTTCCACCTTGCTGCTGGTTGGTCTGCCTCCCTGCCACAGGTGTGACCACCGCCACGCCGCTGATTAGACCACCCAATGAACTCCAGTCAAACTGTCGGGATCTAGGAAAATACGTATCGACAAAACTCACAAAAGTAGATCAATTTTATTGCATCAATGTGTTTACAAAGTGTATCTAAAGCACTCCTCTCTCAACTCACTACAAAGTGTATCTAAAGCACTCCTCTCTCAACTCACAAACTATGATTAAAACCTCGAAGCAAACCCTAACTTTTCTCTCCAAAAAGTTAATATATTCCAGCCTCAATCCCTCATCTATTTATACCCACAACGTGACTGGCCCTAGCCACGAATCCAGCTAGAACTAGTACTGCTAATCACATAGAAAACGTACCAAACCGGGAAAATAACATCCCGATACAACTCCACGCTTCAATCTTTCCAAACTTGGACTCCAATCCAAATTTGACTAATCTTTCCATACGCACACAACGCCACGTGTATGCCATATGGAAACCTTCACCTCCATGTGCATTGTTCTCTAGCCTGAGTATCCCACGTGATATCCTTGACCGTCTGGACCTCAACTTCTCCCATGCATAGTTTCTATCCATCACCGGCTATATTCACATGACCTGAAGCAATACCTGCACATGAACAACAAAGAAACTCCATATCCGAGAACAAGTTCACACCAACTTGACTAGCACCCAAATAGTATCGCATACGAATAGAAAACCATCTAGAAGTCATAAACAATTAAACATGAAGCAATCTAGAAATCCTACGAAAACAACAAGAAACCGACTCCCTCCCAGAGTCTACTGGTCTGACAGTCGGGTAACCCGGCTAGACCACACCAACACAGTCGGTCTGACCGGCGGCGGCATCTATCAGGTCTGACTGGCCTCACATTGTCGACCACCGCACTGTTTACCTTCTGAAAACACATCATTGTATTTTTTTCCCACAAATACTTACCTTTAACAATTTGTTCATCACATGATTTCACACATAGGTAGAAGATGGCCTTGTTCGAGAAGCTCTTGGCAGCTGCAGCTTCTCATAAAATCTCTCACTTTCCAAACAAACTAGGTTCTCACACAGATTATGAGAATCTATAATGCAGAAAATCAACTAGAAGCTATGAATCTAGTTTATTTAGATTCTCACCAGTTGGCTACTCGCTATTTGCTTATTAGAATCTAAAGCTTGCCCCAAAAGGCAGACAACTCCGTCGCTGTTACTTCCTCTGTGCCAAAACATAAGCATTATTTAGGTTGGCACGTGTATTAAGAAAGTAGGTGAGAATGATTAGAGGAAATGTGTGATTAGTTAAGAAGAGAAAGTAGACGGAAGAGAATTGTTGTGATTGATTGAGAGAAGGTAGGTGGAGAAATAGCTTTATTTTGGGACAAGGTAATATGCTAGAAATAGCTACATTTTGGGACGTAGCTAGTAGATTTTAATCCCATAGTTTTATGATGTGACATAGATATAAGAAAATTGTAGTTACCCAAAATGACGAATAGCAAAGCTGGAAAATTGGTACTAATGGCTTGTTTTTTTCCATATTACTTCTCTATCTCCTCACCTCCCCAGCAACAAGATAAGGTCATTAGAAACAAATTTCCTTTGCATAAAGAGATGATATATATTGAAGGAAAAATACAAAAGAAAAGCAAGACAAGAAGCAACAAACCAAAAAAAAATGGAAATAGTTTGTTGTCTTTCCCTAAAAAAAATCCAAACGATCCCTCTCTTCTTCTAGTCATCTCTTACTTTTTTTTTTGTTTTTGCTTTTGGTATTATATAGTATAGAAAATAACACTAGGAAAAGGAAAAGAAAAGATAATTGATCAAGGAGGCCCATTTCCAATAACACTACTCTATCTGATAGTCAGACGGCCGATGGCGCCCCGCCGCCTCTGACCAACCACCGCCCCCACCGCCGCCCACATGCCGCCGCCCATGCTCGCGGACGCGGCGGCGGCGCCCTGCTCCTCCTCATCATGCTCATCCAACTCCAGCTCTTCCTCCTCCTCCGCGATCTGGTCGCGCCGCCGCGACGAGATCACCTTCGACCGCCTCGACAAGGTATCTCCCCACGCCCCCACGCCCCCAAGGACTCAGCTCGCCTCGATCGGATCTGGGGGCCTCGCCGTCTAGCTCACGCGGATCTGTCTGACTTTTTCACTGTGCCTCTCGAGTTGCCTAGCTCCACGCCCGCATATCCGTACCAAGTTCCTGGACTTTGACTCTCCCCATAGGTATTGGATTTGATTGGTCGTCGATACGGGATTATGCTGACACGGCCGCCGATGACGCCTCCCGGTTGCTGTATATCATTCATTGGATTGTGGTTGGATTGCTTACTTGCTCGCAGTCGGCATGAGCTCCCCATGGGGCTATTAAGTACATTTGTCAGGCGAAACGGCTGTATTTGATTGCCTGCCTTAACGCGGATATGCGAATTATCCGATTGGTTTGTCCTCTTTCAACGATTGGCAGCACTTACTGCCTGTGCTGCTCAGCTAGCTGACTGGGCCAGTTAGAGCAACCTGAAATTGTGATAGGGTAATTGTTGGCCCTTTACTAAGGGCCAGTCATGGACTGTTACCGGTGGTGGCCTAGCCGTTGCTTCTCTTCCGTCCATCTCACCATCGTCTGTACCTTACTACTGAAACCTTTGATTTGGGGTTTGGGTTACGATCGTAGGTATGTGCTCCGGATTTCCATTTTCCTTGGTTACTCTCTGCATTGCTGAGGCGCCGCTGAAATTATTCGATTATAACCTACTATGACTTGACCTTAGTATTTTACTAACCAAAAGTCATGTAGTGATTCATGCTATGTGCTATTCTCTTATATGGAGTTCTACCCATACGGCTTGATTCTTATAGTCTGCATTTGGCAATTCATAATTTATTGCCTAGACCTTTAAATGTGATGCTTATTTTTCCTAGAATTATGAGTTACCTTTTCAAGAGAAAATCATTACTTCGTATACCTTACAAAGTATTAAATAAGGCCATTGAAACGGTCCTCCCTGATATCTCAGTACATGCTTATACTTGGTAAATGTAAGGAGTAGGTGCTGTTTAGTCCCTTTCACCTCAAATTAGTATCTGTGCTTCTTGGTCTTCGCTCAAATATTCTCTACCCAGGAATCCAAAACATTTGGATATCAACATATACTCCAATACATTTTTCTTTGTTGCGTGAAAAATACTAAGTCTCTAACTGCTTTGGTTGGATCTGATGAATTAGATCATTGCAATCTTTTATTGGAGTAACAGTTGCTGTATTGTGCTATACAATGATAGACCTTGGTTCTCTCTGTTTAGAATGATCATTTTTTTTTCCTATCATTCTTTCGAATTGGCCTTGTTGTAGATTGAGTTGCCGCCGCTGATTAGACCACCCAATGAACTCCAGTCAAACTGTCGGGATCTAGGAAAATACGTATCGACAAAACTCACAAAAGTAGATCAATTTTATTGCATCAATGTGTTTACAAAGTGTATCTAAAGCACTCCTCTCTCAACTCACTACAAAGTGTATCTAAAGCACTCCTCTCTCAACTCACAAACTATGATTAAAACCTCGAAGCAAACCCTAACTTTTCTCTCCAAAAAGTTAATATATTCCAGCCTCAATCCCTCATCTATTTATACCCACAACGTGACTGGCCCTAGCCACGAATCCAGCTAGAACTAGTACTGCTAATCACATAGAAAACGTACCAAACCGGGAAAATAACATCCCGATACAACTCCACGCTTCAATCTTTCCAAACTTGGACTCCAATCCAAATTTGACTAATCTTTCCATACGCACACAACGCCACGTGTATGCCATATGGAAACCTTCACCTCCATGTGCATTGTTCTCTAGCCTGAGTATCCCACGTGATATCCTTGACCGTCTGGACCTCAACTTCTCCCATGCATAGTTTCTATCCATCCCCGGCTATATTCACATGACCTGAAGCAATACCTGCACATGAACAACAAAGAAACTCCATATCTGAGAACAAGTTCACACCAACTTGACTAGCACCCAAATAGTATCGCATACGAATAGAAAACCATCTAGAAGTCATAAACAATTAAACATGAAGCAATCTAGAAATCCTACGAAAACAACAAGAAACCGACTCCCTCCAGAGTCTACCGGTCTGACAGTTGGATAACCCGGCTAGACCACACCAACACAGTCGGTTTGACCGGCGGTGGCATCTATCAGGTCTGACTGGCCTCACATTGTCGACCACCGCACTGTTTACCTTCTGAAAACACATCATTGTATTTTTTTCCCACAAATACTTACCTTTAACAATTTGTTCATCACATGATTTCACACATAGGTAGAAGATGGCCTTGTTCGAGAAGCTCTTGGCAGCTGCAGCTTCTCATAAAATCTCTCACTTTCCAAACAAACTAGGTTCTCACACAGATTATGAGAATCTATAATGCAGAAAATCAACTAGAAGCTATGAATCTAGTTTATTTAGATTCTCACCAGTTGGCTACTCGCTATTTGCTTATTAGAATCTAAAGCTTGCCCCAAAAGGCAGACAACTCCGTCACTACTACTTTCTCTATGCCAAAACATAAGCATTTTTTAAGTTGACACGTGTATTAAGAAAGTAGGTGAGAATGATTAGAGGAAATGTGTGATTAGTTAAGAAGAGAAAGTAGACGGAAGAGAATTGTTGTGATTGATTGAGAGAAGGTAGGTGGAGAAATAGCTTTATTTTGGGACAAGGTAATATGCTAGAAATAGCTACATTTTGGGACGGAGCTAGTAGAATTTAGTCACATAGCTGTATGATGTGACATAAATATAAGAAAATTGTTGTTACCCAATTTGACGAATAGCAAAGCTGGAAAATTGGTACTAATGGCTTGTTTTTTTCCATATTACTTCTCTATCTCCTCACCTCCCCAGCAACAAGATAAGGTCATTAGAAACAAATTTCCTTTGCATAAAGAGATGATATATATTGAAGGAAAAATACAAAAGAAAAGCAAGACAAGAAGCAACAAACCAAAAAAAAATGGAAATAGTTTGTTGTCTTTCCCTAAAAAAAATCCAAACGATCCCTCTCTTCTTCTAGTCATCTCTTACTTTTTTTTTTGTTTTTGCTTTTGGTATTATTTAGTATAGAAAATAACACTAGGAAAAGGAAAAGAAAAGATAATTGATCAAGGAGGCCCATTTCCAATAACACTACTCTATCTGATAGTCAGACCACCACCACACCCTATCTCCCTCTCATCAGACGAGCAAAAACAAAGAAGAGTGTCGTGCAGCCGGCGGCGGCCGCGGGTCGTCGGGTTGAAGCTGTGGGACGTTCCTCTGCAAGGAGAGCTCACGCCTCACCTCGGTAACCTCTCTTTCCTCCGTGTCCTCAACCTCGGTGGCATAAACCTCACTGGCCCCATCCCAGCTGATCTTGGGAGGCTGCATCGTCTTAGGATTCTCCGTCTTGCCCACAATACCATGTCAGATACTATTCCCTCTGCACTAGGGAACCTTACAAAGCTTGAGATTCTAAATCTCTATGGCAACCACATCTCAGGGCACATACCAACCGAGCTGCAAAATCTACATAGCCTTAGGCAAATGGTTCTCACGAGCAATTACCTGAGTGGTCCGGTACCAGAGTATCTATTCAACGCCACACCTTGGGTAACCGAGATACACCTCGGGCTGAATAGTTTGTCAGGTTCCATACCAGACTGTGTTGGCTCCTTGCCCATGCTTCGAGTTCTTGCGTTGCCAGACAATCAGCTCTCTGGTCCAGTGCCTCCTGCCATTTTCAACATGTCTAGCCTTGAAGCCATACTTATATGGAAGAACAATCTGACTGGCCCTATACCTACTAACCGGAGCTTTAATCTCCCTATGTTGCAAGACATAGAACTAGACACGAATAATTTCACAGGACTAATCCCGTCAGGGCTTGCTTCATGCCAGAAGCTTGAGATAATTTCTCTGTCAGAAAATCTTTTTTCAGGTGTCGTGCCGCAATGGCTGGCTAAGATGTCACGTCTCACTTTCCTCTTTTTGGATGGCAATGAGCTCGTTGGTACGATCCCGAGTCTGTTGGGAAATCTCTCCATGCTCAGAGGCCTTGACCTCTCATACAACCACCTAAGCGGCCACATTCCGGTGGAGCTGGGAACACTGACAAAACTCACGTATCTCTATCTTTCACTTAATCAGCTCATCGGAACTTTTCCAGCCTTTATTGGAAACTTATCTGAATTGTCATACTTGGGATTGGGATATAACCAGCTGACAGGGCCTGTACCATCAACGTTTGGAAACATCAGGCCTCTCGTTGAAATTAAAATTGGAGGCAATCACCTCCAAGGGGATCTCAGCTTCCTGTCTAGCCTTTGTAACTGTCGCCAACTTCAGTACCTCTTGATATCACATAACTCTTTCACCGGGTCTCTCCCAAACTATGTTGGAAACCTCTCAACTGAACTCTTAGGATTCGAAGGAGACGACAACCACTTAACTGGTGGCCTTCCAGCTACACTGTCAAACCTTACTAATCTGCGAGCGCTAAATTTGTCATACAACCAACTCAGTGATTCCATACCAGCTTCCCTCATGAAGTTGTACGTTTTTTAAAAAAAAAGTTTCTATACAAAAGTTGTTTAAAAAAATCATATTGATCTATTTTTTAAAAAAAATTAACTAATACTTAATCAATCACGCGCTAATGGACCGTACCGTTTTTCGTGCATAGGAGATTGTTCCCAACACCCACCTCCAAACACAGCCTTACTCTTGGTGGTTTTCTAGCTCGGCCGCTGAATGTTTTCATACAGAAATATAGAAATGATGGTTATGCAGCTATTCACCACTCATAGATAAAGATTTAGAACAATATGATTTGCTTTCAATAATGTCTCGTTTCTATGATGCAGATGAATGTGCTGCGAACTCTGTAGTAGTTTGGCTCTAATTTCTGATGGAGCAGAGGCTAGGATCGTTTTCCCATTATCTTAGAAAAAAGGAAGAAGAAAATTAGCTGGACTGCTCCTGTGAAGGCCTTGGCCTGGTGTGTGGGCTGAGAAGACAGGAAGGTCAGACTTTGGGCCATGGAGTCACCTCACCACAGGCTTTGAAATGCGTCTTGTTCATATCTTCACACGAGTTGCATAGTATAGATGGCTTCAATGGTTGGAAAGGGGAAATGGCCAGCTCATCCAATGATTGAGAAAGGAAGATGATATGCCTTCACCAAGAAATAGGTAATTAAAATTAATTACAGTTAATACGGACAACTTTCTCCTTTCTTTTTTTATTTGGGATGTTTTTAGAATGTGATAATTACTTTTATAACGCTGCATTAATATAGAGTGGCTATACAATGGAAATTTGCTTCTTTTTTTCGGGGAAAGGGTGATATATTACTCAATCACACCAAGAGTGTATGGGATAAAGTTATGGTTATCACCGGTCAAAAGGCGGTTAAAGACTCACACCTACCTTTGTTGGCTAAAATATGACAATCTCTACTTTGGATACGATTAATTTTTTTTATTACAATCTCCCTACTTTCGTTCATAAGATCTCTTACTTCTCTAATTAAAAAGGCGAGTTCAGACATCATCTTCCCTTCGGAACGGATCAGTTGCACCAGCTCTAAACAATCTGTTTCCACAATGATTGGCAAAAGTGTCCATTGCAACGCCATGACAATGCCTTCCCTGCAAGCAACAATTTCAGTTTCCAGGCCACTTGCATTTCTGCACATAAAACCACAAGCATCGAAAATTATATTCCCAGAGCTATTTCTGAGAACTACACCAATGCCAACTGTACCATCCCGTGGTTCATATGAGCCATTGACGTTTAACTTCATCCAGCCTACCTTTGGTGTTTCCCATATGCAGGTTTAGGAATGTCGTGGGATTCTTGGTATGAACCTTAGAGCCCCATATTGAACCACATGTTTTCCTTTGCTCAAGTTAGCATTTGCTCAAGTTAGCAGTTGGGTGTTGCTGGACTTCTAACAGGGATGAGATGTAACTAGAAATGAAGCGTTGGGATGCATCTGCTGGTGCCGCCGGTTTCCCGTGCATAATCTCATTTCAAACATACCAGATACATCGCCACATCATCATCAACAAAACCGCATGATCTTCCGTTGATAGGATCTCCTTGGCACCCTCATCACCCCCATCTCCGATAGCTCGTGTCTTGGGAATCACAACCATCTCGGCCATAGCCTCTCAACCATGCAGTTTCGCTCACCCCGCCATTAGTTCCAAGCATCTTTACGCTATCCGATGGCCACCCATTGTCGACCTACTCCTGGCCAACCCTTTAAGAGCTCGGGAAAAACCTCCTCCTGGACTCCCATTCCAATCCTAATCTGGCACCTCTATAATCTTCTCACCACCACGTCGGTTCTAATTGTTATTGGGTGAAAATTATGAATGAGCAACTTTGCCATACATAGTCATGAAGAAGAGGAGATAAAATAGAAGTGGTAGTCCAAAGTGTAAGATCGAATGCAAGAACCAAGCCAACCAAGGAGATGAATAGTTGGAATACCAAAAACCAAAACTTTTAACGAAAATAAAAGATTACCCTCAAACTTCATAAACTTGCACTGGTCGCATCACCAGATTGCCATCGGTATGACCGCGGTACGTACACCCTTCGGTCTAACTTCCACCTTGCTGCTGGTTGGTCTGCCTCCCTGCCACAGGTGTGACCACCGCCATGCCGCTGATTAGACCACCCAATGAACTCCAGTCAAACTGTCGGGATCTAGGAAAATACGTATCGACAAAACTCACAAAAGTAGATCAATTTTATTGCATCAATGTGTTTACAAAGTGTATCTAAAGCACTCCTCTCTCAACTCACTACAAAGTGTATCTAAAGCACTCCTCTCTCAACTCACAAACTATGATTAAAACCTCGAAGCACTCTCAACTCACTACAAAGTGTATCTAAAGCACTCCTCTCTCAACTCACTACAAAGTGTATCTAAAGCACTCCTCTCTCAACTCACTACAAAGTGTATCTAAAGCACTCCTCTCTCAACTCACTACAAAGTGTATCTAAAGCACTCCTCTCTCAACTCACTACAAAGTGTATCTAAAGCACTCCTCTCTCAACTCACTACAAAGTGTATCTAAAGCACTCCTCTCTCAACTCACTACAAAGTGTATCTAAAGCACTCCTCTCTCAACTCACTACAAAGTGTATCTAAAGCACTCCTCTCTCAACTCACTACAAAGTGTATCTAAAGCACTCCTCTCTCAACTCACTACAAAGTGTATCTAAAGCACTCCTCTCTCAACTCACTACAAAGTGTATCTAAAGCACTCCTCTCTCAACTCACAAACTATGATTAAAACCTCGAAGCAAACCCTAACTTTTCTCTCCAAAAAGTTAATATATTCCAGCCTCAATCCCTCATCTATTTATACCCACAACGTGACTGGCCCTAGCCACGAATCCAGCTAGAACTAGTACTGCTAATCACATAGAAAACGTACCAAACCGGGAAAATAACATCCCGATACAACTCCACGCTTCAATCTTTCCAAACTTGGACTCCAATCCAAATTTGACTAATCTTTCCATACGCACACAACGCCACGTGTATGCCATATGGAAACCTTCACCTCCATGTGCATTGTTCTCTAGCCTGAGTATCCCACGTGATATCCTTGACCGTCTGGACCTCAACTTCTCCCATGCATAGTTTCTATCCATCACCGGCTATATTCACATGACCTGAAGCAATACCTGCACATGAACAACAAAGAAACTCCATATCCGAGAACAAGTTCACACCAACTTGACTAGCACCCAAATAGTATCGCATACGAATAGAAAACCATCTAGAAGTCATAAACAATTAAACATGAAGCAATCTAGAAATCCTACGAAAACAACAAGAAACCGACTCCCTCCCAGAGTCTACTGGTCTGACAGTCGGGTAACCCGGCTAGACCACACCAACACAGTCGGTCTGACCGGCGGCGGCATCTATCAGGTCTGACTGGCCTCACATTGTCGACCACCGCACTGTTTACCTTCTGAAAACACATCATTGTATTTTTTTCCCACAAATACTTACCTTTAACAATTTGTTCATCACATGATTTCACACATAGGTAGAAGATGGCCTTGTTCGAGAAGCTCTTGGCAGCTGCAGCTTCTCATAAAATCTCTCACTTTCCAAACAAACTAGGTTCTCACACAGATTATGAGAATCTATAATGCAGAAAATCAACTAGAAGCTATGAATCTAGTTTATTTAGATTCTCACCAGTTGGCTACTCGCTATTTGCTTATTAGAATCTAAAGCTTGCCCCAAAAGGCAGACAACTCCGTCGCTGTTACTTCCTCTGTGCCAAAACATAAGCATTATTTAGGTTGGCACGTGTATTAAGAAAGTAGGTGAGAATGATTAGAGGAAATGTGTGATTAGTTAAGAAGAGAAAGTAGACGGAAGAGAATTGTTGTGATTGATTGAGAGAAGGTAGGTGGAGAAATAGCTTTATTTTGGGACAAGGTAATATGCTAGAAATAGCTACATTTTGGGACGTAGCTAGTAGATTTTAATCCCATAGTTTTATGATGTGACATAGATATAAGAAAATTGTAGTTACCCAAAATGACGAATAGCAAAGCCGGCCGATGGCGCCCCGCCGCCTCTGACCAACCACCGCCCCCACCGCCGCCCACATGCCGCCGCCCATGCTCGCGGACGCGGCGGCGGCGCCCTGCTCCTCCTCATCATGCTCATCCAACTCCAGCTCTTCCTCCTCCTCCGCGATCTGGTCGCGCCGCCGCGACGAGATCACCTTCGACCGCCTCGACAAGGTATCTCCCCACGCCCCACGCCCCCAAGGACTCAGCTCGCCTCGATCGGATCTGGGGGCCTCGCCGTCTAGCTCACGCGGATCTGTCTGACTTTTTCACTGTGCCTCTCGAGTTGCCTAGCTCCACGCCCGCATATCCGTACCAAGTTCCTGGACTTTGACTCTCCCCATAGGTATTGGATTTGATTGGTCGTCGATACGGGATTATGCTGACACGGCCGCCGATGACGCCTCCCGGTTGCTGTATATCATTCATTGGATTGTGGTTGGATTGCTTACTTGCTCGCAGTCGGCATGAGCTCCCCATGGGGCTATTAAGTACATTTGTCAGGCGAAACGGCTGTATTTGATTGCCTGCCTTAACGCGGATATGCGAATTATCCGATTGGTTTGTCCTCTTTCAACGATTCGCCGCACTTACTGCCGGTGCTGCTCAGCTAGCTGACTGGGCCAGTTAGAGCAACCTGAAATTGTGAGAGGGTAATTGTTGGCCCTTTACTAAGGGCCAGTCATGGACTGTTACCGCTGGTGGCCTAGCCGTTACGCTTCTCTTCCGTTCATCTCACCATCGACTGTACCTTACTACTGAAACCTTTGATTTGGGGTTTGGGTTACGATCGTAGGTATGTGCTCCGGATTTCCATTTTCCTTGGTTACTCTGCATTGCTGAGGCGCCACTGAAATGATTCGATTATAACCTACTACGACTTGACCCTAGTATTTTACTAACCAAAAGTCATGTAGTGATTCATGCTATGTGCTATTCTCTTTTATGGAGTTCTACCCATATGATTCTTATAGTCTGCATTTGGCAATTCATAATTTATTGCCTAGACCTTTAAATGTGATGCTTATTTTTCCTAGAATTATGAGTTACCTTTTCAAGAGAAAATCATTACTTCGTATACCTTACAAAGTATTAAATAAGGCCATTGAAACGGTCCTCCCTGATATCTCAGTACATGCTTATACTTGGTAAATGTAAGGAGTAGGTGCTGTTTAGTCCCTTTCACCTCAAATTAGTATCTGTGCTTCTTGGTCTTCGCTCAAATATTCTCTACCCAGGAATCCAAAACATTTGGGTATCAACATATACTCCAATACATTTTTCTTTGTTGCGTGAAAAATACTAAGTCTCTAACTGCTTTGGTTGGATCTGATGAATTAGATCATTGCAATCTTTTATTGGAGTAACAGTTGCTGTATTGTGCTATACAATGATAGACCTTGGTTCTCTCTGTTTAGAATGATCATTTTTTTTTCCTATCATTCTTTCGAATTGGCCTTGTTGTAGATTGAGTTGCTATAATGTTAATGGCACCAAGAGTAGAGAGTGTATAGCGCGTTCTTTGTTCGTAATATATTATCATCTTTATATTTGTTTATTTTGGTTTGGGAACTTCAGGCCATCATGACTCCTGACTTAAATGGCGAAAAGGAACTTGCCTTACACCTCACATTCTATCATTCTGTGGAAGAATGAGGAGACTCTACCCACAATTCCGAACTTGTTTCTTTATGCTATAGATGCTGAACAATATGTAATTCGCAGACCCACCACACAGTTTGTCTTTTTTGTAGAAACGTAACACTTTGATGGTCTATGCTGGATAATGTTATACATGTATTAAGCTGATAGTTGATGTTTATATTGTTCATTGCACTATATTTTTCCTAGTTTATTTGAAAATGTTTACTATCATCTCTCCTGCAAGAACAGGTTACTCGTTTAAGCTTTCTTGATTTGTTATTGGAGTAATGGAAGATCTAAAAAAAAATCATATTTTACTAACAGAACCGATCATTTTTATTGATGTGAGTTCCATTTTTTCCCAGTTCTGGAGTGCCTTGTCGCCTCAAGCACGGCATGAGCTCCTCAGGATCGATAAGCAGACTCTCATTGAGCATGCACGCAGGAATTTGTACTGTTCAAGGTGCAATGGGCTGCTTTTAGAAAGTTTCACACAAATGGTCATGCATGGGAAGTCACTGCAACAAAAAGGTCCAGGTGTTGTACAAGATGATTCTTGGGGAGGCCTTTCGACAACAAAGGATGGCCTCCTGACTCTTCTTGACTGCTTCATAAATACAAATTCCCTTCATGTACTCCAGAATGTAAGCCTGAATAACACCTTATGGTTTTATACTTTTCAATTTTTCTACTTGTTCTTGTTGGGTTTTAGCAATTTATTGAGAACACTACTGAAGTTTTCTCTAGACCATGCCTGTTCATTTAAAAGAATATTTGCATGATGCTGGGTTAGGGTGCACTAATTTAACCATTCTAATTTTCTCCGAATTAATTTGACTCTTTTAATAGATATTTGACAATGCACGGGCGAGGGAGCGTGAACGGGAAATGCTTTATCCTGATGCATGTGGTGGAGGAGGAAGAGGGTGGATTAGCCCAGTAATAGCTAATTATGGCAGGGGGCATGGAACACGAGACACATGTGCTTTGCACACTGCACGCCTTTCTTGTGATGCTCTGGTGGGTTACTGGTTTGACCTGTGTGAAGAAACTAGATCATCTCTTCTGCGGATGAAGGAAGAAGATTTCATTGAAAGACTTATGCATAGGTGAGTGCAACCAAGTACAGTTTGTTTGATACAAGATTAAGATCATGAAATTGATGCACAGTTAAGCATGTGAACAAATCTATCTAGCTGGAGTAAGAGTATAATAGCCCAAAAACTTTATTTGCTTTCCCCAGTAAGGAATCAACTACTGTCAACACAAGTATGCTATCATCAATTGGGATGATTTTGTGTACTAATGCCTCCATCCATAATTGTGTGGGTGCATGGCGCATTTTTCCAATGGCGTTGTTCACAAATGCAGGCCATATCTAACATTCCAGCCTCCTTGCATGCTTCCATTGAATGTTGTGCTTAGAGCTAATATATTATGGTAATTTAGTCCTATCCAAAACCTCCTTTGTACATGTCCAAGACAAAATTTTCCCCTACATTTGTGATTGAAGGGAGGTTTTTTGTTACATTGCTTTATCTATTTGCTCCTTGATCTGATGAGGGCGTCTTTTGAGTTTTTAATGTTTGGGGGAGTACTATTAGTCATTTTTTATTAGTTCTCGTTACTTATAAAGCAATAATGCATCATTGCACTAGGAAAATCGAAAGCTTTATTTACAAATGGTCAGATTTGTATGGTTCATGTAAGTGCTATGGTACCTTGGTGTGCAATTTTGTGTACTTTGGTAGAAGTCGATGTTTCTCTGTGATTCAAAAAGGATATTTGTTTTTTTTCCTATTCAAATAGTTACTGCTTACCAGCAGTTTCTAAATCGCATTATGATGATAACTACATAATCTAGTTGCAATAATATGTTTTTTATATCCGGACTTTGTGGGAAACTTTTGGTCTGCTATGTTCCGAGTGACTGCATTTCACTTAGGGTATGCTTGGTTCATGGCCAAGGTTGGATAGGATATGGCCATCCATATTTTCAGGGATATGGTGATCCAACTTTTTGTTTTGTTGCGTGGATATGGCCATCCAGTTTCTTGTATGGTTAGATGGATGAGGATGGATGGATTGATAACAATAAACTATTAATTAATAAGAAAGTATATTAATTATCATTAATCTTAGCATATTCTATACTAATTAACAACAAAATAGATTAATTGTATATACTCCCTCCCTTCCAAAATATAAGGCACAACCATCCTTAACCCAAAGATCAAGAAACAATTATTATCACCTCCTAGTTTGGATCACCCTAATAAATATAATGCATCCAATAGAATTAGAGATCTCGAAGGTGGAGGATTTAAAAAATAATAATTTAGTGGAGAGGAGTTACTAATTGCATGCATGCATGCATGCACGCCTTATATTATGAAACATCTAAAAAAGTAGTTGTGCCTTATATTATGGAATGGAGGGAGTAAAGCACTAAACCTCAAGACCAAGAATAATTTAAATCGCATCAATCAAGATACCATGCACACATTCTCCCACAATGCATGCATCGATTAGAACACCATGCCAATTACACCCTAGCATTCACACATTCTCCCATGCTGCATTAATTCTATTTCGATGAAATCCATGTCCATGCAGTTATATGATGATCAATTTGAGAAATTTTGAATTTCATTATATGATGATCAATGTGGGAATGAGGGAGTAATTAACAACAAAAGTTATTAATTATTGCTAATAAATTACTACTACCTCCGTCCCAGAAAGACTGTAGTTTTGCATTGTTTATGTCCAACGTTTAACCGTCCGTCTTATTTGAAAAACTTTTACGATTAGTATTTTTGTTGTTATTAGATGATAAAACATGAATAGTACTTTATGTGTGACTATTTTTTTTTATTTTTTCATAAACTTTTCAAATAAGACGGACAGTCAAACGTTGGACACAGAAACCCACTACTGCACTTAAAATGGGACGGAGGTAGTAATGGATTGAGATTAGCAAAGGTGGGCCAAATGAGCTCATCCAGCATCTTCGTGGAATATTCCCTCTCCTTGCCACCCCATCCACCCTTGCCCACCAAGGCACCAACCAAACACACTCAAAAATGGATCGCCAACTCCTATCCAAGGATATCCCTCCAACCACCCTTAGTATATGTGGGATAGTTACGACTTGTGATTGGAAGAATGCTTAATAGACTTTTATGCTCTTCATAGGCTGGTTTGGTGTGTAATATTTAGCTAACTCTGTGGATGAATATCTGGACAGGTTCGACAGCAAAAGATTTTGCAGGGACTGCCGAAGGAATGTCATTCGTGAATTTAAGGAACTGAAAGAATTAAAGCGTCTGCGACGGGAACATCACTGCACTAGCTGGTTCTGCATTACTGATACAGCTTTCCGGTGTGAGGTAAGGATGGTGCTCCTTTCTATATGCACTCTCACAATTGTTCTTTCTTTGTTTCTGCTTTCTCTTCTTCGAATACACTCAGCTAGCAAAACCTTATAAGGGTAAAACTATGGAAAATAAGACTAAAAGGATTTGCATTCCCATTTTTAATTGCACAGTAGATGACATGGAGTTTGCCTATAGGTGGTTAACATCTGGCATTTTATATTTTCAGGTGTTTGAGGATGCTGTCTTAGTTGATTGCCGCCAATCTTTCTTGGATCAAGATAAGTCCTATAATCGTTTTGAGTTTGCTGTTGGAACAGAAAAAGGGAAATCTGATATACTAGGATTTGAAGCTGTGGGGATGAATGGGCAAGTGCACAGGAAGGGCCTTGATCTTGACCAGTTTGAAGATTATTTTGTTACTCTGAGAGCGCATTATGCGGATAACAAGAACACGGATTTCTATGTGAAAGCCCATGCCTTGAAGGGCCAATCATGTGTTCACCGCAGGCTGATCGTGGGGGATGGGTTTGTGACAATTACTAAGGGAGAAAGCATTCAAAGTTTCTTTGAGCATGCTGAAGAAGCTGAGGAAGAGGATGTAAGCTCATTTCTTAAGTAATAAGATTAGGATGATCAGAACATTTGTTAGTCCATGTTGATGGTCTGCCAATTCATATAGTCTAATTTGTTATACATGAGCAGGAAGATGATGCTATGGACAGGGATGGAAATGATACTGATGTCGATGGTGTTCATCCCCAGAAGCATGCTAAGAGTCCTGAACTTGCCAGAGAATTTCTTTTGGATGCTGCTGCAGTGATATTCAAAGAACAGGTAGTGTATATCATGCAATTTCTAAGTCCTAATCACCAAAAGATACATGTTTTTTTTTTGTGATATTAGCTGTATATATAGCAAACACTTTTCTAAATTTATGATCTGCGTCTGAAGTATCACTGTTGTTGTATACAATATCGATGTCTTCTGTGTAATATATATACTAGGATCTTTAGCATATGACTATCGCTTCAGTGTCATTAAGATGTTTAGCATTTACTACTAAGTTATGAAAATATGACATGGTATTCTAAAAGAACTTTTTTTAATATAAAACTACCCTTTTCAAAGGATGATTTTCTTTGTGGTCTAGATGAACTAATCTTCCCTCATACTCATCACAATATAAATAATATATGTATTGTATTAGAATAGCCAACATAGTTGATTAAATCATGCGACATAGTATGTTCTTAACTAGTTCATTGAACTGTTTATGACATTAGATGATTGTACTCACTCTCCAGTGTCTAGATAGATTGTACTCGCTCTTCAATGTACCAAACATTCATGGTCAATGTAATCAGCACACGTGTCAAGCTATTGTTGTTTCCTCTTTTCTTTTTAAGATAGTCGTACTTAAGCCTGCAGCATCATCTCGTGTTGACATATGAAACATTGTTTTTCCTGTGAAGGTTGAAAAAGCTTTGAGGGAAGCCACGGCACAACAAAATGCGCATAGCGTATTTGTGTCCCTTGCATTAAAATTGTTGGAAGAGCGGGTTCATGTTGCCTGCAAAGAAATAATTACATTGGAAAAACAGGTGAGCTACACATACTTTGTTGTGTAGAAGAAGAGAGAGGGAGCAACTTTTGTTAGGATTTGTTGTGCCTTAGTTGACATGTAGTAAATTCGATTAACTTGCCTTTGTAGACCAAGCTTCTTGAGGAAGAAGAGAAAGAAAAGCGTGAAGAAGAAGAGCGCAGGGAGAGGAGGAGAACAAAGGAGAGAGAAAAGAAGCTTAGAAGAAAAGAACGTTTGAAAGAAAAGGAAAAGGAGAAAGAAAAGATACCAGTTCAATTGAAACCTTACATTGGTACCTCGTCATCACCCCTGAGCAACTCAGCAACACCAATTAATGATCAGTCACCAGATATTGCCCACTCCAAATACTCAGCTAGCGATGATGAAGATAAAGATAGTATTGTGGTCACGGAATCATTCTCTCCTGATACCTGTGTTGATCAATCTCTAACAAGGGAAAGTGATGGACAAAGCAATGAGTTTCATTGCAGTACAACACTGGAATTTATTCCATCAGATTGCAATGGTTCTTTCATGTGTGAACAATCTACATCCTCAAGGAGGAAACTCAGATTTAGAAGGGATTCCCTTCAAGAACAGACCACTGGTTTTTGGTATGAAGATTGCCAAGATGACAGTGGGGGTGTTGGAAATATTCACTGGCAATCTAGGGAGAGGGCAAGGAATGCAGGTAGAGGCTGCAACTCTTTGTTCAGTGCGAATAACCGGACAAGAGAAAGGTATGAGTACAATGCCTGCAGTTGTGGCCAGCAGGAAGATTATGGGTATTTTTCTCCAACAGCTAGATCAAGTAGAGAGATGAAGATGTCCAGGAAAACAATGGTTGAGAAGCCCCGGTTACAGTACCGCAGGTGCTATCCATTGGATAGCTTCATAGTGTCAAAAGGAAGCCGAGTTGGTAGTACGCCAAACAAGAATGCAGCTCCAAAACAAGTATGGGAGCCAATGGATGCTAGAAAGAAAGCTAGCTTAGGGAGTTCGAATGGTTCTTCTGAAACAGTTAGCGGTGTTGATCGATCCAATCAAGTGGGATGTTCAAAGGATATTGTCAATTGTAGCCAAATACTTGGCTCGGAGCATGAAGAACTAGCTGAAGCTTCCTCTGATAGATCTGAAGAAGCTTGCAAATCGATAACAGATCAGCCATGTGAAAGCAGTGAAAATAATCAAGCTGCTTGCAATAGTGAACCTCCTGTGGTGAACAAGCCAGACAGCTGCTTTACCAAAGATGGTGGTCAGACAGCAAACATGACCAGTTCAGATAGCTCTTCATGTCTAAGCGAGGGAGACAGAGATAGTAGCATGAGCAGCATGACCTCATTGAGTGCTCAGAATCCGGAATCCTCGTCTACTTCTGATTCAGAAGGGTCTTCAGAAAGGAACAATAGCAACCCAGGCAATCCACCAACCAAGAACGGTTCGCGTTCATTACTTGAAATGTGTGCAGGAAATGGTTTCAGAGAATACCAGCCGCAGAATATTCACCCTTCTGATGGCAATCAATTTGGGTTCGGTGTGACCCCTTTCCAGGAGCAGCTGTTACATCAGCAAAAGATTCATGCAGCTCCATACCCGTCAACCTTGATGGGTTTCCATAATCATCACGTGTCAGTTCCAACAAATGGATACCTAGCATACCCTCAACCTGGTCATTTCTACCCAAATGCTGTTGGATATGGTGTGGCTGGAAACCAATGTGTTGACTTCCCAATGCAGTACGGTAATGTGCATCCTTATGCAGGTCCTGAATTTGGTTATGTGCCTGCGCAGCCAGTCCATAAGGCTCCGGTGAGCTTTAATGCCATGGTGCCAACTGCTGCGCTCTTTAGAAATGGAGCGCCAGAAGTCATAAACCCTGTCATTGTAAAACCAGACAGGCAGCATCGCCATACCCTTCCTCCTGAGCCGAAGCGGGTGGATCCTGATCCTCAGAACGGCTGTTCAGAAGATAACAAGAAGCCGCAAGATGGCTCTGTGCCTTTCTCGTTGTTCCATTTCAACCTTCCCATATCCTCGCCTGCCCAGGCATCATCCGAAGACGAGGTGAGTGGAGGATGTTTGGCGTCGAGATCGCCAACTCCAAGTGCTCAAAAAGCTCAGCAGCCTTGCTCAAGGGAGGAGACCAACATAAAGGAGTACAACCTCTTCTCTGCAAGGACTGGAGTGGAATTTCCCTTCTTCTAGACAACAGACGCGCCTATTATTTGGCACAGAACAATACATACCGAGTGATTTGTATTCTCCAAAAAAAACAAAAACAAAATAAGTTACCTCGAGGTTTTTACCGTGTTCCCTCGAATATTTATTTATTTCTTCTTCCATTTGTTTTGGTTGCCCTTGTGTGTAAGGAAATTGCAAAGATAGTGAGTGGTATAGTTTCTAAATTTTGAGATATGTTAAATGTTTGTTGTCCTGTTTTCCACCGTTGCTTTTCTACCGTATTACTATGTTTGTTCCAGATTTTCAGCAAAGGTGGTACGTAGATTGGTGGACGCTGTTGACATGTTTTGCTGTGATAAATGGACGCATCAAGTTCAATTGGTGGGTACCAACCATCACACAATCCTAGATCACGAACACATACTGCAACACATGCGTACGCATCCCTAACACACGAACACACACCGCAACACACGTGTGCGCATCCCTAACATGCTAGAATTGGGATTACCTAACATGCTAGAATTGAGATTGGAGACCCTAGGCCTCAGTGCATGGAAACGTACAGTCCCACTAAACGTGTGTATCCTCCCAGTGCGAAACCTATACCGAGTGCCGCTAGAACGTGGGTGGTGGGCGCTCCACCGAGCCATCGGCTCGTTCGCATCTGCTGAATGGATTTTGAAGTGGAAATGTGCTGTTCATGGCAGGTCATCGATCACCGTGATTTTGGTTGTGATCTACTTCCTCCGTCCCATCTGCCGAATGGATTTTGAAGTGGAAATGTGCTGTTCATGGCAGGTCATCGATCGCCGTGATTTTGGTTGTAATCTACTTCCTTCGTCCCATTTTTAAGTGCAGCCATGGTTTTCTGTTCCCAACTTTGATCGTCCATCTTATTTGAAAAAATTAAAAACATAAGTCACGAGTAAATTACTATTCATGTTTTATGATCTCACAACAACAAAAATACTAATTATAAAAAATTTCAAATAAAACGGACAATCAAAGTTGGCCGCCGAAACTTATGGTTGCACTTAAAATGAGACGGAGGGAGTATTGGCTATGAAATACATCTAAGCACGCAAAGTGGCAGCCTCCGAATAGGGCATTTTGGCGGAGAACCTATATACAGACCATAAAAGTAAACTACATGCGGGTCTATGGGTCTGTTGTATCCGATCCCTAAATATATTTGAGCTATGCTCCGGTGCTTTCTACTGGCCAATATTATTAGGGATAAGTTAATAATTTACTGATATAATGATTAGAAGTTACTTTATCATTTATGTGTATTCCCCGGCTAAATCGATATATAATTATCCATTGAGCTAGCATCGCTCATATTTCATCGAAAAAGCTAAAAAAAAGGAGAAAAAAAAGATTAGTCACTGCTAAATGACGATTATACCCTTTGCACCTATTTTTTCTGACAATAATGTCCATCCATATTTTTACTACCGTTAACTGAGGTGATAATATAAATAGATCTAAACCCTTCGATCGAATGAGATCAACAGTTCAGATTGATTTCTACTACCAGTAAGAGCACCATAGTGAGGATAAAAAAATAACATCATTTTACAACATCTCAATATGGAGCTTAGCTAAATTGATTGTAGCGTGTTTATTTTGCTGGTTTGGACTAGACGAGTTAGAGATGGCCAAAAATGTACCAAGAACCGAACAAGAGTGTCTTTCCCTTCTTTCTATTGTACTTCGGTTTTCGTCTTTCAGAAGTTCGTTATTTAGTCTTTGGCTCAGTTTGTGACTTCTGGAAACAAAACTACATATGTAAAAAGTAAAAACCCGCTTTAGCCTCATCAATTCAAGCCATATATATGTTGGCAAGGTCCGTTACATCCCTACGTTGGCATATGCCCTAATCCATAACTTTGACAGACTTACCGTATGAAACTGAGGTAGCACAAAATTTTCAACTTATGTACGGCTATCATGTATCTATCTTCTATCTATCTATTATCTATTATTATATACTAAAAATCCATTAAACTTCCTACAAACGCTCTCAAGCCGTCACGTGGCACTTCTACAAACGCTCTTAGACCTAGGGATGCGCACGCGTGTGTTGCGGTGTGTGTTCGTGATCTAAGATTGTGTGATGGTTGGTACCCACACTACTAGAAATCTCATTTTCGGCGTCGTAGGGGATAAATTTTCGTAGGCGGGCATGTAATTCGGAGCCAAAACCCCGCCGGCAAAAATGGTACCTGGGGTGGAGGGGGCGGTCCGCCTGCGAAGATTGATCTTTGCAGGCGCACGACGTCTGCCGCTTGCGAAGATCGATCTTCGCAGGCGACGCTTATATGGACCGCCTGCAAAGATCAATCTTCGCAGGCGGACCGCCCCCTCCACCCCGGGTACCATTTTTGCCGGCGGGGTTTTGGCTCCGAATTACATGCCCGCCTGCGAAAATTTATCCCCTACGACGCCGAAAATGAGATTTCTAGTAGTGTGGGTACCAACCATCACACAATCTTAGATCACGAACACACACCGCAACACACGCGTGCGCATCCCTAACACACGAACACACACCGCAACACACGTGTGCGCATCCCTAACATGCTAGAATTGAGGTTGGAGATCACCACAACACACGCGTGCGCATCCCTAACATGCTAGAATTGAGATTGGAGACCACCGCAACACACGCGTGCGCATTCCTAACATGCTAGAATTGAGATTGGAGACCCTAGGCCCCAGTGCATGGAAATGTACAGTCCCACTAAACGTGTGTACCCTCCCAGTGCGAAACCTGCACCGAGTGGCACTAGAACGTGGGTGGTGGGCGCTCCACCAAGCCATCGGCTCGTTCACATCTGCTGAATGGATTTTGAAGTGGAAAGGTGCTGTTCATGGTAGGTCATCGATCGCCGTGATTTTAGTTGTGATCTACTTCCTCCGTCCCATTTTTAAGTGCAGCCATGGTTTTCCGTGCCCAACTTTGATCGTCCGTCTTATTTGAAAAAAAAATTAAAAACATAAGTCACAAGTAAAGTACTATTCATATTTTATGATCTCACAACAACAAAAATACTAATTATAAAAAAATTTCAAATAAGACAGACAATCAAAGTTGGCCGCCGAAACTTATGGTTGCACTTAAAATGGAACGGAGGGAGTATTGGCTATGAAATACATTTAAGCACGCAAAGTGGCAGCCTCCGAATAGGGCATTTTTGCGGAGAACCCATGTACAGACCATAAAAGTAAACTACATGCGGGTCTGTGGGTCTGTTGTATCCGATCCCTAAATATATTTGAGCTATGCTCCGATGCTTTCTACTGGCCAGTATTATTAGGGATAAATTAATAATTTACTGATATAATGATTAGAAGTTACTTTATCATTTATGTGTATTCCCCGGCTAAATCGATATATAATTATCCATTGCGCTAGCATCGCTCATATTTCATCGAAAAAGCTAAAAAAGGAGGAAAAAAAAGGATTAGTCACTGCTAAATGACGATTATACTCTTTGCACCTATTTTTTTCTGATAATAATGTCCATCCATATTTTTACTACCGCTAACTGGGGTGATAATATAAATAGATCTAAACCCTTCGATCGAATGAGATCAACGGTTCTGCAGATTGATTTCTACTACCGGTAAGAGCACCATAGTGAGGATAAAAAAAACATCATTTTACAACATCTCAATATGGAGCTTAGCTAAATTGATTGTAGCGTGTTTATTTTGCTGGTTTGGATGGCCAAAAATGTACCAAGAACCGAACAAGAGTGTCTTTCCCTTCTTTCTATTGTACTTGGGTTTTGGTCTTTCAGAAGTTCGTTATTTAGTCTTTGGCTCAGTTTGTGACTTCTGGAAACAAAACTACGTATGTAAAAACCCGCTTTAGCCTCATCAATTCAAGCCCTATATATGTTGGCAAGGTCCGTTACATCCCTACGTTGGCGTATGCCTAATCTATGAAACGGAGGTAGCACAAAATTTTCAACGTATGTATGGCTATCATCCATCTTCTATCTATCTATTATCTATTATTATATACTAAAAATCCATTAAACTTCCTACAAACGCTCTCAAGCCGCCACGTGGCACTTCTACAAACGTTCTTAGACCGCCACGTAGCAATGTCTAATCTCACTGTCGATTTTCATTTAAATCGGTGGACCCGATAATTTAGACCATTAGATTAGATTAGACGTATTTTATTTGAAAGGAAACGAATACCATACTGTTGGGCGGAAAAAGAACAGAAAACATAAGTAATCCATAAATACGTACGTACGACTAAAAAACAAGGTTACATAATGTTGATCGAAGAAAAAAGACCTACGCACAGACTTGCTTAAAAAAAAATAAAGCCAAAAACAACTAGGTACTTAGTACCATTGAAAAAATATAAAAAACAACAAAGCCAAAAAAAAAATATACGTACGTAATACCATTGAAAAAACCGATGATC
Organism: Oryza longistaminata; assembly: GCA_009805545.1. NCBI lineage: Eukaryota > Viridiplantae > Streptophyta > Magnoliopsida > Poales > Poaceae > Oryza > Oryza longistaminata. The sequence goes on along the minus strand of CM020187.1, from coordinate 12,250,464 downwards.
TTTAGATATAATTTTCTATTATTTAAATATAAAATATAACACACTATAAATTTAACCAATATTACCGTTGGTTTTTCACTTTTCCAATTTTGGCGTGAACCAAGCACACCCGAAAAGACATACAAGAATCTTAGCAAGTTGATTGAAAGGCACGGCAAGTGGGATTGCCTAGACATCCGTTTACTTCTGCAGTAACATGCAGTTTTACGCGCACCAACACATACATAATTTGTTCAAGAAAAAAACATACATAATCATACTTACTGCAGTAACATGCAGTACATTTTCTTATTGCAATACCACACTATTAACACATAGGATGAGGCACGCTATGACAGCAACACACTATATATACTGTAACATGCAGTAACATGTAGTACTTCTTTAGGCAGTCGGCACGACAGCGGCAGCGGCAGCGGCGGTGGCGGCGTCGACGGGGTGTACCGTGCGAGCCCTCTTCCCTGCCGCCCACCACTGGGCGGCGGCCTTCTAGCTGGCGCAGCAAACAAGAGTAACTGCAGCGAGAAGTACGACGATGACCACAATCAAACCTGAAAAATTCATTATTTAGTAATTCCGAAAGAAAAAAAATATATGAAGAACTAGGACTTGAACGTATGACCTCGTAGCTGACTAGCTAAGGAAAACATATTTTCTCGTGGCTAATGATTTAGTACAGATGATCTTCTTGAACATTTGATCGTTTAAGACTCATCGTCATTATTACGAGTTTTTATTCTAAATACTACCGATAATCGTCATCAGTAGTAAGTACTAACAAACATTCAAAAGACACCACCAATAATCGTCATAAGTAGTAAGTACTAACAAACATTCATAAGAATCAGGGGCGGATCTAGAGTGTAACAAGCGGAGCCCTTCCCACTCAATTTTACAGCGAGTGGGGGCAAATGCCCCCTTGACACTTTTTACTTCCTTAGTCTACCTAAGCGGTAGATCCTTAGCCCCCACTTATGCTATTTTCTGCATCCGCCCTTGAAAAGAATCAGTCGACAGGTGGACGCGGCGCATTATTTTAGACCATTAGATTAGATGTATTTTATTTAAAAAACTAATACCTTATTACTCCATGTATGTATACAGGAGATTAAATAACTGTTGGCTAAAAATACAAAAAATAATACATAAGTAGTCCATAAGAAGGTACTAACAAGAGAAAGAAATGAAGCTTATCTACTGTCCAGCGGAAGAAAAAAATATGCGCACGGACTTACTATAAAAACAACTAGCAAGAGGCACGCGCTACGCTGCGTGTGTAGAGGTGGTATGAATGTTCGAAGGTGCAACTGTAGATATACATATGTACAATTCGCGGTAATCGCTAAAAGACAGTTAAAGAGCTGGTTAATTATTCCGACTGACCTATCTAGATGTCTAGATATAAATATATATATGTACAATCTGCTTAAAGAATTATAGGTGCTATAATATGATTCCAAGAATTATACAGCTTGCTTCAGAATGACGGTTAAAAGAATAGCACAATATGGTATGCAATGATTACCTCAAGCATCATGGAACAATCATCTATCTTTGCCGTTAGTGACAGAGCATGAGACCTGTCTGCTAGAAATCAGCATCAAATAAGCAAGAGATGCCTGAGCTTAGTAAAACTCAGGATTTACTAAGCGTATAAATCCTTACCTATTCCAACATGCTTTGCATTTTTCAGTGCATATATAAAAGTTTATCATAATTATTATATTTTTTCCTCCAAAAATTAATAAGAAGGATGCAAACAGGAGGTTGCATGCTGTTCAACTATGGATAAGATGGTGCTGAAGATAATAGGCATAGACATTTTTACATAAAAGAGAACACAAGAGTAACATAGAGTAGATTATTTTACATGGAGTCCATATCTATGTGTACAGGATACGAAATTTATACAGATAACATCAGGGATGACTGTACAGGATACGATATTTGTACAACATTAGCATTATAACAGTGGTGATAACATATAGGAATATGGTGTTTTGCTCATCAGTTACGATGGCCCAGGCGGTTTGACCATATGCTACAAAAAGGGGCAGATGCAAGCTACCATTGTGGACACAGTACTTTGATGGTTTAGCCACGTTTGGATTTGCTAGCCATCTGACATACACGATTGTTTATCCTGCGAAATGAAAATCGATGTGATTCATTATTTGGGATAAATACTTTGGTCAGTAATAGGCATTTTTTAGTCTTGACCTGTTGATATATTGAAAAACACTCATATGTATAATGTAGGAATATGAATAATACTCACCTATGTTGGAAGGAAGGATGATCGATCACGCTTGTACTGTGTGAGAGCTATTAGCTTCTTTGCTAAAGTTAAATCTCTGGATCCAAACACCACCTATATATACTGTAACATGCAGTACCATGTAGTACTTCTTTAGGCAGTCGGCATGACGGCGGCAGCGGCGGTGGCAGCGTCGACGGGGTGTACCGTGCGAGCCCTCTTCCCTGCCGCCCACCACTGGGCGGCGGCCTTCCAGCCGGCGCAGCAAACAAGAGTAACTGCAGCGAGAAGTACGACGATGACCACAATCAAACCTGAAAAATTCATTATTTAGTAATTCCGAAAGAAAAAAATATATGAAGAACTAGGACTTGAACATATGACCTCCTAGCTGACTAGCTGAGGAAAACATATTTTCTCGTGGCTAATGATTTAGTACAGATGATCTTCTTGAACCATTATTACGGGTTTTTATTCTAAATACTAAGGATAAAGATAAAGAAGAGATAAAAATCCAACCAATCTAAAAATAGATACTCCATCCGTTTCATATTATAAGTACTAGTCAATTTTTTTTAAGTTCGACTAAATTTGTAGAAAAACATAGGCCTTGTTTAGTTGGGGAAATTTTTGGGTTTGGTTATCACATCGGATATACGGACACACATTTGAAGTATTAAACGTAGTCTAACAACAAAACAAATTACAGATTCTGCTAGGAAACTGTGAGACGATTTATTAATCCATCATTAGCAAATGTTTACTACAGCACCACATTATCAAATCATGACGCAATTTGGCTTAAAAGATTCGTCTCTCAATATAAACGTAATATGTGTAATTGGTTTTTTTCCTATATTTAATACTCTATGCATTTGTCCAAACATTCAATGTGACCACGTGAAAATTTTTGTTCTAGGAACTACACAGGGCCATACTAGTATTTTCAACACAAACTAACATGAAAATATATTCGATGTTAGATTTAATGATATAATTTCATATTTTATATGTTGTTAAAATTTTTATAATTTTGATCAAACTTAACAACTCAAACGTTTTATAATATAAAACGGAGGGAGTACTAACATTATAAACATGCTCCAGCTCACCACCGATAATCGTCATCAGTAGTAAGTACTAATAAACATTCAAAAGACACCACCGATAATCGTCATCAGTAGTAAGTACTAACAAACATTCATAAGAATCAGGGGCGGATCTAGAGTGTAACAAGCGGAGCCCTTGGCCCCACTCAATTTTGCAGCGAGTGGAGGCAAATGCCCCCTTGACACTTTTTACTTCCTTAGTCTACCTAAGCGATAGATCCTTAGCCCCCACTTATATTATTTCCTGCATCCGCCCTTGAAAAGAATCAGTCAACGGGTGGACGCGGCGCATTAATTTAGGCCATTAGATTAGACATATTTTATTTAAAAAACTAATACCTTATTACTCTATGTACGTATACAGGAGATTAAATAACTGTTGGCTAAAAAATACAAAAAATAATACATAAGTAGTCCATAAGAAGGTACGACCAAGAAAAAAGAAATGAAGCTTATCTACCGTCCAGCGGAAGAAAAAAATATGCGCACGGACTTACTATAAAAACAATACAACCAAAAAAGTACATATCATTAGAAAATGATCAATGGTATTTTGAAATAGTATTTTATACTATTTAAAGATAAACATATTACTCTACAAATTTACGTAAATATACTTCGTTAAACTAGATTTATATTACAAATACGAGATATCCAATCAATGATCTTTAAATGTTCTATCTTAACTTACGAGGCTAATATATATAATAACTAATGCTATGATTATTTTTTTTATTTCACATCATATTTTAGGGTGTCAAATATCACTTGACGAATATACAACACTAATTTAAATCTAAATATGTAAAAATGAAAACAAAACAATTTAGTTGTTTTATTTTACACCATTATATTAGATTTATTATTTAAAAATAAAATATTTCTCCTATATACGGACACATGAGAAATATATAATTGTTAACCAGAAAAAGTACTCCATACGTTCATATGATTGAAAAAAAATAATGCTTACGTATCGTTTGCCGTAAGAATAGAAAGCATACTTATGATAAAGCCAACATAATCGATAGTCCTTAAAATAGAACTTTCTAATAAAATATAATAATATTCAAATTTACGCAAATATAAATATAAAATATCCAATGAATGCTTTTTAAGCGTTCTATCTAATTATTTTAAAACTATATATCCAATTTTCTGATCCCGTTGTATTCCTTTAAATAAAAAACTATTAATGTCTGTAACCCTAAATACAACACAATATATGGAGCCGATATGTAATAATTAATGTTATGATAATAATTTCACATCATATTTTAGATTAAAAAACACTTGACGAATATACAACGCTAATTTAAATGTGTATATATATATATTCTCCAAATTACTAAAGGTGTCTCATGTGATAAGATAGGTGTTGAAAACAAACCAAACATTGAACTAACATACACTACACTAGATATCACTTTGTCTTGGTTACATATAAATGTTTCTATATTATTTTGGGATAAAATTCAACTCCTTAGATTTATGTGACGGAGGGAGTATAAGTAATATAAGTCTATCTTTAATTAGATGAAGTAGTATCATTAGCTTTTTTTTAATAGAAAATATATTTCATTAATATATAATAAAATTAAAATGTTACCTAAAGTCATCTATAGCATACAAAACAAAAAATGTTATATAAAGTTTGGAAACTCCAAAATTTTTAAAAAAACTACACACAATATAAATAGATATGAACTAACTCTATTATTGGGACATTATTTTTGCAATTTTTCTCGCCGATAGATTATTTCTATAAATATTAAAAAAAAATCTAAAAACGAAAAAAAATTCTGTGAATGTGTGGGGAGGAAAGCAGCAGAGTGAAAGCTGATAGTGGGGTTGAAGCGAAGGGCCCACACGGTAGACAGAGATAGGAAGGAAAAGCATCCCAACGTTTCGAAGCCGAAAATTCGAACCATCCCGCCCTTCCCAAAAACCAGGTGGGCCCACTACCACTACCCACTGCAGGTGGGGCCACCAACGGTTGGGCCCACTCGTCATCGTCACAGGTAGGTGCGGGTGCCGGCGATTGATTCCGAAAATTTTGGGGGTTCCCGCTCCGGCTTCCGCCCAACTCCCATCTGAAATCGATTCGAATCCTCCCTCCTTCGATTTCACGCGGATTTCTTCTTCTTCTTCTTCTCTCCATTTCCTCTTCTCCAGGTTCTCCTCCTCCTAAACCCATCCAAAACCCTAGCAAGAGGAAGAGGCAGCAGCAGCTATGGCGCCCAGCTCCCCGTCCTCCGCCGCCGCGCCCACGCGCACCTCCACGCGCAAGCGCGCCGCCTCCACCAAGGCCACCGACGAGCCATCCACCAAGCGCACCCGCAGGCCCAAGGCGGAGACCAAGCCCAGGAAGAAGAAGGACGAGGTAAAGGAGGAGGAGAAGCCGCCCATGGAGGACGACGCCTGCGGGGAGGAGCCGGATGCGGAGGAGATGGCCTTGGGAGAGGAGGCCGAGGCCGAGGAGGCGGAGGCGGAGCTGAAGCAGCTGGACACCCCCGCCCCCGGTGTGGCGAGGAAGCGGGTGGCGCAGCCCAGCAGGGTCCGACACGGCAGCGACGGCGACCACGACCCGGAGTTCGTCGGCGACCCCTTCCCCGCCAAGGAGGCGCGCGACAAGTGGCCGCAGCGCTACCAGCGCAACGCCGCCACCAGGAGGTATACCACTCACGCATCACAGATCTGGCCTCCTCACCACGTTTGCATCCTCCTCTCAACGCGTCCTCTGGGTTGGTGGCAGGCCCGATGAGGAGGAGGACATCAAGGCGCGCTGCCACTACAGCTCCGCCAAGGTCGATGGCACGCTCTACTGCCTCCACGACGACGTCTATGTCAAGGTTCACCACCCATCTCAATTTCCTTCCTTCCTTTATTACGTCTTGCCATGCTTCGTGTGTACGCTTTAATTTATTGCGACTTACTTGTCATTAATTGTGTCCCACTTAACACATCCGCCTCACCCTGATTTCTTTCGTTGTGTGTGATTTTCGTTGCATCAACCACTAATTGTTCAGACTATCAGTATGCATTCATACAAGGATGCTCCTTTCAATTATCAATTGTATGGAATGCCCCACATTTCCACTTATATCTGATTGTTAACTGAATATCCTGTCCTCACAATTCAGTCTTTGCATATACTCCTTTTTCATGCTTGTGTATTTGTCAAATAATCACAATTATGTGGCCTTGCTCGATGAAATTACTTTTTCTCTAAAGTAGTACATCTCCATTTCCTTTGCAACAATCATAGGCTGAGGAAGATAAGGCCGACTACATCGGTCGAATTACTGAGTTCTTTGAGGGGACTGACCACTGCCGCTATTTTACCTGCCGTTGGTTCTTTCGGGCGGAGGATACGGTGTGTATCAAACTCTACTAGAGTATGCTTTCCTTTTTTTTGGTGTGTGTGTATGTCCAAACTCTAACAAAGTACACATCTGGGAACTATCTTTGTAGGTCATCTCATCCATAATGATGGAGAATGCTGATGATGAAAAGCATGATCTCAAGCGTGTTTTTCTTTCTGAAGAAAAGAATGACAATGTGCTTGATTGCATAATCTCAAAGGTTAAAATCGTGCATATTGATCCAAATGTAAGTGGTCTCTCTCAGAATCTTGTGCTACCTCATGCTTGTAATGTTCCACATTGTGATTTTTCCCTTCATTTCGTTTAGATGGACCCAGAAGCCAAAGCTCAACGGTTGGCTGATTGTGATCTGTACTATGACATGTCATACACCGTTGCTTATTCAACATTTGCTAATATCCCACTTGGTAAATTGCTCTGTTCTTGTTGCTAGCTGAATTAAGATGACCTCTATATATATTGCCCAATATATCTTTGTGAACTGTTTTTCAAATAGAAGCACTAACTCATATTACTTCCACCTAGAAAATGGAGCATCAGGCAGTGACACTGCATCAGATATTTCTTCTGATGATGTGGATTCTTCCAAAGGCAAAGTTGTCTCTGATTCAGAGGCATCTTCAGTGGGAAAGGCTACACTCCTTGATCTGTACTCTGGTTGTGGCGGTATGTCTACCGGGCTCTGTTTGGGTGCGGCACTTGCTGGACTCAATCTTGAAACGGTATTATTCTTCCCTCATTCGTCTGGGAGAACTTTTGCGATATCAGTACTAAACCTTTATTTTTTTTTCTGCTATGTGGCCAGCGATGGGCTGTTGATTTCAATAGTTTTGCATGTGAGAGTCTCAAGTATAATCATCCAAGAACTGAGGTACGTTGTGAACTGCATTGATCTATTTGTTCAGTGTTGTTTTATGATCTGCTAACTCTAACGAGCTAATCATTGGATCAATGTGCTATGGATTGTGTAATCAAATTTGGCATACTGTGAAGAAACTATTTGGTAATGCTAGTACTTTTTTTTTCTGAATGCAGGTCCGGAATGAAAAGGCGGATGAGTTTCTTGCTCTTCTTAAGGGATGGCATAGCCTTTGTGATGAATATGTCAAGAAAGATATTGATTTCAGTTCAGCTGGTGCCTCAGAGAACGAAGAGGATGATGATGAGCCTCTTGAGAAGGATGAGTTTGTTGTGGAGAAACTAGCTGGAATCTGCTACGGTGGCAGTGGTAGAGAAGATGGCCTCTATTTCAAGGTACCCTTGTCTCATCATTTGCGTATTATTTATGGGTTCCTGCAGTATTCTGTGTGTGTTGCTTCAACATTATTCTTTTAACAGGTACAATGGAAAGGCTATGGCCGTGAAGAGGACACTTGGGAGCCTATTGAGAACCTCAGGTTGGTACCTTTCTGGCTGGCATATAATCATTAACATGGTTTATTTCTGTTTAAAATAACCTAGTCTATTTTTTAATAACCTAGGGATTGCCCATTGAAAATTAAAGAATTTGTGCAAGAAGGATACAGGAGAAAAATCTTGCCTCTTCCAGTGAGTATTTCCTTTCCTTTTATGCTGTTTTCTGCTATATACTTTGATCTGCTGATGCCATCTATGTATAATAATTCCATAGGGTGATGTTGATGTCATTTGTGGTGGCCCACCATGCCAAGGAATAAGTGGTTTCAATCGGTTCAGAAACCGCAAAGAGCCACTAAAAGATGAGAAAAACAAACAGATGGTGACATTCATGGATATTGTGGCATACCTGAAGCCTAAGTATGTCCTGATGGAAAATGTTGTAGACATACTGAAGTTTGCAGATGGTTACCTTGGACGTTATGCCTTGAGCCGTCTGGTGGCTATGAAGTACCAAGCACGACTTGGAATGATGGTTGCAGGTTGTTATGGCTTGCCACAATTTAGGATGCGTGTGTTCCTCTGGGGAGCTCTTCCTACCATGGTTTGTTTCCATTGCATTTGTGAACATTTGGTAGTTTTTGATCGGAACAGTGACCAGGTGCATTTGTTAATGTAGGTGCTGCCAAAGTATCCGCTTCCCACTCATAATGTTGTTGTCCGTGGTGGTGCTCCAAATGCCTTTTCTGTAAGTCTGATCATAACTCTAAATTCCATTGAAAGTCTCTGTATTCTGACTAGCTTGATCTTGCTTGCAGCAAAGTATTGTTGCATACGATGAAACACAGAAGCCAACATTGAAAAATGCACTGCTGCTTGGCGATGCAATTTCGGATTTGCCAGAGGCAAGTGTTTCATCATCTATTAGTACGTTTCTTGACCTGCAACTGCAATCTTACCCCTTATCTGCAGGTAAACAACCATCAGCCTAATGAAGTGATGGAATATGGTTCTTCCCCCAAAACAGAATTCCAGCGCTATATCCGGCTTAGCCGTAAAGGTAATAAAACAACCTCTAATAGCTATCATTTGTGTGCTTTGAATATGATGGGTGGGTTTATTTTTGTTATCAATGATTTTTTTTTCCTTACATTTCACCCTATACACCAAGTTTAACTCAATTTTTCCCCAAATGTTCTAGAAATGCTGGATAGTTCTTTTGAAGGGAAGGATGGTCCAGATCTAGGCAAGCTTTTGGATCACCAGCCCTTAAAGCTAAATAAGGATGACCATGAGCGTGTGCAGCAAATTCCAGTAAAGAAGGTTGGCAGTTGTTGTAGCTTTGTTCCTTTGTGAGCTTGTCCACTCATTCTTTCTGCAGTCAATCAATTTACTGTGTTTCAGGGAGCCAACTTCCGGGACCTGAAGGGTGTCAGGGTTGGGGCAAACAACATCGTGGAGTGGGATCCAGACGTTCCCCGTGTATATTTATCTTCTGGCAAGCCTTTGGTAAGTGTTCCGTGCTCTCCCCATTCTTGTGAATTGTTTGCTGCATCTAGTATCTGCTGCTTAGTACGCAGCTAGTGCCATGCTGTTTGCAGTCACAAGGGGATGTATTTATATTCAGGGGAACACGTTTACAGTTGCGATGCATCTATTACTTTGTGGGGACAAATTTACAGGCGCCCTAGGTGCTGATCAGCCCTTTTGAATTATGCTCCCTTTGTTTTGTATTGTAAGGCACCTTGATTTTTTTTCTAAGTCAAATTTTTTTAAATTTGACCAAGTTTATAGAAGAAATGTAGCAATATTTTCGATACTAAACAAATATACTATCAAAATATATTAAATATTAGATTTAATGGAATTAATTTGGTGTTATAAGAGTTGCCATATTTTTTCTATTAACTTGGTACACTTATAGAAGTTTGACTTAACAAAAGTCAAAGCGTCTTATGATTGAAGCGGAGGGAGTATATTGCATTTTTAGGAAAAATATGTTAAAAGTATTAGAAGGCCTGACAAAGTAGCTAGAGAATTTCTAGGAGTGGAGGTTCAAACCAAAGTAACAAAGCATGGCATCCTTTAAATTTTCATGAACTTTGTTATGAGGAGCTCTTAGCCTCCTAATCTTCCATTATATACTAAAAGTCCATGAAACTTCCTACAAACGCTCATAAGCCGCCATGTAGTATTCCTAGAAACACTTTTAAATCGCCATGTGGCAATTTAATAAGTTGGTGGGCCCATTATTTTCAATGACTAAATTTATCTTTAGAGGGAAAAAAAACCACAATCCCTCTCCCAAATACCAGTCCCACTCTCAAACAACCCTAGTCGGATGTACATAGTCGTACATGGTATGACTACGTACGTTCCTCCATCTGATAACCTATTACTCTAAATATAAATAAAGATAATTCAAACCGGTGAACTCATTAAATTTATTTTAAAAATACAAACTCTACTAATTTTTAAAGAGTGGATGGGAGAATAATCGGTTGATCCTATATTTGATCCGGATGAGTGGATGGGAGAATAATTGGTTGATCCTCTATTTGCACATCTGTCTGGACATCTAGAGTAGCAGATGGGAGAAGAACCGGTTGATCCTCTGGCTCTAGAGTAGCAGATGAGAGCATTGCCTCCTGTTAGGAAACGATAGGCGAATAAACGATAAAGAACAATAGAACAATCACAGAAGATACGAGATTTAACGTGGAAAACCCTCCCAAAACAGGAGAGAAAAAACCACGGGCGCCAGCCAGCAGAATATCTTCACTATGTCTGAGGTGAGGTTACAACGCCGCACGACGGCTTACAAGAGGTATATACCGGCGACGGGTCTCCGCTCCACTACGGCAGAAGCTGGCCTTTATTAAGTGCAAATGAATTTGGATCACAACTCAACAAACTCCACCTTGAGACAAATTCCTTCTTGTAGCATGAGACAATCCTTCACCCTGAACACAACAAAGACAAAAAACACTTTCGGCGCCAAATACCCTCTTGGGCTAAACCACTATACCAACTAAGCTTGAGCAAAGCTCAACCTTAGCAACAGGAACAGGCTTTGTCATCATATCAGCAGGATTATCATGAGTACTTATCTTGCATACCTTTAGCTTACCTTGCGCGACTACATCGCGAACATAATGGTACTTGATATCAATGTGCTTTGTCCTCTCATGAAACATCTGATCTTTAGTAAGTCATATAGCACTTTGACTCTCACAAAACAAGTTAATGCAAGAATCAACTCCACAAAGCTCAGCAAACAATCCTTTCAACCAAACTGATTCTTTACATGCTTCAGCAATAGCCATGTATTCTGCTTCAGTGGTAGACTGGGCAACAACAGGCTGCAATGTTGCCTTCCAACTCACAGCACAACTACCAATGGTAAACACATAACCTGTGAGTGACCTTCTCTTATCCAAATCTGCAGCAAAATCAGAATCCACATATCCAACAAGCTCCTTATCAGTCCTGCCAAACTTCAAGCAAGCATCAGCTATGCCTCTGAGGTACCTGAAAATCCACTGAACAGCTTTCCAGTGTTCTTTACCAGGATTAGCCATGTATCTACTAACCAAACTCATAGCATGAGATAAATCTGGACGGGAGCAAACCATGGCATACATCAAAGAACCAACAGCACTGGAATATGGAACTCTAGACATGTATTCTACATCCTCATCAGTACTAGCACATTGTAAAGCTGATAATTTAAAATAAGGTGCAATAGGAGTACTAACAGGCTTTGCATCATGCATGTTAAAACGCTGAAGAACCTTCTCCCAAGCCTACCGGCGACGGGCCTCTGCTCCACTACGGCAGAAGCTGGCCTTTATTAAGTGCAAATGAATTTGGATCACAACTCAACACCCGTGGTGGTGCACCCAGCAGACCAAACCGGCGACGCAAGTACTCCTAGGAGAAGCCAACGCACAACCAGACGGTGAAGAAATCCCTGGGGAAGAAGAGAAACAGAAGAAATCACTGGATTAGATTTGCACTGAACAGGAACAAAGGGGAAAAGGCAAGAACAGGTACTGGCCGGCGACCTCACCGAAGAAACCGAAGAGAGAATGGCGAGAGGAGGAGTCTACAGACGATGCTAGTACTTTTTTTTTCTGAATGCAGGTCCGGAATGAAAAGGCGGATGAGTTTCTTGCTCTTCTTAAGGGATGGCATAGCCTTTGTGATGAATATGTCAAGAAATATATTGATTTCAGTTCAGCTGGTGCCTCAGAGAACGAAGAGGATGATGATGAGCCTCTTGAGAAGGATGAGTTTGTTGTGGAGAAACTAGCTGGAATCTGCTACGGTGGCAGTGGTAGAGAAGATGGCCTCTATTTCAAGGTACCCTTGTCTCATCATTTGCGTATTATTTATGGGTTCCTGCAGTATTCTGTGTGTGTTGCTTCAACATTATTCTTTTAACAGGTACAATGGAAAGGCTATGGCCGTGAAGAGGACACTTGGGAGCCTATTGAGAACCTCAGGTTGGTACCTTTCTGGCTGGCATATAATCATTAACATGGTTTATTTCTGTTTAAAATAACCTAGTCTATTTTTTAATAACCTAGGGATTGCCCATTGAAAATTAAAGAATTTGTGCAAGAAGGATACAGGAGAAAAATCTTGCCTCTTCCAGTGAGTATTTCCTTTCCTTTTATGCTGTTTTCTGCTATATACTTTGATCTGCTGATGCCATCTATGTTTAATAATTCCATAGGGTGATGTTGATGTCATTTGTGGTGGCCCACCATGCCAAGGAATAAGTGGTTTCAATCGGTTCAGAAACCGCAAAGAGCCACTAAAAGATGAGAAAAACAAACAGATGGTGACATTCATGGATATTGTGGCATACCTGAAGCCTAAGTATGTCCTGATGGAAAATGTTGTAGACATACTGAAGTTTGCAGATGGTTACCTTGGACGTTATGCCTTGAGCCGTCTGGTGGCTATGAAGTACCAAGCACGACTTGGAATGATGGTTGCAGGTTGTTATGGCTTGCCACAATTTAGGATGCGTGTGTTCCTCTGGGGAGCTCTTCCTACCATGGTTTGTTTCCATTGCATTTGTGAACATTTGGTAGTTTTTGATCGGAACAGTGACCAGGTGCATTTGTTAATGTAGGTGCTGCCAAAGTATCCGCTTCCCACTCATAATGTTGTTGTCCGTGGTGGTGCTCCAAATGCCTTTTCTGTAAGTCTGATTATAACTCTAAATTCCATTGAAAGTCTCTGTATTCTGACTAGCTTGATCTTGCTTGCAGCAAAGTATTGTTGCATACGATGAAACACAGAAGCCAACATTGAAAAATGCACTGCTGCTTGGCGATGCAATTTCGGATTTGCCAGAGGCAAGTGTTTCATCATCTATTAATACGTTTCTTGACCTGCAACTGCAATCTTACCCCTTATCTGCAGGTAAACAACCATCAGCCCAATGAAGTGATGGAATATGGTTCTTCCCCCAAAACAGAATTCCAGCGCTATATCCGGCTTAGCCGTAAAGGTAATAAAACAACCTCTAATAGCTATCATTTGTGTGCTTTGAATATGATGGGTGGGTTTATTTTTGTTATCAATGATTTTTTTTTCCTTACATTTCACCCTGTACACCAAGTTTAACTCAATTTTTCCCCAAATGTTCTAGAAATGCTGGATAGTTCTTTTGAAGGGAAGGATGGTCCAGATCTAGGCAAGCTTTTGGATCACCAGCCCTTAAAGCTAAATAAGGATGACCATGAGCGTGTGCAGCAAATTCCAGTAAAGAAGGTTGGCAGTTGTTGTAGCTTTGTTCCTTTGTGAGCTTGTCCACTCATTCTTTCTGCAGTCAATCAATTTACTGTGTTTCAGGGAGCCAACTTCCGGGACCTGAAGGGTGTCAGGGTTGGGGCAAACAACATCGTGGAGTGGGATCCAGACGTTCCCCGTGTATATTTATCTTCTGGCAAGCCTTTGGTATGTGTTCCGTGTTCTCCCCACTGTTGTGAATTGTTTGCTGCATCTAGTATCTGCTGCTTAGTACGCAGCTAGTGCCATGCTGTTTGCAGTCACAAGGGGGTGTATTTATATTCAGGGGAACACGTTTACAGTTGCGATGCATCTATTACTTTGTGGGGACAAATTTACAGGTGCCCTAGGTGTTGATTAGCCCTTTTGAATTATACTCCCTTTGTTTTGTATTGTAAGGCACCTTGATTTTTTTTCTAAGTCAAATTTTTTTAAATTTGACCAAGTTTATAGAAGAAATGTAGCAATATTTTCGATACTAAACAAATATACTATCAAAATATATTAAATATTAGATTTAATGGAATTAATTTGGTGTTATAAGAGTTGCCATATTTTTTCTATTAACTTGGTACACTTATAGAAGTTTGACTTAACAAAAGTCAAAGCGTCTTATGATTGAAGCGGAGGGAGTATATTGCATTTTTAGGAAAAATATGTTAAAAGTATTAGAAGGCCTGACAAAGTAGCTAGAGAATTTCTAGGAGTGGAGGTTCAAACCAAAGTAACAAAGCATGGCATCCTTTAAATTTTCATGAACTTTGTTATGAGGAGCTCCTAGCCTCTTAATCTTCTATTATATACTAAAAGTCCATGAAACTTCCTACAAACGCTCATAAGCCGCCATGTAGTATTCCTAGAAACACTTTTAAATCGCCATGTGGCAATTTAATAAGTTGGTGGGCCCATTATTTTCAATGACTAAATTTATCCTTAGAGGGAAAAAAACCACAATCCCTCTCCCAAATACCGGTCTCACTCTCAAACAACCCTAGTCGGATGTATATAGTCGTACATGGCACGACTACGTACGTTCCTCCATCTGATAACCTATTACTCTAAATATAAATAAAGATAATTCAAACCGGTGAACACATTAAATTTATTTTAAAAATACAAACTCTACTAATTTTTAAAGTAGACCGTTATCCCTTTCATGACAAACTAAGAACGTAACATAAGAAAATAACAATATTTATTATTTTATATTAAATTCATTTTATATAATAAAGATTGATTAAATCACCGCATGTCACGTTTTAAACTTAAGAAAAGTAATTCAAAGAAAAAAAAATCGATATACCTATTATTTTTAACCATTAGATCATTTTCAGAAAATCTTAATCCACCACATCATGTCTTAAAGGTTAAAAAAATCATTGAAATCTAAGGAAAAAAAACATCGGTTTTCACTTAGATATCTGAAAATCAGTACTCTCCACCTTCACATCCCAGTATCCCACCAGTCCATCACATGTGCATAATAGTGCCCACCCCTTGCCATCTCTCAGTCGAGCACTACATAATTTATTCCTCACCAGTCCCTCCCTCTCTATTTTTAGCTATCGAAGTAAAAGAGAAACAACCAATAATTATAGATATTGAAAAGACCATAGTTTTAAGCTACAAATATTATTTCTAATCCAACTCTTGCTGTATTTATATTTAAAACAACAATTGAAAATCCACATGTCTATATTTTGCAATATAAAATATATGACATTTAGGCACACTCCACCGGTGCACTTGGCATGTCATCCAAATAGCAACGGATTACTATATAAATTGTCGAGACATATTTCATTACTATACATCAGTCTACAAATGCTGATAGCTATACTAAATCAATAGTACCCAAACAAAATTGGCAAATTCATGTTCCAATCATTGTTTTATCGATGGACAACACCCTTGCCATTTTACATGCTATTGGACTTGCCTTGAAAAACTATGAAATAATTCAACAAGGCACGTTGCTCCATCATATATTGTTTTGCAAACATGCAAAACTAAACTAGATATTCAGTGCATAAGAAAAAGATAGCTGAAATTTTAATAGTCTAAGCTACTACATTAAAAAATAATTCGAAGGGACAAACAATTTAACAAACATAGGTTGCATCATTATACATTGTTTTGCAAATAGGCATAGCTTATCGAGATAAACACCGTATTATGAAAAAGAACTATCTCAAATATGAAGATGCAGAGTTGCTATTGTATAAAAAAAAATGGTGCCTGACTTATAGAAAACAATATGATTACTTTGTATTTTTTAAAAGGGACAAGTTTGTGCATTTGACCCTATTTTTCAAAATTAGAGTTACCGTCTCAGCCTGTTTTGAAATGAGTAAACTTGAAAAATAGCATTAGTAGATTGGTATTTAGGTTTTGAAATAGGCCAAAATGGACAATTGTCCTTTTAAAAAAAAACTAATATGCTCAAATAATCCAAATGTTCTTCCTATTTTCTGTGTACCATGTTACCCTAAACACTTTTAGGCAGCCACGTGACACTCTAATAAATTAGAGAAAATTCTAGAAATTCCGAGAAAAGAAAAGCAAAGCATCTTGCCATCCTTTTATCACTTAAACAAGTGGATCCATTATTTCCAATCATTACATATACCTTATATATATATAAAAATATCACATCCACCTCCACCTTCTGCTACCTATCATATTCAAGCATGTATTCATGATAGATCACATTCCAAAAATAATATTACCCAATTATATTTAGCCGTCCAACCATATTCACCATAGGCTACGTAGAGCCTCATGTCCCAACCAATCCATCCATTAATAAAAATTGACAACTTATACAGGTAATCAATTAAAAAATGAAAAAAAAAACACCACTTTTCTGTTACACTAAATTTGGTAGATATGTTTTCTAAACAAAATAAGTCTAAAATAAGACGATTACAAGGATTATAAAAAAATGTTTATGGGGATTGATTAAGTAAGCAATAGAAAAAAAAATGGAGAAATCGTGCTTTTGAAGCATAGCAAATGTTTTCCAGTTTATATTCTGCCATTGTAAGTGTATAAAATAAC
Organism: Oryza longistaminata; assembly: GCA_009805545.1. Taxonomy (NCBI): domain Eukaryota; kingdom Viridiplantae; phylum Streptophyta; class Magnoliopsida; order Poales; family Poaceae; genus Oryza; species Oryza longistaminata. Next base: position 12,233,488 of record CM020187.1, on the reverse strand, counting down.
ACAATATATGATGCATGCCCGCACAGATGCGCGGGCTATCTTCCTAGTTGTTACAATTGCTGAAGAGCTAGCTTGTCTGTGTGGCTAGGTTCCTGACTACGCGATGTCTTTCATCAAAGGGAGATCACTGAAGTAAGTTGCACAATATCTCTGGTTTCTTCTCCTGCAGTAAAATTTGGAGTGCGATATATTTCTTACAAATGTTGTTGTAGGCCATTTGGGCGCTTGTGGTGGGACGAGACGGTTCCTACAGTTGTGACCCGAGCAGAGCCACACAACCAGGTCCGATTGTCAAGAAAGTATAGCAATTTCTACATCAGTGCATCCTTTCTCAACGTGTCTGAATGTGCTTCTCTGCAGATTATATTGCATCCGAATCAGGCGAGAGTTCTGACCGTGAGGGAGAATGCAAGGTTGCAGGGGTTCCCAGACTACTACAAGATGTTTGGCCCTATCAAAGAGAAGTAAGCTTTGTCCCTTTCACATCACATATTATATTGAGTTGCACCGTCCATCAACAATGGTGTCAACTCTAAATGTTGGGTTCTAACTGGAAGGCTGTGTTTGATGGCGGTTGCAGGTATATACAAGTTGGCAATGCAGTTGCTGTACCTGTTGCTCGTGCATTGGGTTACTCCCTTGGGCTTGCATACCAGCGTGAGTCGGAGGGGAGCAGCCCTCTGTTCGTCCTGCCAGACAGCTTCACGGAAGTCGGGCTACAGGCGGCGCCGGCAAGAGCTTCCTCTGTTGGTATCCCTGTTGGCGAGGTTGTTGAGCAATAGAACACTTGGGTAGAGTAGAGTCATTATTTGGTTCGATTCGAACCGATCCGGGAGAATGTTGTTTAAAATCACTGATCAGTCACCTTGGTGTTGTCATGTGATCACCATCAATGTTATTATTGATTGATTGAATGTTGTAAGGCTGGTGGCACTCCTGCTTGAGTGCTTGTTGTACTTGTAGCATAAGGTCCAAAACATTCATTCATATCCTTCTATGGGCTATCTTATGTCTGTACCCTGATAGATTGTTTGTGTTCAATCATCATCTCACATTGTATAGGCTGCCCCTGATATCATTGTTGCATCAACCTTGTGCTTTTTTGGGGCTTATTTGTTAGTCCCTCAATCTGAATTAGTAAAGTTGAAGTTTGGATGTTGAAATGGATTTTGGGGCTAGAGTTCTCTTTGGTGTATTGCTGGTACAAAGGCGCTTTGCGAAATTCTATTTGGGTAGCTCCCTTTGGATAGCTAGTTTGTCCTAGGGGGTGTTTTGGTTGTGTCATGTTTCACGATGTGTTTTTTTCTTGTTTTTTTTGGTGTTTTTAGAGAGGTCCTTTGGATCACTCGGTTATATAGTGTATCTTAATGAAATGAAGCGTAGTTCTCTTGTGTTTTTGAGAAAAAAAAAAGCAACAGTCACTAGTTATATAGTGTGGTGGATCAAGGTGCCAGTTGAGGCTAATGACGACTAGAGCCAAACCAGGTATCAAGTGGATATGCAATTAAATTGTTTGCTCCTCTTTTGTGCGTGTTAGTACATTCTCTTTTTTTTTTTTCAATCGGAAAGTCTACTACTCCATGCATTCTTTCTCATATACTCCCTTCCTAATAAAATGAGACTCTCAAACATACTTGTAGGATAAAAGAAAGATCTTAAAACAATAGTTCTTGCCTAGTTACAATAGTTCTACTAGTTCTTTTTTTGTTGTTTCTTTGTAGTTATGTAAATATTTACAACTGTACTGAGTATTGTCTAGTTAGTGTTCCCTTAAAAAAAAGTTCACCATTGGATGAAACTTGCTTTTGAATGTTTATAACTAATAAGGTCCTGTTTAGTTCCCAAAACAAAAATTTTCACGCTGTCACATTGAATGTTTGAACACATACATGGAGTATTAAATGTAGAAAAAAAAACAATTACACAGATTGCGTGCAAATTGTGAGACGGATCTTTTAAGCCTAATTGCGCCATGATTTGACAATGTGATGCTACAGTAAACATTTGTTAATAACGGATTAATTAGGCTTAATAAATTCGTCTCGCAGTTTCCTAGCAAAATCTGTAATTTGTTTTCTTATTAGACTACGTTTAATACTTCAAATGTGTGTATGTATATCCGATTGTGACAACCAAACCCAAAAATTTTCCCCAACGAAACAAGGCGTAAAGCTTGTTATTTGCGTGCATCGTACAATGGCAAGAAATTGTACTTTCATTGTATAAAAATAACTAATAAAGTTGTAGTTTGTACCTTCCATCACATATATGCACATGTGGGTTTATTTGTAGCATGGCTAAAAATGGAGAATGGCATGGAGAGATATGTGGCAGTGGTTGGAAAGGGTGACAAGAATTGCGTGTCACCCTCTTCCGTTTGGCCCCGTTGCCCCCAATTCGCCTTCGACCCCTTCTCCTTCTCCTTCAACATCTAATCATCACGGAGAAAGGATAAGGTACATTACCCCCATCACAATCCACAAAAAAATTGTTTTTCTAATTTACTTAGTATTTTCATTGCATTTGGTTGAAACTTGCATGATTGTTGATCTAGCGTTCATGTGACATGTTTCTCTAATGTTTTGATGTGCGGACTACATGTGTATTGATCCCTTGACATTTGTATCTCAAATTAAATGGTGATTTGCTCATGCGTTTGATTCACATGCTTTGATTATTGCCTTTCGTTTTTGAAATATGTTTCATATTATAAGTCGTTTCGACTTTTTCCAAAGTTAAATTTGATCAAGTTTATAGAGAACTGTAACAACTCGTATAACACAAAAATTAGTTTCATTAAACCTAACATCGAATATATTTTGGTAGTATATTTGTTTGGTGTTAAAAATGTTACTACTATGTTTTTTCATTTAAATTTAGTTAAACTTTAAAAAAATTGCAAAAAGAAAAAAAATCAAAAGCAACTTAATAATTTGAAATGGAGGGAGTATAAGAATGCACGTAAATATGTGATGCACCTCCATGCATTCAATTAAACCGTGCACTTTGATGACATAAGCTACTCCCTCCATTTTATATTATAAATTGCTTTAACATTTTTCCTAGTCAAATTTTATTTAGTTTTAACTAAATTTATAGATAAACAATATCAGCTACACCAAATTAGTTTCATTAAATATGACATTAAATGTATTTTTTTCAATATATTGAATATGTTACTATGTTTTAAGTTGAAGTAAGAAAAAAAAGTTTAAGTAAGGAAAAGAGTATATTACACCCACGGGTACAACAACTTGGTAGGTGGGTGTGATATAGTGTAAGAACTTAAAAATAAAACGTTCAAGTGCAACAATTTGACAAGTGAGTGCGTTCTAGTATAAGAACTTGACAATTTTAGTATTTAGTGCATCAACTTAGCTAAACATATGCTAGGTGAGTTTTTCTCATGATGTCAATATGCCATTACATAGCAATTCTACGGATATTACCTTATAATATTGAATTTAATCTTTAAGAATTATAATGCACATCTAATTTACATCCAATTACCTTTAAGAATTTTTATTTTCTTCACCTTCCCAAATCTCAACCGAAATATAATAATTTCTACATCCAGTTTAATTGACTTTCAGTTATTAGTTATTAGGATAAAAATATAAATATGCTTATATACAAATCCACGCTAGTTTATCGTCAAAATAAGTACTTAACAATTGAATATGTATAAAAAAAGTGCTCCAAATAATTAAGTTGACGCATAACTTCTTAACTTATTGTATCAAAATCGTACATATCTTATAAGTTGTTGTATTTACGTGATCACTTATACAGTTCTTGTACTAAATTACACCTACTTGTCAAGTTGTTGTATTAGAACGCTCATTTTCTCAAGTTCTTGTACCAAATTGCATCCACCTGCTAAGTTAATGCGTTGTGGGTGCAATTTACTCTAAGAAAAAGATAAGTTAAAACGACTTGTAACGGAGGGGTAACATGAACAAATCAACTCACAACATTTTTTCATCTGTGTCCTAATTTTATCCGTTATTGATTAATTTAATTGAACTTTTTGCAGGGGTGGGTTCACAAATTTTTTTCAATTGTGTTGTTATTTATTAGAGGTAATTAAGTAATTATTATTAGAGGTACAAATTAAGGTTTCTGTGAGAGAGGGGCCGGGGTGGGCCCTAGCTAGGTAATGGCAGCCTCGCCGGAGTCGTCTCCGTCGTCGGCCAACTCCACCACCCCGTCAGCACCGTCGCCGTCTTCGTCGTCGTCAAAATCACCCTCACCTCCCTCCCCATCATCGCCGCCGCCACCAGCATCGACGAACGCGCCACCAAAATCAGCTGGCGACGTTCCTTCTTCCACGCAAGCGCAACCATCGTCGGAATCATCGTCGGAGTCTACGACTACGCCTTCGGCGCCAGCGGAGAGGAAGAGCAGCGAGTCCTCTCGAGGAGAGTCCGGGCGGTCGTCGGAGCACATCATCGATCGCGGTGATGTGACCGCCGGCGTGTTTGTGGGGTTGTTTGTGGTGGCGATGGTGGCGGTGTTGGCGGGTGTGGTGGCCATCGTGGTGTGCTGCTCTATAAAGATGACGAAGAAGAAGAAGCAGCCGCCGCCGCCGAACATGCCCTTCTTCACCGACGAGAAAGGCAACGTGTACTACGCCACAGGCGGCCTGCCTCCCATGTGGCAGCAGCACGGCAGCGGCAACTTCAGCATCCCACCTCCGCCGCCGCTCGGCTGGCACATGTCGTCGTCGGGTTTCAGCGGCGAGATGTACTCGTCGGGACCGTACGGTCCGGCGCTGCCGCCGCCTTCGCCGAACGTGGCGCTGGGTTTCTCCAAGAGCTCCTTCTCGTACGAGGAGCTGGCGGCGGCGACGTCGGGGTTCTCGGCGGCGAACCTGCTGGGGCAGGGAGGGTTCGGGTACGTGTACAAGGGGGTGCTCGCCGGGAGCGGGAAGGAGGTGGCGGTGAAGCAGCTCAAGTCCGGGAGCGGGCAGGGGGAGCGGGAGTTCCAGGCGGAGGTGGACATCATCAGCCGCGTCCACCACCGCCACCTCGTCTCCCTCGTCGGATACTGCATCGCCGCCAACCAGCGCATGCTCGTCTACGAGTTCGTCCCCAACGGCACCCTCGAGCACCACCTCTATAGAGGCGGCAATGGCGATCGAGTTCTAGACTGGTCGGCGCGGCACAGGATCGCGCTGGGGTCGGCCAAGGGCCTCGCGTACCTCCACGAGGACTGCCACCCGCGGATCATCCACCGCGACATCAAGGCGGCCAACATCCTCCTGGACGCCAACATGGAGGCCATGGTCGCCGACTTCGGCCTCGCCAAGCTCACCACCGACACCAACACCCACGTCTCCACCCGCGTCATGGGCACCTTCGGCTACCTGGCCCCCGAGTACGCCTCCACCGGCAAGCTCACCGAGAAGTCCGACGTCTTCTCCTTCGGCGTCATGCTGCTGGAGCTCCTCACCGGGCGGCGGCCCGTCGACACCTCCAACTACATGGAGGACAGCCTCGTGGACTGGGCGAGGCCGGTGCTGGCGCGCTTGCTGGCCGGCGGCGGCGAGGAAGGAGGATTAATCCGGGAGCTGGTGGACTCGCGGCTGGGCGGGGAGTACTCGGCGGTGGAGGTGGAGAGGATGGCGGCGTGCGCGGCGGCGAGCATCCGGCACTCGGCGCGGCAGCGGCCCAAGATGAGCCAGATCGTGAGGGCGCTGGAGGGGGACGCCTCGCTCTCGCTGGACCAGCAGCAGCACGACGACGACTTCTCCCCCTCCGCCTCATCGGAGATCTCGCGGCATCGGCAGGTGGCCTTCGACAGCGGCGACTACACCGACGACTACTCCACCTCCACCCACTCCTCCCGCCTCCCACCCAAGCGCTAATCATCACTAATTCATTTTTTTATCGATTAATTATATTAGCTGGTTCCGCAAATCACCCTACCAATCAAACTCGAATATACTTAATTCTATGGCCATATATATGTATTCTATATAGTCGTTTGGATTTAACTGCCTGTGTACCATATTCTTTATTAACACATATGCATACCTATAAATCCTACTCCCTCCATCTCAAAATATAACGGATTTAGACGGATGAGATACTTTGTAGTACAACAAATCTGAATAGAGTTGTCTAGATTCATAGTATTAGAAAGTGTCTCATCCGTCTAAAATTCCTTTTATATTTTGGGATAAGAGGGAGTATATAAGTAGCTCCGTTAGCTATGATTTGGTGCAGTCACGCCATCTGTATTATTTCAGCCATTAGATGAGGGGAGAGTAGGTGTCATATGAACCGTTCGATTAAATCTGAGTATTGGATACTTGTATAATTGTTGCCCCAACTTTACTTTTCATATATAAGGATACTCTCATTTAAAATGATACCACAAATCACTGCTCCACTACTCTAAATATTCTCTCCATGTAAGCTAGAAATTAACCAAGAGGTCACCAATGCCATAAATCCTAAACGACCGTTACCACTATCATTTTATCTCCATTTGCAGTTTCACATGCATAGGCTTAATCAAGAATTAAGAACATATCTTTATATATAAGATAGCTTTGTTTACCTAAGAATTCTGTACTACCTGCTTAATGCTGAATATACCACTGATGGAATCAACCAAGGATGGGTGCCAATTAAAATTAGGTTAGTATGCTCATATTTCATCATTTTGCATTTTTGTGTGATCTTCACATCTTTTTCCATAATTACACTATAATTTACTCTATTTTTTTTACTTGCATCACATTTCTAATCCCTTCTCTTTTGTCCAAACAAGTTTGCATGAAAATGTCCCTCTAGGACAGGAGCGGATCCATCATGGGAGCGGCGGGTGCTTATGCCTTCAATACTGGCGTGAGGACCATGGGAGTCCCTTTAAAGCCTCTACAATTTTTATGTAGATGGGAGAGGGGGTTGTAGCTTTGTTCTAGTATGTTCATACCCCTACTATTTTTTTCATGGATCCGCCACTGCTCTAGGATGTCACTTACACTATGATATGCGTGGCTCAATGTTTTCTTCAAGGGATATATGTTTGAGATAGATGTGTCGATGTTTGAAGTCTCGACTATGGTATTTGGATGGTATGGAGATCGTCGGTACCAGAGTATATGCGAGATTGAGGTAAAAGAGATGAAGACAGGGATTTTCATACAGGTTCGGGCCCCTTATATATCTAACTGGTAATAGCCCTACATCCTATTGGTCGAAACCGGTGTTGCTCTTATTCATCTGAATCACACAAGTACAATATTTGGGATAACCTATCTAGCTATCGTTGACTTGTCCGCACGGATAACCAACTCGTAGTCCACGACAAGGTAGTCTTCCTCCTCGAATCCGCACTCGGCGAGATCAGAGATAGCGCTAGATCCCTCTTGTTGGCCTCCGCAGACACCATATTGGGATTGTTTAGGCTTATCTCTGATGTCGATATCCGGCGGTTTGTCTTGGCGCATGTTGGCTTGTGTATTGTGTGCAACATCTTGTGGCCTTGTGGCGTGTCCCCTCTCCTCCTAGGGGGCCTTGTATTTATAATCATAGATATCCCCTTATCCAATTAGAACTAGAGAGACCAATATGGATACAATCCGAGTAGTTCTTGTCGTTTCCTTGTAGAACTCAATTTGTCCTTCTATATACGAGGTATGATTCCACATATAAGATTTGGTATGTGGTGGGTCCCGCCGAGCTTAATCGATTACTATTAATTGAGTATGTGATATCTATAACCCTGACAAGACGGACATGGTTTTTCATAGCAAATGCATAAATAATAAAAGTTTGTTTCATCATCCAAAACAAAACATAACAAGAATAACAAGAATAGATTACCAGCCAACACTATATTATGGTCATTGCGCCCTTTACGTTTTATTCAGGAGAAAATATGCTATATCAAGTTATTCTATTTTTACCACAAAATAGAGTAATAATTGTTGATGGTATCAACTTATTATCATAGCTTCCTCCTTTGTTACTTGATGAATGTAAAGTTTTCCTAATAAAATTTTAAAGTTGTACGTTTCTTCGTTTACTTAAGCTGTACTATATTTTATACGCACACCAATCCAATGTCACTTAATTTTATCTTATAAAATTTGCTTATGTCAATTTCATACATATTTTCACAGCAACACGCGAGGTACTATCTAGTTAATAGATGACTACTCCACCAACTCCTCTGCTGCGCTCCCGCCCAAGTGCTAGCTAAACATATATCGCATCTTTAACCAACTAGAATTTAATTTAATCGATTAATTAATTAATTAGCTGATGCTAGGGCATGCCTTTGCGTGCCGCTTGTACAAAGGATCAGCACGCTATAATACACTGGTTGATTGACATTGAATACCTTCATGAGTCCTTCAAACATATCCTGAAATTCATGAAGACGCCGCAGTCATCTGACTATCGATGGTTATGTCGTCTACCACTAAAAGAATAATTAGCTATAAATATAAGCACATGTGTTAAGTTTAGGACTTGAATCTGAGTGGATAGATTCCACCACCAGAAATCCTTCTAATTGGCATTCAAGTAGTGTAGACCATAAGGATCCACCCTCATTTGGAGCTTGAGGCGATGTTCATTGCTTGAAAGCTATTAATGTGCAATGGAGAGGGAGTAAGAGTAAGCAGAGAAAACTTGACTAGAGAATGATTCGGTTGTTGAAAGATATTTGTTATCTGACATGACAGATTTTTATTACACTCATTTTTTTAAAATGTGAAGTGCATAAAAAGTTGATCATAGTTCCTTGTTCACACGCTATGTTGCACGTAAGATAATAATGGTTTTGTAGGCACCTCTCTAATTAATATGTAGAATCAAAGGTTTCTGGTAGAGAGCCCAACTATTGAATGTGATGATACATTTATTGCCATGCACACTGAGACTACACTTTGGTGAATCCTCTCAACATGTGCTTAGGTAGATATAAAACTTCATGAAGTTTACTATCAAACCCATATATATGAACTATGAAGACATGATTGTCAAAAATTAAAATTTGGGCTTAGAGTTAACAACACTGAAAGTCTCATTTGTAGGAATTAAATAGTCATGACCATATCATATCCTCCATTCAACCTTGACCGCCACAACTTCAACCGTATATTGATTATAATGCTTCCTCTGCTATGGATTACCACATTCTTCTTGTCGGTGATGTTGATCGATGTGCCTCCTTACTACTGAGTGGCATCTACTGTCACCAAATAGTAGTATATACCATTGTAAAAATATGTTTTATCATAAAAAAAATCATAGTCCTAGGTTCATAAAAAAAACGAATGAATTTTAAATTGCGCATGAATTTTAAATTTGGAGATCCTCATAAATAGAGGTAGAGTGAGCATGTGAGTGTTTATATAGATGAGTGTGCATGTGTGCATATGAGGCTATGAGCACGCGCACGGTGTTTTCTTTTAAAAAAAAAATCATGTTTCGTCCGTTTTATAATATAAGTTGTTTTGACTTTTTTCATAGAAAATTTAGCAGCATCTATGACACCAAATTAGTTTGATTAAATCAAACATTAAAAATATTTTGATAATATGTTATTTTGTGTTAAAAATGTTGTTGTATTTTAATGTAAACTTGATCAAACTTAAAATGGGTTCAATTATGAAAATAAATCAAAACGACTTGGAATATAGGGAGTACTAAGCTAGCTCATCGTGTCTATTCAAATTTGTGGTATTAGGATATGTTATATATCGTAGTAGATTAATGTGGGACGGATGAGTAGCAATGTATGGTCCAATTGAGATCCCCTACAGTACTGCATGTGCAGCGCTGCTCACTGACATGTGGGCCCGAGGAGCTGTGGGACCCACATGTCTGGATCCAGTATGGTCTGTTCAAACGCCTGAGCGACTTGTTACTTGCTGGAGTTGTTGTATTGTTACAGATAGACCCTTGACAATCAGGCGGATACGAGCAAAAGCAAAGGCGATTTTTGAAGAAAAAGATGGGAATGAGAGTGAAATTTTAGAAGTCGGCCATTGGAGAAGTAGGAAATTGGACGGAAGAGGGTATGTGAAGGCCGCAGGTGGCAATTCGGCCCAAGAAAGCAGAAAGTGGGGTGGCAAAATTGTAGAAAGGCCCAACAAAAATTGTAGAAAGGCCCAACAAATTGTGCGAAAACCACCCCACAAAAATATCGTCTCCTCCTCGTGTGCGGAAACCACCCCGCATAATTTCCAAAATACCCCCGAGCCCTAATCCCCTCTTCCCCTTCCTCCCTCCTCGCTACGGCGGCGGCGGCGACGGCGACCGCCGGAGCCGACCCGATCCCACCCGGGTCCTTCCCTGTGCGCGCACCGCTCCTTCCTCTACTTCCCGACCGCCGCCTCCTCCCCTGTTGGTGTGCGCGCGGGCGGCCAGAGGAATCGAATTGAAGGTATACGGTCCTCTTCCTCCTCTGCGTCGTGACTAGGTGGATTGAAGGGCCGGCCGCCTGCGTGTTGTAGATTGGGAATCCGTCCACTTCTTTTTTCTCTTCTGGATCGATTTCTTTCTTTCTTCCCCTTCAATATCATGACTCTGCTTCTGGATTTATTTGATGCGGGGTGGGGTGGGGTGGCTGGTGTAGTACTACCAGGCACCAGCAGCAGCTTGTGTTTCCTCCTCCTCCTCCTAAGAAAAAAAAAAGAAAATAGAACCAACCCATGCTCCATGTTAGGTCAGCCCCTTGGGCTTCTTGTTATTTTGGATCTGTTGTTTCTTCTTTGCAGTACATCTCAAGGCCATGTTTTTATTTTCATTACAGATAAGCTGGGGTTCCTTTGGTGCCTGTCGGTCCATAAAAATAGTTTCTTTGGTTCACCGAATGGTCAAAAAAAGTAGAATTGGGGGACCAAATGTGTGATTCATATGTAATTAGGGGGCTTTCCATTATATATATTTGGGGTGTGTTTCAATCCTCTTAGCACCCATGAAAACATGACTGTTTCTTAAAGCATTCTGTTTCCAAGTGTAAAAGGAAAAGGAAGATATGTAGCAGGGGCATCCTGATTCAAAATCAACCTTGGTTTGGGGTCACGCAAAATTACAATGTGCTCGAGAAGATTCTTGCATATAAAAGTTCTGCGTACTTTGGTTAAAGGGTTGACATTTCAAGGACTATTTGATACAGTGATATTAGCTTGTATGCTTGTTTCCTAGGAAGTAATAGGGGAGCTAGATCGAAGCTAATTGATTTTGTCTAGTTCTACTAGTTATGCGATTGATGAATCATGTGGAATACCATGTGCAATTTAATTTGTTTGCTTACAGTTCATTTGCTTCCATTTTGAACTGTTGCATATATATTTTGATACAGTGGAACAAATTACATCTTCAGTCTTGGATTCTTTTTTTTTTTTTTGGATAATCACTGGAGGGGAGAGATTCCCCACCTGAATTTTCCATTGATAAGAGATTTCATTACAAAGGAGGTTACATAGGGCGGGCAGAACGACAGTGCCGTTGCCATTACATATGTTGGAGTTGCATAGGACGGGAGAAAATTTCTTTCCAGGCTGAAACCACAATCCGGGGGGCGCTGGATACGCTCAGCCCACAAGTTAGCTTCATCAAGACAGCGTCGAAGAAGTCGTCGGAGGGAAGGTTGCTCATTTCTGAAGACGACATCGTGTCGATGGTTCCACAGACACCACCAGCAGAGCAAGAAGAAGGGCCACCGGTATTGTTGCAGGGGGGCAAATGCAGCCGACATCTCGTACATCAGAGATTCCAGGGTGAACAGAGAGGGCTGCCCAGAAGTCGCAGGTGAAAGGGCACAGCAGGCATAAGTGGCTGGCCGTTTCATCGTTGAGTCCACAGATATCACAAGTTGGGGATTGAACAGAACACTTATCTATTCTAAACCACTAATATAAAAAAAGTATCACTTGCGTTCTTCCCTACCTCCACCCAAAAGAGGTGTACACTGAACTACTACAGTCACCTGCTTTCAATCAAATCCAACGTTCCAACATTCGCTGTTGCAATACGGACAAACTATGCAATTAATGCATTAATTACACATAAATATCTAAGGTAGATCATAAAACCTGCTAAATCCTCACCCTAAATAATGCCCATGAACGTAGTTAACATATACTGCTATTTTATTCTGCTTGGGAAACTTGCTCGCTGAATCATTCTTTTTTTTAAAATAAATAAATAAATAAATATTTTAGCAGGGCCATAATTCACGCTTCTCTAGAGTTCATGTATCAGGGATATCGATATTATTGGGTTTCATTTAATTTTGGATAATAATATTTATTTCATAGTGACGTGGATTCTTTATGTACTACTTAATTTCTTATTGTACTGTCCTGGATTACGCATGCACATTGATTTATTTCCTAACATGTAGATTACGGAACAACTCTGGAGGCATGGCAGAGGGGTCCCTAGTTGTTGCCATTTGCCAGTATGGTGGAGAGTTCACTTCTGGCCCCAATGGCAATTTGATCTACAAAGGAGGAGAAGCACACGCTGTTGACGTCACACGAGAGATGTCACTAGATAACTTCAAGGATGAGGTGTCCAAGGTGTTTCATGTTGAGGTCGCAGATGTGTCACTGAAATACTTTCTCCCGAACAATAACAGAACTCTTATCACAATATCATGTGATCGAGATTTGCAACGGATGGTTGATTTTACTGCTAGTTCTGCACAAGTGGATGTTTTTTTGATAAGTAGAGTGGAGAACAGGTATTTCCTTTTTTACCTTTTTGTGCAGCCTTTTGGAGTAACTTTTGCAAGCCTACAGAACCTTTGACAAAGTTATCTTAGAAGTACAGATTCAAGCCGTAATTTTGCGATACCATGGCTTAAACCTATAGTTTTCTTATAAATTGAGTGTTAAATCTATACTTTTTTATACTATATCTTAAATTTCTAGTTTTGCAAAATTTACTATTTTTTGAGTAAATCATTCATGTTCTGTTTTGATTAGTATGTTTCTCTTGCTAGGAGTATAACTCAGACTGGAGCCTCCACTGCTAAACCTGGGTCTAATGCACGAGGTGATAAAAGGAAAACGCCAACTTCCAAAAATAAGTAGGTGCCACTGTTCCAGTCTTCTCTATCTGATGTTATTTATAGCCCCGTGCTTTTCCATGTTATATTGAATACCATCTTTCTCCAGGGCATCAAAAAACAAGAAGAAGACTCCCAGTGCTACTGGCACTTCAGTTCAAGCTAATGCCAATAATGTGAAACAGCCAAGACAAGTTGTTACTGAAAATGATGACAACAGGTACATAATTGGGTTTCATAGAATTGCCACATTTTTGCATGTCTTCTCTAATTTTAGATGTTACATCGTTTTATTTTAATGACCGTATCATGCCCAAATTTATACGGTTGCTACTTTTGTTAAAATAAACTAGGGTTTTTCCACTGGAATTTGGGAGTGATATTGCTTTTGCCAATACAGCTGGAGCTGGTTCCACAGCTCCAGACATCTTGAATCAGCAAAAGCTTGCTCTCGTTGATAACACAGCGAGGTAATTGTTTGACTAATTTTATGTTCTTCATCATTCCTGCAAGTTTGTGAAGTATGAGTTCAACGGATGTTGGCATGGCTTTTGCAGGGAATCAGTTGGGCTTTTTGATGATTCAGTCAATCCATATGTTGGCTCTGAGATCACAACAGAACCTACACAGGGTCTTAACAATCCTATTGTGTTTTGGGATGATATTATCAAAGGTGTCGGTCAAGAATTTGATAATGTGAAGGATTTTCGTGCTCAGTTATGCAAGTATGCTATTGGGAAAGGATTTGTTTATCGATTTATTAAAAATGAAACCACACGTGTCACTGTAAAATGTGTTGGTGAGGGTTGCACATGGCGGTTGCATGCATCTGAATCATCTCGGAACAAGAAATTTGTTATCAAGAAAATGACAGACGAGCATACATGTGGTGGAGGGAGTGGAGAGGGTCAGCGGCGAGCAACAAGACAGTGGCTGACTACTGTCATTAAGGAGAAGCTGCATGAGAATCCATTGTTCAAGCCAAAGGACCTTGTCAAGGAAATTTATGAAGAATACGGAGTTATGCTGACCTATTCACAGGTTTGGCGAGGTAGAGAAGTGGCACAGAAGGAGCTTTATCATGCTATCCGGGAGACATATAGCCATTTGCCCTGGTATTGTGAAAGGCTTTTGGAGACCAATCCAGGTAGCATAGCTTTGTTGTCTCCGATGGTGGATACAAAATTCCGCCGCTTCTTTGTTGCATTCCATGCTTCTTTGCATGGCTTCACAAATGGGTGTAGGCCTCTCATATTTCTTGACAAGGTTCCGCTTAAAGCGACTAATGAGTACAAGTTGCTGATTGCTGCTGGAGTTGATGCAGATGATGGTGTCTTTCCAGTGGCATTTAATGTGGTTGAAGATGAAAATTATGAGAGTTGGGTTTGGTTCTTGATGCAGCTGAGGTATGCTCTCCAGAATCACAACTATCCTTACAATGCTATGACATTTTTGTCCAGTGGACAAAAGGGATTGGATGCTGCTGTTCCACAAGTGTTCGAAGAAAGTCACCACGCCTTCTGTTTGCATCATATCATGGAAGAATTCAAAGGAGAGCTGAGGAAGGGACCGTGGTCACAACAGATAAGAGATGGGATGGTTGAGGATTTCACTCGAGCAGCCCAAGCCTGCAGCATCGAGGATTTTAACACATCAATTGAGAGCATAAGGAATATATCCACTGAAGCTGCTGATTGGATTATTGCAAGTAAGCCGGAGCATTGGTCAGATGCCATCTTCAGAGGCTGTCGTTATGATCATTTCTCCTCGAACATTGTTGATGCTTTTAATAACTGGATACCTACCAAGAAGGAAGGATCAATAGTGCTGATGATAGACTCTCTGAGAATGAAAATAATGGAGGTGATAGAAGCAAGGCGTGAGTCTTGCAAGTCCTGGTCAGGGCCTTTAACTCCTTCCATGGAATTCAAAGCGCAGGATGAGATGTCCAAAGCTGGGAAGCTGACTGTGCTGTGCTCTTCTGAAACCGTGTTTGAAGTCCGGGGCAGTGCAATTTATGTTGTCAACCTTGCAAATTGGGAATGCACCTGTCGGAGGTGGCAACTTTCTGGCCTTCCTTGTATGCATGCTGTTGCTGTGTTCAACAGGGTTGGGCGATCTTTCTATGACTACTGTTCAAAATTTTTCAGAATAGAGAGCTACCATTTGGCTTACTCAGGAGCAATATTCCCAATTCCTGACATGGATACCGTTGATTTTAGTGCCGGGGCAAATTTGATTCCACCTCCTAAGCCACGGACATCAGATAAACCCAGAAGGAAGCGTTTTAACCCCAACAAGATACCTACTGTTGTACGGCTCTGTAGCAGGTGCAAGCAAGCAGGACACAATAAGGCAACCTGTGAAGCGATTTTGTAGACAATGGAAGTTCTGGATTATCCAGTATGCGTAGAAGGTATGCCTTCATCTGTACTCCAACCATTTTGTCTCCTAAGATAACCTCTTTCCTTCATTATAAAGTTTGAAATGTGTGAGACTGAAATTCGATAGTCTGTAGAAATCCAACATCTTAAAACAGTTAAAATCGATATGCCAGTACCTATAAGTATAACTGTACAGAAAGAGAGCTTCTTGTTGACTGAAAACATCTAAATGTTAATATCATGGTCTTTCATATGCCAAAAAAGGATATCCTTTATGTAAATTCATATATGCCAACCCTCCAATTCAGGGGCAATGAAAATGCAAATGGCTTGTATTCAAGAAAAAGAAAATGCAAATGGCTTTCCTATGGTATTGCCTACTCTTCCGCTGATTTTGATTTTACATTCTAGTTTGTGATCCTGGGTATCAATTTCCTAATTTGTAATTGTATGGGGAGGACTAGATGTGCATTCCCATGTTTTCGCCAGTAGGAAATACCGATATTTATGGAATGTAACAGTAGATATCAATTTGCTCACAAGCTATTGTTCCCCTCTGAATATGTTTTCCTCTGTTGAATTTACTACTTTCCACTGGTAGCATGGAACCATATACATATTGGAGGAGCTGTGCTGTACTGGTGAAATAGTAATTTGGGTGTATCTGTTGATCTGTCTGAAATGTTTGACTAATCACATATTCTGAACGTTTTATCTCTGTTTGACGATTACAGGGTGAAAGGTCTGAAGCTTTAAGTGGAGTAGCGCTGGTGAGAAGCCGTAGATTTTGTTGGATGGATGGAAGGGCGATGATATATGATGAATGATACCACCGTTTTGTAACTTAATATTATATTATAAATGGGGGTGGAAAGATGTAGTAATTTAAATGTCAAAACTTAAGAAGAAGAGGAATGAAGGATGAGTTGCTAGCTTTGTTAGTAGATAGATGATGGTTAGCGGTTTAGAAGTCATAATAGGTAGCATGGCTGGTGAAAATGATGATGATTCAAGTGTACTAGTCCATGATTTTAAACATTGTCTTTCTAGTCTTCTATTCAGTGTTAAGGATGGCTATCAACTAGTGATCTTTCTCATGTTGTGGTTCTACTATCTGGGTACATGCAATGTTTTCTTTTAAGCATGCATTATTCGGGTGTGGTCAGTATATCTTAATAGCTGCGTGAGGCTAACTTTGGAACGGAAAAATGTTGTAACAAATTCCCGGAAAGGTGTCGTAAAATTTGTGCGTTCCAGAAAGCCCCTAATAATCTGATGTTCTTTCATACTACCTAAACAAACAATATATTAGGGAGGGGTTTTTGTGACAATATTTTGTGAGTAAATTGTATTGGCAATATAGTACTCCCTCCGTTCCAGAATGTAGCTATTTTTAGATTCAAACTTGTCCCAAAAGAAGCTATTTTTAGGTAGGTGAGAGGCTGTTATACCTGTTTTACCCCTGCTGACATCCAGTGCACTGCACCCCACAGCACTAACACACCACATATCCCCAGTCCATGGAGGAGACGAGGAGATAGGCACCAGACTTCTTTGGTTTGAATTTCAAAAGTTAGTCCCATTTTTTTATTCTAGATATGCAGGTGCCAGGGGAATAGCAGCTGTGGGAGGAATGCTGCGTGTCCTTGTGCCAGCATATTCATGATTCCATCAAAGAAGGGCACTATGGTCATAACACCCAAAGCCTTAATCCATCCAAACAACCTAGAAATAGCTACATTCTAGGACGGAGGGAGTACTACTGAATTTATAGAAGTGCCGTTTTCGATGTAGGACTTGCGTAATGCGTGTGAGCAAGACTAAAGTGGTTGATTTTTTTAGGATGCCATGTAAGCTACTGTTAAGGGGAAACATATCATATGCGCACAAGCTTCCCACACATACTCCGTGCACACCAACTAGCAAATGTCACGAAAAATTTTAGAAAAAATTAGACACATACTTTCAATAGTATTACACCTACGTGTAAAATCATATCATCAAATTTATTATATTTTAGTCGTAGCAAAACCTTTAAAACTGTCAGATTTTTCACTTTTTTGCTACGGCTAAAATATAATGAATTTGAATATAAGACTTTGCAAATATATGTAGTACTATTAGGAGCAAATGTCTAATTTTTTTGTGGCATTTGCTAATTGGTGTGCACGGAGTGCGCACAAGAAACTTGTGCCTAGGCTATGTTCCCCTATTAAGGTATAATAGTTGTAGAGAGAAAGTTCCTGTTTATAAGCCAATGAAAGATATATAGGCTGAGGTCTTTTATTTGAGTTCCTAGTTTATCGCGCGCATGTTTTTCAAATTACTAAACGGTATGTTTTTTTAAAAAAATTTCTATATGAAAGTTGCTTTAAGAAAATTATATTGATCCATTTTAAAATAGTTAGCTAATACTTAATTAATCACGTGCTAATGGGCCGTTCCATTTTCCTTGTGCAGAGGTGGAGTTCGTAGCCCCACCTCCCGAACACAGCTATAGTATGCCTTAGAAACACTTAAAGAGATTATCCAAAGTGTTACACACATCTTTTCGCTTATGTTTACAGTGATAAGCTAAAATTTGAGTTGATTTTGTGTTTTTCTTTATCATAGTTTATTTGTAGCATTTGTTTTTAATCGCTAACAACACATATATATAAAAGTTTTATCACGTATTATTGTTCGGTTGCTAATAAAGTAAGAATATGCATAAGATTAGCCCGAACAATAACTTCGTAAATCTTTAGTTAGCACACCGCTACGCAAGGGAAGCCAATCTTCTGACGTTGCTTTTCACCATGACTGCATCACTCTAGGGCCCACATGTTAACCGTAAAGTTGGAGGGAGATCTCAATCCTTGTCACCGTAATCACTTTAGGCCACTTTTCCCAGCTCATCTTCCTCATTTTTCACGCACACATTTTCTAAAGAAAAAAAAGTACGAATTACCCCCAAAACTATCGCGGTCAACCGAATTACCCCCTAAACCCAAAAACTAGACATCGTTCACCCTAAACTTTCAATACCGGACAAATTACCTCCCCGACCCAATCCAGAGCGGTTTTGTTCTACGTGGTGTACACGTGGCAGTTCGGTCAGCATTTTATTTATAAAAAAATGTGGAACCCACCTGTCATACTCCTTTCTCTTTCTCGCCTAGACATATTCAACTGCAGAGGAAATGAAGGAGGTATGATGTGATCATAAATTAGTGTTAAAACTGACTCTTAATATTTTCATTTGTTGCTTGCTGAAATGAATTTTTTCACCTGAGAACTTTGGATATCCAGGCAGCTCTTGCGAGATACAAGAAGATGAGGGGCAATGCGCCTGAGAGACTAGTTTCTGGTTCTGATGATTTTACGATGTTTCTCTGGGAACCAACAATTAGTAAACAGCCCAAAGCCCGCATGACTGGTCATCAAAAGGTATATTGTCCTGACAGCTCCATTCTTGCCTGCCTGCCTGCCTGATACCTTTTTTTTTTTAAAAAAAAAAAATTCATATTCATATTGGCTTAGGGACCAATTTTGTTTCTTCTCCTTTTTTTTCTTTTCTTTTATAAAGAAAGAAAGATTACAATGTATCAATCTGCCTATCTAGACAACACATAAGCTGTCTGTACTCGTTCCTAGGGCCCCTTTGAATCGCAAGATTGAGGAAACGTAGGAATAGGAAAAACGTAGGATTTTGATAGGAATGAAGTGTAAAACAGATGATTGCAAAACGCAGGAAAAATACAGGAATGACCGTTTGGTTGAACCGCAGGAAAAACGCAGGAATTAGATGAGAGAGATAGACTCAAACGAAATTACCACGGTGCAACTTTTTTTTTCTTGCACAACTCTTTGGTGAGAGAGGAAATCCCTTTAATGTTTAACAAGGAAAAGGAAATACATGGTTACAATTCATTATGACAAGTTTAATTATAATATAGTAAAGGGGAAATATTTGAGCAAATGTGTCACGTTGCATTTATCTTCACCTATGTAATGTACTCCCCGTTGTCCTGCATACTACTTGTGTGATCTCACCACTCTAAACATTTACTTTAGGAGGACAAGCTGCCATATGCATTCTACATCGGAGATGAAGAACTCTCTGTCCAGCTTGGTGCTTACATGCAGCAAAAGAATGGTGAGACTCCACTCACAAGTTCATCCTACATTTCTTTTCGTCGATTAAGAAAATTAAAACAAACTAGGTGTTGCATCTCATTTCTGATTTCTATCTTTTGATTTTTGTTAAATGAAGCAAATGTTGAGGTTACCCTGCGCATAGTATATCAACCGCAGGCAGTTTTCCGTATCAGGCCAGTCAACCGATGCTCTGCTACAATTGCTGGTATGTATACCTTGGATTACGTTCATTTCATTGTTTTCTTTTTTCCATGACAATTTTAGGACTCTTTTATTTGACATGTTCTCACAGTGCTGGGATTACAATGGGAATATCATCGGACAGACAAACCCTTTGCATCCTTGTTTTATTTGTCATTGACAGCACCAGTACCAGCCTCAATTATATCATTTTTGAGCTTTCTTATACCACTGTGAATGATGTAATTATCATTTGCAGGCCATACAGAAGCTGTACTAGCAGTTTCCTTCAGTCCTGATGGAAGATGCTTGGCTAGTGGTTCTGGTGATACCACTGTTAGGTTTTGGGATCTGAGCACGCAGACCCCGTTGTTCACATGCAAAGGTGAATCTTAGCATACAGATAATTTCAAGTCATTGTTATCATACCTTAAATAAGTCGAATGCCTGTAATTGCATTGGTGCTTGTTTTATAGAATTACGCCATGGTTGTTGTTCTTTACGGTAACCTAGTGCTTACCAACACTTGATTAACAATTTCTCATGAGAGAGATCTTAGATGATTGATGCAAAAGTGTTTAGCAACTCAGTGCTTATCTTGATCAAGATGTCCAAACTCACAATAGACCTGCAAGTTACTTTCAGAATTAATCTTTTTTAATGGTAGACCTAACCTTAACATGCACTGGATAATCAAAGCTTAATGTTTGATACCATAGTATTCAGTGTTTGTTCCTTTTAGATGAATTTAGTAGGTTGAGACTATTAAAAGATGACACAATTTATTTCTTGTAATGAACACATTACATAAATTGTTTATTTGCCGATATTGGATGTTCAGACGACCTAATAGGAGTTTTCTGTTGTAACATTGTGATAAAACTCATGTTTATCAGACATTACTTCCAGTGCATTTGAGTATAATTTTTTGGTACTCTTAGTCTTGTTGACAGTTCCATTTGCATATCGGTATATCCAATGTTTTTGAGGGTGATACCATTAATATTTGAAAGTTATCAAATAACACTGCATCTTCCAGGCCACAAAAACTGGGTCCTCTGCATTGCATGGTCGCCAGATGGGAATCATCTTGTTAGTGGAAGCAAGTCAGGGGAACTTATATTGTGGGACCCGAAAACAGGCAAGCAATTGGGGACTCCACTTACGGTAAGATTATGACATCTTTGTCTTTTAACCTTTAGTTTTTTAGAAGTATGAGATAAGAATTATTCAGTTGCATATTTGCAGACCTAACTGCCCTATGTGTCAATTCATGTGAACCTGGAAAATATATGTTAGTTACTTAGTTGACTTGAAGATAACTGCTCCAGGCCTCCAGTTCCTTTTTCTTAGCATCATGGATTCACATACACTTAATGTTGGAAATAGTATATGGATGTTGTACTTTATATATTGCAGAAGTTTCTTTTTCTTGCCATTTAGTACTCATTGATCATTGCCTTTTACCAATCAGGGGCATAGGAAGTGGATTACTGCTATATCTTGGGAGCCAGTTCATTTGCAATCTCCTTGCCGCCGTTTTGTAAGTACAAGTAAGGATGGTGATGCACGTATTTGGGATATGACCACAAGGAAGTGTGTCATTGCCCTTACAGGTCACACTAATTCAGTGACTTGTGTGAAGTGGGGTGGAGATGGTTTGATTTACACTGGGTAAGACTATTACACCTTCTGTTTTTATTATAAGGTGTATTTTGTTTCGTTAAGACAAGGGTTTGACTAACAATTTCTTTACTAGTAATATATTATTTATGCATTACAAAAGTATAATCATAAGTAAGTACTTTCAAATACGAATCTAATAACATCAATTTTGTGTCACACAAACTATACCCTAATAGAGTAATTATTGGTCAAAGTCTTGTCCTAAAGAAACATAATACACATTATATTTTTGATTTTTCAAAAAAGGGAGACATACTGCCTAATAGGCCTAGGTCAGACCAACTAGTCAATCCAAGAAACTAGCAAGCATATTACATAAAAAATAGACTATATAACACTGAAATAGCAAGAAAACACCACTCAAGGTAGTTCAGTCACCTAATGCACCATCTAATGCCTAATCATGGCTGGCTACCCAGCGCCTAGTGCCTAATGGGTGCCTAGGCAGTGGCTAGGGCCGTGTTTTATAATACTGCATTATTTAGGATTGAATCATATACCAGCATTGTGATACAGGGAATATATTTGTAGTAAAATCGTATTGCGCCTGCATATATATGATCGAGATCACAAACCACTGTTTGTGACTAGAAACTCTGAACATGACAGATTCAGTTCAGATTCTATTCAATCTGTATTTTAGATGGAATCTATTTATATAGGAATGCTTACTGCTTCTACTTTGGCAATTGTGAGAAAGAACTATCAAGATAGCTTCCAGCAACACAGGCCACAATCCTTTGTTGGTGCCATACAGACAATTCCCTACATTTATTGATATTTATTTAATTGAGTTATTGTGAGAAACCCAATACGTAAGTGACGTTCCGTTAGCCAAAGGATACACTTTTGCTGGTAGGCATAGGCCTTGATCTGGCTAAGAGTTCCAGTTACTTCCCTTTTCCTCATACTCCGTTTACTATTTTGTTATTTATAATAGACAGCTATAACTTGAGGCAAAAGTGGTTGAATTCTTCCTAGATGGTTAAAATTAAGTATCTGAAAGCATATGTGTAATCAATCTCATTTACCATGAATGTTTATAGTGTTGCTAGAAGTGATGTTTAATGCTATGCTGTATGATTATTTATTTTACAGATACAGTTCTTAAAATGCTTTGCACAATTCTAAAACAAATGTATGTGTACTGCAGTTCTGAAGATTGTTCAATCAAAGTGTGGGAAACTTCTCAGGGAAAATTGGTCAAAACACTGCAGGTAATGTACCAGCATTTTAGTGGACATTCAAAGATTTATGCAAACTTTTATGCTCCCAAGTTGGCCTTGCTAGTATTGAATTATAAGCAAAATAGCAAATATCACACAACCACATGCGTTATGAATAAATTACCAGAGAACTAAAAGGTTTTACGATCAATTTCAGAGAGAGACAGATTTTACGGGAGTTGTATTAGAAAACGGCAGATTCTGCAGCCTCTGAGGAATTATTGGCCTGCCATGTTCTACATATGGACATAAATGGGTCTGGAGATGGATTTAACTCAAGCACTAATTAGGTCCCGCTGAACTCTCAACTTCACGTGGGTTTGGAGTGTAACTATTGTAGGGGACTGATGATACTACACACGTTCTAGTCATGCATCATTCTTACCTACAGAATAAGCACATGTGAATGCATATGCTTTGTGAACGACATATCTGAGGCAGACATGTTTATTTCCTTATAATGTTGATGGCAATGGTAGTTTAATATTTTAAGATGCAAGTAGCCTATGAAAGGCCATACAAACTTGGTTTGGGCTCAAAAAACTAAATAGCAAATCAAATTTACAAGGATGCCCATCTACAACATTCTAAGGCCAAACCCCGATACCAATTCCTTTATGAATTAGAGAATTCATTGCCATGCAGTTGATGGTTTACTCTGACCGGGGGGTGTTAGAGGGAGGAAAAAAAACAAAATTTACTTTGGAAGACGTGTGCATGCTATAGCCATGAACTGAGGGAGTAATATTGTGTGCTTAATTCATGAATCGAGTACCAAATAAATTATAGATTCTTTCAATTGTGAATTGTCAGCTGTACCCAGGAAACAATTTTGTGGAATATCTTTGATCTGATTTTGCCCTTTTTTTTGCATGTGCTGGACCTATTATTTTGGTAGCTGTGAACTATTACCTTGCTTTCAAGTCAGCTATTCTATGCTAGTTGTCACTATCATCATGTTAAAGTAGTTACACTGCATATTCAGGGTCATGGTCACTGGGTCAATTCACTTGCTTTGAGCACCGAGTATGTTTTGCGCACGGGTGCATATGACCATACTGGCAAGACATATTCAACTGCAGAGGAAATGAAGGAGGTATGATGTGATCATAAATTAGTGTTAAAACTGACTCTTAATATTTTCATTTGTTGCTTGCTGAAATGAATTTTTTCACCTGAGAACTTTGGATATCCAGGCAGCTCTTGCGAGATACAAGAAGATGAGGGGCAATGCGCCTGAGAGACTAGTTTCTGGCTCTGATGATTTTACGATGTTTCTCTGGGAACCAACAATTAGTAAACAGCCCAAAGCCCGCATGACTGGTCATCAAAAGGTATATTGTCCTGACAGCTCCATGAAATGTTCTTGCATTTGTATCACTGTGTGTACATTTTGACTTGTTTATGCATTCAGTTCTGTCACACTGAATATACTGAGAAAAGATTGAAAATTCTTTGAGTTCCTCCCTGAAACTTGAAAATAATAATGAATCGGTGTCATTTAAAATTAATGGTATGAGTGTTTCCAAACTCCAAACCCATCTATAGAACAGATTATTGTTGAAATCATTAGGACTTGTGTAAGTTGTCAAATGGCATGAACAAGTTGGGAGTGCTGGATAAAAATCATTCGATATTATTGCTTTTTTTACCAATGCAGGGTAAATTTTTTTATTTAAGTGTGCTTAGAAATGATTTTGTCATTTGCTTTTCTTTGTGCAGCTCGTAAACCATGTCTACTTCTCTCCTGACGGGCAGTGGCTGGCAAGTGCCTCCTTTGACAAATCTGTCAAGTTATGGAATGGTATTACAGGCAAATTTGTTGCAGCTTTCAGAGGGCATGTTGCAGATGTCTACCAGATCAGGTCGGTTTTTCTATCTTGCTGTTTCCATTGTATGTACATGCCGCGATGACTAATATCATTATTTCTGTCCATAGCTGGTCTGCTGACAGTAGGCTTCTATTGAGTGGAAGCAAGGATTCCACCCTAAAGGTATCTCTCTCTGTCCCCGCTTAGTTCTGGCATCCAAAACTCTGTCTTTTACCTAACTGGTCACCGACATGCCATTCAACCTGTATGTTGTCAATCTGGCACTTGAATTCATTATATCAGAATACTTGTCTTTGAGCAGTTAATTCTGTTTGCTTGAGTAGTCATCCGAAAACTGGTGAATCTGACATAAATATTGGTTGTAACTGCCAAGTGTGACTGATATCATACAATTGTTTTTAGGCATGCCCTTTTAATTATGTTTGTATTAACTTGGCTTGTAATTTGTAAAGTCCATTACTTGCATAGCGTGGACCATGGAACTGATATGTTATGCTGGGTCTCTATTTGTTGGTACGATTCAGGTCTGGGATATTCGAACACGCAAGTTGAGACAGGATTTGCCAGGGCACGCAGATGAGGTACATGCATGCATATTTTGGAACAATAAAATCTGAATTGAAATTATTATAGTGTAGTAACAAAGATTATGTACATAAATATAAGGTGTACGCTGTGGATTGGAGCCCTGACGGCGAGAAGGTTGCATCTGGAGGCAAGGACAGGGTCCTCAAGCTATGGATGAACTAGTTCCCTTAAGAGTTAAGGTACTTAGCTAGTAGCTTCTTGTCATGGTGGCTCTCTCTTGTTCTTGGTGAGAGATTTTGTAGGGTTGGGTTGGCATCTCTTGTTTTTATTTTGCAACCAAAGGCTTGAGGGTTTATAGCTAGCTGGTAATCTCATTCCCCGGCTGGATCAATATATATATGAGTTTGTTGCTAACTTCAATTGGGTGTGTACGTATATTATTTCTTCCTCCTACTGTAAGGGATGTAAAAGACATGACAAAAATGGTTGCTAGTTAGCTAGCTGGCAATGGGCATTATTATATTAATTAATCGGATGTGTTAACAGAAAGATTGAGAAAATAACATGATATGGTTGAGCTCGTTTGAGTGGCCTTGGATTAGGCTGAGCTCGTTTTGGCAACTAGCTACGGCAAATTTTCTGTTCTCCGTAAGCATGTTTCGTACGAAGGTTTTTCTATATAATAGTTTTCTAAAAATATATTAAATAAATTCACTTTTAACTTATAGTAATTAATACTCGATTAATCATATACTAACAACTTATCTTGTTCCACGTGTCATTGAAGATCCAAACGAACTAAGGCCCTGTTTGTTTCAGCTTATAATTATTATAATCTAGATTATTAAGCCAGATTACTATAAGCTGGATTATAATAAGCTGGCATAGAATAAGCTGTGAGTTGTTTGTTTTGTCTGGATTATTGAAGGTATGGATTATTGGGTTTGAAGGGCTAAAGTCTATAATGCCCTCAGCTATCTGTTCGGTTGATGGCATAGGTGGGTAATTTTTCTCAAGTATGTAGGGGTAGTGGGTCTTTAGCCACTCAATAATCTGAAAAAAGCTCCTCTAGAGCAGCTTATCAGATTATAATAATCTGGCTTATAGATTATAATAATCTGCTCAGCTCCACCGCTGCTCTCTGTCTGGGAGGAAGAAGGATAGAGAAAGAAAGGGAAGAGGAGATGGGGGAAGAAGTGGCCACTAACGTGTGGCTCTAATTTTTATTTTTAGTTTTATTTGCTGACTAGACTTCCACATCATTGCCACATAGATGAAAACCAGCTGAAAAACCACTTGAGGGTGTAAAGTGAACGGTATTGAAAGTTGGAGGGGGTGAAATATCTGGTTTTAAAGTTTTGGGTGTATTTTAGACAAGACAAATAGTTGGAGGGTGTAAAATGGACTTATCCCATATATATATGAGTTTGTTGCTAACTTCAATTGGGTGTATACGTATATCATTTCTTCCTCCTACTGTAAGGAATGTAAAAGACATGACAAAAAGTTTGAGTGACCTTGGATTAGGCTGAGCTCGTTTTGGCAACTAGCTACGGCAACCATAAGCATGTTTTGTACGGAAGTTTTTCTATATAGTAGTATCTTAAAAATTTAAATAAATTCACTTTTAATTTATAATAATTAATACTCGATTAATCATTGTCATCGAAGATCCAAACGAACTAAGCCTTGCACCTCCAATTGGCTTGCGGTCATGAGTTGGGAAGAGAGTTTTTTAGCATGTGGATCGAGATGACCTTACCTATGTCACTTTTCCAAAAGATTACAGATGATGAAAAACAGAAGCTTTTCTCCCGATTTGTAAAAATAAAAAATAAATAAAGACAATCATCAGAGTATACAAACGCATACAGAGTATGAAAATTGAACTAAATTGAGAAAAAGAAACAAAGACTAAAGCATCAGATTGAACTAAATGGAAAAGGAAAGACTTGTAATAAAAAAAATTAAAATACAAATATACAATCGCACAAAGAGTATGAAAATTGATTATAAATGGGAAAATAAATAATACTAAGTAAAAAACGCAATGCGCGCGCCAGGTAGGGGTCGAACCTACGGCCTTCTGCTTAGGAAACAGACGCTCTATCCACTGAGCTACAGGCGCTTTTGATTTCACAATGATACAAAACATATTTTGCCTAAAACAAATAAATTCAAAGAACTTGCAGACACAAAGCAAATACATACATTATCTCTATGCGCAACAGAACAACAATTTAATTACTTCCCCCATCTGTACAAATATTTCCGGCTCTCCATACGATCTGCCACTTTCACCTAAAAATTTCTGAGAGTTGATTTTAGATTCTTCACAAGTTCTACAGTGGTACAAGATCCATTATCAATCTGCATGCAAATTAATGAATAAAAACATATTATTAATCTTCAAAAATACCAATATTAAACTCGAGACAATCATCATCCTATTTCATTATGTACTTTTGTAAAAAAAAAAAAAGAGTTCCTACACAAGTTATAGTCTCCTCTAATTGGTAAAAAAATATTTGACGTTTAGGATAAAATTCAGATAAACTTTTGAAACTTTTATCATCAATTTACATTAGAATAAGTTTGTAAAACATAATAAGTTTTTATAGTAATTTTCAACACAAATCTTTGCATACCATTTCTTAACTAAGTATTTGAGAAGTTCTTGACAATTACAGTTCTTATAAAATTTGATCAAATCATGTTAATATCTATATCTATACTATCTTAAAAGAATCCATAGGTGGTGGTGCCATTGACTGTGGAATCTACATATATTTCATCTCCTTTATTTGCTCTCACCAACTCCTAGTCACAGGCTCTCTTAATTCTTAGACTTGTAAGAACGTTTGCAAATCACAGGTGTTTTTGCTAGTTACTCCCCCCATCCAAAAATATAAGAGATTTTGGATGTATATGACATTTGCTAGTACTATGAACTTGGACATACTCCTCGTCCAGATTTATTATACCAGAAAGTATCCCATCCGTCCAAAATCCCTTATATTTTGGGACGGAGGGAGTTAAATATAATGGGAGTAAGTTGTGGAGTACCTGTGCTGTGATGGTGATGTTTAGTGATGAATCTGCAAATGGCACAACATTAGTGTTCATGGTGGACAGGCCGAGCTTCTCGAGCTTGGTCAGCAGCTTGATCAACACGCCCTTCTTCTCAGGGCATACGACCCTCAGCAGAACACTTGTTCCCCGTAAATTTGCCTCAACTTTTATCTCCACCTCATTGTCGTTACCATCATCGTCCTCATCATCACCGGAGCCGACACGGCTGCGATCATCGGAAATTGGGGGTTGCGTGCTCCCCATGCTTTGGATGTCCTGCAGGACCTTCACCCTCTCCCTAAGATGGTGCACATACTCAATGGTGCTGCCGAGAACGGAGACCTTGTCCGTCTGAGAAAAGCAGGAAATCCTGACGGCATTAGTCATGACTGTCGTTACGAATATGTGGTGGTATTGTTATTATCTATCGACCGTTGTGTCAACTATATATATATTTACCTTGGTGATTTCGGGGACGATAGATGCTAGAGTTGTAAACTGCTGGTGCATCTTCTCTCGCCTTTTTCTCTCGGCGATAACATGTTCTTGCACACTCGAGGTCGCCCTCCTTCCGCCTCTCTTCATCTCCGCCGGCGGCGAGCAGAATTTTCTCATGGGACCACTATCCTGCTGCTGCTCCAGCGCCGAGAAGTTGAGTGAGCTGGAGGAGCCATTGGTGAGGGAGAAGAAGCTGTCACGAATTGCAGCAGCTGCCGGTGTGTGGCCCTCGGGCTTGTTAATATCCCCGACAAACGGGAGGACCGTCAGTGATGGGTTATGGTTTCCATGCTGTTCTTCCTGTTGTTCTTGGGGCTGGTTAAAAAGCTCGTTGGCAAGGGATTCAGCGAGTTGCTGCATGCTGAGAGGGTCCAGATGCTCAAGCTCTCTAGGATCATCATCATTCTCCTGCATAAAAACAATGCACATATAGCGCCTAATCAGTAAAGTACGTCGTCTGCAAGATTAACCTAGATGCCAATAAACTAGCTTAGCACAACATTAGATTCCCTTGTGATAATCAACACAAAAGATTGATAAATAACTTGCGGTTCTTACCAGTTCTGCAAGCCATTGCTTGGCCGAAGAATCCATATTCAGTTGGAGTTTGTGCAATCCTGGACCAGCTGAACCACCATAAGACTGCTGATAGTTTGTGATAAGTTAATTACTTGGTGCAAAATTGCAAACCTTGATGGCTACTTTGATGCCCTTGATCAAATTAACTCAGAGGAGTCTTGACAGGTCACACACACACAGCGAAGAAGAAGAAGAAGAAGAAGAAGAGGATAAGGAAAGAACCAAGGGAGGACGAGGAGGAGAAGCAGAAACACAGCAGCAGCAGCAAAGAAGAAGAAGAGCACCAGCTAATGTAAGAGAACAAAATGGAAGCTGGATTAGAGGCTGTACTACTATATACCTTCTATACTGTTGCTCTGTTACCAAGAGTGTGCTACAGTACTAATTATTAACTGGCTGTTAGCTTCACCCACGAGCATCCTGCATATGACCAAACTAGTTTATTACTCCCTCCGTATTTTAATGTATGACGCCGTTAACTTTTTAACCAATGTTTGACCACTCATCTTATTCAAAATTTTTATACAAATATAAAAATACTTATGTCATACTTAAAAAACATTTGATGATAAATCAAGTCACAATAAAATAAATTATAATTACATAAATTTTTTTGAATAAGACGAAAGGTCAAACGTTTGTTAAAAAGTCAACGGCGTCATACATAAAAATACGGAGGGAGTAGCATCTTAGCTTGTATTGAGTTCAACAACTAGAACATCCATAAAAATGATTTTTTAAAGGGTCCATAAAAAATATGATTTAGTAACTGTGGATTCCAACTTTTGAGCCTCCATTGCATCTGCATTTGCTAGCGACTATCTATAAAAAAAATTATATATGCTTTCTAACTTTGCTTCATTATATAACTGTTAACGTTGACAAAGTACTGAAAGTACTACATGTGTTTTTAGCTAAGATGGTTTTTTCCAAACTAGAAAGCAATTGCACACACTATTTTTAAGGGCCCAACACTCGATCTGGGGTTGTCAAATTTTCCTTGACAACAAAGGTAATGAAGTTAATTAGTTATGTTTATTGTTTCACAAAAAAAATGTAATGATACTATATCTCTGCAGGTCCAGGTGCTCCTGAAGTCCTGCTCTTTTGTTATTCACCTAAAAAAAATTATGACAACTGATTTTAGATTCTTCACAAGTTGTACGGTGGTAGAAGATCCATTT
Organism: Oryza longistaminata; assembly: GCA_009805545.1. NCBI lineage: Eukaryota > Viridiplantae > Streptophyta > Magnoliopsida > Poales > Poaceae > Oryza > Oryza longistaminata. The sequence goes on along the minus strand of CM020187.1, from coordinate 12,203,135 downwards.
TCAATGTGCATTTCCAATTTTCCATCAAGAATGCTTTAATTAATATTATTATATTTTCGTAGTGCGACCGTTATGAACATGTTTCTATGAAAATTGTAGCTAAGACTTTCACAATTAATACCATGCATGTTGGAGTATCGTTATCTATAAAAAAAAAAACATGCATGTTGAAGAATAAAACTGCTCTAATTTAGGGATGCTCATTATCTATCAAGAAAATGCATGTTGAAGTCTGAAACTGCTCTTATTTTAGGGATGCTAATTATCTATAGAAAACAAAATGCAAGTTGAAGTCTGAAACAGCCCTTATTTAGGGATGCAAGTAGGTTTTGAAGAGCTAAATAAACGAAAACACCTGATTAGTGGAGTAGGCCATTTCTTGGTTTGCTGCAAGCCTGCAACACTATATATTGGTTAGATTTTTTGTCTGGCTGCAAGTTGACTCCTCTCGTTGTCTTCGAGAGATCAACCCCTATCTCATGTACTAGCAATTACATTATTACAAAGATGTACTAGCTAGCTTGTGCATGTGCAGTCAAAGCCTCAAAGATAATTAAGGTGATTTTTAATCCCTCAACAAGGCCCAATTGCTGTACTTTCCGCACCAAAGATGAAGTGTTTGTGTGAATAAAAAATGGGGTGGATTGTATATATATAATATATATGAATATTAATAGCCTGACATTAGCTGCGGGCGTACAACCAGTACGCTGCACGCGTGCTAACTCTTAATGATCTCTGGACCGTATCACAGCTTAAATTTCAGTATATCACAGCTTGATTTATGAATGCTCAATTGTTCATATACAAGAGTAATTAGAGTCGTCTGTTCTTGTGTATCATCTACTAAAAACATGCGGTTTTGATAACATCCCGTTTTAGTCTTCATCCTATTGGGGTGGGGAAGCACATTTTGTGTGATGGTAGAGTTCACATGAAGAATTATTCATGCTTATGTACATACCATAGTAATGCACTAGGTTGACTACGTATAATTCGTAAGCTGCAGAAGAAACAACGGTTATGCATGCAGTAGTTCCTCGCCAACCATAGATGAAAGTTTGCTATCTCCATCTCTAGGGTGGTGTTCTAATAAGTATTTTTAATCAAAATGCGATTTTGTATAATTCATATAAGTATGTAATCAAGGAAAAGAAAACATTGCATCAAAACAAAGGAGAAGCTAGGTGGCACGCAGTAAGGGAGGGGTAACATGTGTGTGACGGCCAATCCAACCTGAGATATGATTTTCTTTCTGAAGAAATAAGGTACTCTCATCTGGCATGTTACGTTGCAGCTTCTCCTAGCTTGTAGAAAGCGAATTATTCCCCGCACATCATGCGTGTTCGCTGGCTTGTGATTACGCTAATAAATGCATTATTAGTTCCCTCCACATATTGATATTGCCAAACAACAGTAGCAGGATGCCTAGCTACATACTTGCACCCACAGTTTGGAGTCAAAACCACCTTGGGCTAAGTCAATTGGAGCATATGTTACGTATATGCAATGAACTGGATAGAAATTCTATGTTGATACATCGTCCTACATGATGTTGAAAACCTAAGTTAACCTGATCTCCTCGCAAAAAAAAAAAAAAAAAAAACCCCGATCGTCTATATATACATTGCTAGCTATAGGTTTATCTATGAATTCAATCTACAGTTATGTAATCAAGCTAGTAGTTCTAGTTGATCAGAGCTAACCTTTCTTCCAGAACCATAAGGCATGCAAAAAGGCACAAGAAGGAGTTTTCTACAGCAGAGCTCTGATGCAGAGCAGCAGAGTATCTCCTTTCTTTCATGTAGCACACTAATCAAGACCTTAGGTGCAAATTGCAATGGGATGGTGCAAATTCTAAGTATGCAATGGGATGGTGCAAACTCTAAGTAAGCTTATTAATTACTCCCTCCGTATTTTAAGTATTTTAATGTATGACGCCGTTGACTTTTTAACAAACGTTTGACCTTTCGTCTTATTCAAAAAAAATTATGTAATTATCATTTATTTTATTGTGATTTGATTTATTATCAAATGTTCATTTTTGTATTTGCATAAAAAATTTGAATAAGACGAATGGTCAAACGTTGGTTAAAAAGTCAACGGCGTCATACATTAAAATACAGAGGGAGTAGCTACTACATGCCAATGAATATTGCATTTGTGTGTTTTCCTACAAAACTATCTAATGGCTCCTTGCAACTAACACTAATCTCATACTCCTCTAGTTCCCCCAAAACATATATTACGTGGTAAAACCAAACTATTATTTGTTTTTTATCAGTTGACTAGCATTAATAACCAACATGGCCAACTTGATGAAACTGCGGCTATGGGTCATGAAAACTGCTGTACGTACCATTTGTTTTTTATGTGCTATATATATAAAGATATATACACAAGGAAGAGTTCAGATATACTCCCTGCTTCTTGCTAATGTTTGGTCTTGTCATACATTAACTGTGTCATTATTTAGAAATAGGGAAAATACATCTAGACTCTGAAAACAAAAGGGAACTGCGATATTATTATGTGGCATTTCATCCGGTTGAGTTATTCTTTGTTTGCAAAGCTTGTGAACCACTCTTACTTGTTCATCTTTCAGTTGTTTCAAAAATCTTTTTACCAGATGGAATCAAAAAGAAAGAATGTAATGTATTCTCCTAGTCTAAATGAATTTGGATTAAAAAGCAAAAATTATAATCAAAACTAGTAAATGTGCTTTCGTTGAGAGTCGAACTCAAGACCTCCCGCTTACTAAACGGGTGCTCTAACCAACTGAGCTACGAAAGCTCATTGCTGCAAATTATTATTTATAAAGATTTATTCTTTTACAATCAGAATTTATGTTTTTAGATAATGTCAGTAGTTTATGTAAATTTGATACATTAATTTACGAACAAGCCTCGCCTCCTTGTAAATAAAACAAGAGACAGACCTAATGTCACACTGGACCAAAATTATGATTTACGTCAGAACGTTCGTTAGAATACGAATTCAGAACGAAATCTACTTTATTTCCTACCTTTCAAATTGCTCTGCATTTCCTGTAATTCTCTACAGAAATTATGCCTCTGAAACGAGTATTCCACGTGCTAAATATCTTACACTAGAACAGCAAAAGTTAAAGACTGGACAAGGAGAATAGTGGGCTAGAACTTAAAAGACAATTATTATGGGCCGTAATCCATCACAATCTAGCTTAGCCTGATATGCATGTTGATTGCCTTGTCTCTTCTTTCTCCTAACATGCGTAATTTAGGGCCCATTTGGGAGGACCAATTTTGTCTAAATTCTTGCCCAATATGGACTCCCAAACGAAATGTTAAGAGATTGGGAAAAAAATGTTAAAGTGATGGATTCCCAAACATGGAGAAAACTGAGATATACGACCCTGCAATCAGATCGACCTAGAGAGCCTGCAGAGAAGTGTTTTGGCGAAATATAATCGACGTTATCAGCAACACCAATCTATCACCTATCTGCCTTAGCAGAATATAAATGGCTCTACAAAAGATCATTGTTAATGCAGGAAGCAGCTTGGAAAATTGGCAGGTAAGTAGGAGTAGTATGCAAGCCAAAAAATCTGCTTAGAAGACATTGGCCCTGTGAGTGGATCTGTTGTCGTTAGCACTTTCGAAGATGCTAAGGCCTCCTTCAATGGTTGAGCTAGTGCACTAGCTCATGCTTGTCCACCTCATACAAGAGATAGTAAAAAGTCTACCTTTTTAATAGGTTGTCTCATAGCACATTGTTCAAAATGCTTTGGGTTCCACAACCCCTCTCACATTTTGTTTAGGAGCTTAGCTCTTGAAGAAGAGATAGTGCACTCTCTCTCCTTATCTTCTCTCTCTTCCACATCATACAAAAGCTGATGTGGAGATTTATGAGCTAGCTGACTCATCCTTATTGGAGGAGGCCTAACAATCTGGAAACAAAGGAATGCCGCTTCACCAATGAGAGGTGTGGCCGCTTATCTGTAACTGGCAAGGAATTAATGACGACAGATTTTCCAAAACAACATCTGGCTGGCAATCGACATCAGAGAGTGGTAGGAGCTGATCATTATCAAATCAATTCCAAAGAGTATACTAGGAAGGAAAAATTGGGAGCTCTTCTAATAACTGGGTGGAACATTTGGCTTGAACGCAACAGGAGGATCTTTAAGAAAATTTTGTAAAATGAAACTCAGGGTGTGTTTAGTTCACGTCAAAATTAGAAGTTTGATTGAAATTGGAACGATGTGACAGAAAAGTTGGAAGTTTATGTGTGTAGGAAAGTTATGATGTGCTGGAAAAGTTGGAAGTTTGAAGAAAAAGTTTAGAACTAAACTCGGCCTCAGGTGCCATTTCTCATGAAGGAAAAACCTAGATGAATTCGACCTTGGCGCTTAGCCCAGATCAGATGGCTTCTATCCCAGCAGTAGTGTTTTCTTTTATCCCTGTAAATAGGCTCTGAGTTTCTTTTCCTGTTCCTAGCCATCTTTTAGTACACATATTGTAATAAGGCTTGTTGGCCACTTTACTCCCTCTAATATATTTGGCAAATCTCCTACGGTCCGTTCTTCAAAACAAAATAAAGAAAAAGGTTGTAAAGAGATACTCCCTCCACCGTTCTTAATACCTAAACTATGTCATGTCAGTTTGGTATTAAGTAATTAGATTTTGACAATGAAAGTTGTATGATTATATTCGTGATATTATATATTTCAATAATTAATTTATCGTATTTTCAAGTATTTATATTTTTTTTTTGCTAAAAATGGATGTGGTCAAAGCTTAAAATTGAATCGCGCCAGTGCAAATTATTCAAGAATTAATGTGGGTAGGATATAAGGTAAAATGAGCGCCCAATCATTATCTTGAAAGGAATCGAATTGATGTGGAGTTAATAGAAATATTGTAATATCAGGCATTCATTCAGGTGCCCTTAAGGGATCACATGGATATATCAATTGTCAACGATTCCCATTTAGCTCAACACTCAGCTGTTGTGGTCCTAGTTCATGTTGCTTTCTTTCTTTCTTTCTTTCTATCCTTGCATCATTCTGTCTCTTCGAATGAAATGGTGTTAAAATGTCAAACTAGGCCAGAGCTGTTTGATAACATACATACATACATACATACATACATACATACAACAGAAGTGCAGTGATTAGCTAGTTAGTTGGAGGAATGGATTGAGGCATCCCATCCCTGCAAGTGCAAGTAAATGGATCGCTAGCAGACATGACAAGACGAGAGTGGGCATTCGGCAATTCAGGAGGTATGGTATGATTGGGGCTATTCAGGAGTTGTGGTATGATTGGGGCGCAAACATGAAGCTAATGTTGGGGTGGCGTACCTCGTCGGCGATGATGGCGATGAGAGCGGAGCTGTTGGTCGGGATGCTGGGCCTCCCCGCCATGGAAACTTAACTAACTAACTGGCAAAGGAGAGAAGAAGAAGAAGAAGAAGAAGAGTTAGATGAGAGAAGAAATTGCGATGCGATGCGATGGCGGATCGATTAGGCCATCTGAATCTGAGACTCGCGTGGATGAATCCGCTTGGATCGTCTCGACTCTCGAGGCATGGCCAAGGGAGGGGAATACCATGGGGGTGGAGGCGAGCTAGGGAGGAGCGCGGAGCTCACCTGAGGCGGTCGCCGATCGAAGCGCGCGCGGTGGATCGCCGATGGATCGCCGCTGGTGTCCGTGATGTCACGAAGGAAAAACCAAGGGAGAAGAAGGCATAGTACTTTAAGTGTGATTTATATCTTATACATTTGCATAAAATTTTTGAATAAGACGAATGGTCAAACATGTGAGAAAAAGTCAACGGCGTCATCTATTAAAAAACGGAGGTAGTAATTAACTATTTCCCTTAAATTTATTGTACACACTCTGCATGGTCTGTGCACATGGTGCAAGGAAAAATATGTTTAATATTTATATTCTTGTAACATTTGTAGGCAAAATACTTGGGGTTTAAGAATGCTTTTTTAGCGATGAGGGCTTAAAAAAATGCTTAATTTGCTTTTCTCAGACAAAATTCTGCATAAAGGGGATCATTCATGGCTTAATTTATTGGAAACCAGGGTATATTGAAGGAATAAAAATAGAGATTTGCTCCGGTCCAACAAAAAGTACCTCGAGGTACCGATATCTCACGATACCAAATCGTTTTCGATCGTTGGATCTAACAATGCCCATCCTGCCCAACTAAATCCAACGATCGGAAATGATTTAGTACCGCGAGGTAACGGTACCTCGTGGTACTTTTTATTGGACCGGAGCAAATCTAAAAAAATAACATGCATACATGTTCTTATTTTCTTAATATTAAATTGAGTTGTATAGTGCTCCGTAAGTGTTTTTCCCTGAAATAAATAAAGTCTAGTAAGAAGATATATGTTACTCCGAGAATATAGCAATCTAGGATGGGATGACGACGAATCTGAGTTAGAGACGGAGGGAGTACACTCCAACAAATAAACAATATTTTTTTGAGCAGTACAAGTAAATAATTAAATAGCAAAAGTGAGTAATTAATTAAAACGAAAGGATCGGAGAAGCAGGCATGCATTGCATGATCATATGGTGCAATGATCATGATATTAATATATGGAGTATATATGGTGCATGCAACAATTAAGTAGAAAGGTTGATATGATGGGCAGCTAATTAACAGGGGGTTAAACACTGTAGTTGATATGCATGGAAAAGTGATGTTTGCCCTTAATTAATCGGTGTATGTTCCTCTCCATTCAAACTTCATCACTCTCATTCACGTGTGATCGATGGTTACCGCGCATACATACACAATATATCACACCAGAACGAACAATATCAATAATTTTCACTTTGATTAATTTAGTAGTATATCTTTTTGGACGGTGGGTACCAAATCTTTATGTGAAAGATACAAGCACGAACACATATGCATGTGCATCACCTGTTACCTCGACTTTCGAAAGAGTAAATTCCAAGAAGCTTTTTCACACATATGGGTGTAGCAACCGCCTAAAACCAGATGTCGATTTTTACTAATAAGCCCCAGAAGCAGGACTATATGTGAAAATCAATTTTCATAGACGACACCTCCTAAAGGTATGTTAACGAAATATCTTTTGGCTGAAAAAGAAATCCAAAAATAATTAATAAATCCAGAAACCGTTGCTCCGATCGATCGATCGATCCCTAGAAAATAATATCCACATTCGCGAAAATTCATCAAAGAAATAGCTAGCCACCGCTGTCGCTGCAATAATATTCCATCGCGAGTGAATTGAAGCGCTGTCGATGAAGCCATCGTTGTTGCAAGCTGCAGCCGTACGTAGTCCTAGATTTGGAGGCCGGATGATCAGGCACTCCTGCCATCAGGGAGCTTAGAACAGAAGAAGGAGTAGTACACGCAATGCATGCATCTCCGATCGAGGTCACCAATCACTCCTAGGGTTGTAGCTAGCTAGGAGCCTGCCCTGAGCTCATGAGCAACGCCTCGTCCCTTCTCACGTCGTCATCGGCCAGGGCCACAAGGAGGAGGATATATAGCTAGGAAACATATATGAGATCGAGAGGGAGGTTGAGCACGATGGGGATGGGGGAGAGGCCGGAAGGCCTGGCGGAGGGGCTAAGGGACAGCGTGAGGGCCACATTTTATACTTTTGAGTTATTTTCACAAGCGGTTAACTTACAAGCACCGGGTGGAGAGACAGATAGCACCCAAACCATCAACTTCATTTCTGCATTCGTCAATCGTCACTGCAAAAGTCATATAGCCTAAACTTCATGTCAATATCTCCAGTAAGCAACTTCTTCCATCTTCAGAATTCAGAAAGGTTCATACTGTTATCTTTAGGAAAGCAGAATTCAGAAATGTTGCTGTAGTGTGCGCGCGCGCGCGTTTTTGGTGACCTGGTCAATTGCGTTATCAACAAGTCATCTTAACAATGTTGTGTGGATGCTGCTTTTGCCTTTGAGACAAGTTAGCCCCTTCCCGCTGCTTGGAGTCTGTTTTTAGCCGCCGTAGTTTCTCTAACGCTTTCGTTTCAGTTTTTTCTTCTTTTGCTTTTTCTTCCTTTCCCTAGCATAAGCCAGTCTAGCTGATTGCGGTGTGTAACTAAAACTCGTTTTCTTCTAATATATTGACGTGCAATCCTTTTGCGCGTTCGCGAAAAAAAAATGTTGAGATGTTGGTAGAAATGATGTGAGGAATGAGATTTAGCATGCTTATAGGTTGAGGTTTAGATGTATTTGCTATGCTTGTAGTTGTATGTTGAGCTTTAAATGTTTAGTGGGTCGTTGATATGTCATGCTTCATTTATTTTTATATAAGTTATATTTTCCTCTGAAATTTTGGTAGCTAATAGGATGATATATACATATTACAACTTACATGTCGATATTTTCTTTAGAATTTTTATTACTATTTACATATGTTGAAAAAAGTACTTAAAACTAATCCAAACAACAATGTTTTAAAGTTCAAGCAAATAGTCATGAAAAAAATTAAAAATATTTTTGAACTTAGATAATGATGTCATCTAAAAAGTTTCAGCTTAAAATACAACGTGTATAAAGTGTAACATCAAAAGAGAAATATTATTAAGTAGAGTAAACCATTTTCAATAGTTCCAAGGGTAAAATAAGCTTAAAGTTTAGGGGTTAAGTGATCTAATGAACTAGCTAGTATGGATTTCTTTTCTATTTTTAATCAGGCTGTCATGCATAATATTCGTTTTTTACTTTGCTCCTTTGTTTTTTAGTTGAAAATTAAATATATAATCCCTGAAACATTGACCTCAAAGCATATACAATTTCTCTTAGATAGTCAATTGTGCATTTGTGCTGGTGACTGTCTTTGCTTTTATTGCCCTATTTTTCCTCTTGAAACTAACTTTCATTTGGCAAACAGCTATATTATTTCAAATGCCAAGGTGTTGTAGTTTACATAACCACCAAAAATTGCACTCATTGCTCCATTATTGGGTTTGAGTATGATGCTAAAGGATGCATGATAGTTAGGTGCATATATATATATATCCAAATCATTGGAAAGGAGAGCACATAGGTGTGTGAAAACGTGGTCAATATATCCATGAGCAAATATGTACAAAAGCTAACAAGACCTTTTTGGTTACTTGACATGGAACCAAGCAGCAAGTCTAGAGTACCTTAGTGACAAGCTTTATGAAGCAGGCCTACTTTGTACATATGTTTATATGACTCCTTAACGATCTATTCATCTATAGCTAGTACGTAGTAGTCATTATCTAAAATAATTTAGTTAATTCCAATCCATATTAATCTAGAGTGCATGCAAGAACAACTGAGTGAAGTGCTCTGCACTTTTTTGTGCAAAAGTGGTAGGTCAGTAGGTGCATTAGCAAACGGGAGTGGCAAGCACACTATATATTGGTTTTGCATTTGCATACGCGACAGAAATGGTGAGCGCTAGCTTCTCTCGCATTTTTTTTTCTAAAGATCGAAAAACTTTGGTGCATGCTTATCCTCAGAAGTAGTGAGAAGTTGCAAGCCCAGCTTTTGATAAAGTTGTAGGATCAGGTTCCCCATTTTATTGTCTTCAATTCTCTTCGACTTTTCAACAAGATCACTTTGATCAGGATTGATATTCACCAAAAGCTATATGTTTGTTGGGTTGCCTTTGAGCTAGCTGGGGCATGATTAGCTAGAATAATCCCCCATTACCTGCCACTTCAAGTATTTTACCTGATTATGGGTTCCTATGAACAAAAGTGGATATGCTGATATGCATGTATGTAAACACACATATGAATATCACAAATTACAATTATATCGATTTGGATTAAGAGTCACAATTACGTTTTTTATATATTTTGCATTATAAATTAAGGTTCGAATATCTCTTTTCAATAATGAAAATTAATTTAGTATATGTCAAGATGTATTTGGTGCCTCATTTCCAACTCTTTGTCCAGGAGAAATTGCTCATTCTACTAGGTGTTTTTTTTTTAAAAAAAAAATCGAATGAAATGCTCAAGATAGAAAAGACACTATGCAATTGTCTCTTTATAATTTCTTTGAAGGGACTCTTCTGCTGACGCGGGAAACCAAGGGTCCGTGATCGACCAGGGGTTGAACCTGATGTGCTAAAACAGCACCTATAAGCTTTTTCTCTATATCCGCGGGTTGAAATCGTAAAATACCGACACCTTTAACCAATTATAAGTGCCGGTTCTAAATAAGAACCGACACCTATTCTATAGGTGCATTTTTTATAAAACTGGCACTTTTAATATATTATAGGTGTCGGCCAATTAAAAATCGACACCTATAATATATTATAGGTGCCGGTTTTTTTGAAAAACCAACACCCACATAAATCGAGCCGAGCCGAGCCGAACCGACCCCTGGCCACATCGATCTTATCCATTCATCTCCTCTCCTTATCCATTCCCTCTCTCTCTCTCTCAGCTCTCTCTTTCTCCACCGAATTGGCTCTCTCTCTCTCTCTCAACCAAACAGGCGTGCGGCGGTGGGAGGGGATGCTGCGGTGGCGGCGGGTCAGCAGTGGGTCGACGGTGGGAGGGGATGCTACTCTTCATCTTCAGGAGATTCAAACACCACTGATGTATTCTTGATGAATGTGATTTATGAGGATTTGAGGAAATTTTGGGATTTGGGTATTAGATGGGATCGGCTTGACAGCTCGATGCATCGAGCTGTTTTTTTGGCTCATGGGTGCCTCAAAGGTGCCGATTTTGGAACTGTCGCCTTTGACCCTAGCTAATCAGTGCCGCCAACTGGGTGCCGGTTGGGTAAACCGACACCGAAGGGGGTTTCCCAACCAGCACCATTTACATATTCTGTAGTAGTGTCCGTGATCGACCAGGGGTTCTTGTTGAACCTGAGATGTGCTCGGGAGTACTCGGAAGTAAAAATACACAGATTAATTATACATGTTGGGACCTCCTGAAGAATAACCACTCTACTCATGTCTAGATCACTATCAGTAAGTAAATTTAAAAGTTCGTATAAAGTTGGGAACTCTCGAGAAAGCTAGCCCAGTTCTTACCAATTTCTCGTTCTAAGAAGCTTCGAATGTGTTCTAGTTCTTCTCTCTCTTCGCTGAGAGACAAAGAAACATTGCAGCTAATAATAGGTCCGAGCTAAACACTTCGAGCTCTACACTGATTTTTCTGTAGCAGCAGATAGTTTGTGGGATGCCACACCTGGTCCATTGGCAATTTCCTGGTCTTTTTCTTCATCATGCATATCCAAGCCCATGTGAAAGTCAGAGTTTTGGATACGGTGTATCCCACCACATTAATATATACAATAGGACAACGTAATTAGAGTTAATGCAATGGACCGACTACAGCTGATGCACCACTCTTCTAGGTGACTTAGCATTCTAATAGGAGACATGTCCACTCTCTTTCCTCTACGAGAACACCACGTACCCTCTTCTTGGGGTGATAGGGGTCCTCGCAGTAATGGTAAGACACCTGAAGTACGAGAATTGTCCTCTTTATGGGCGCCACGGCCACCATGTGGCATCCCCCATGAAGGGATGACCCACCAGCTCCTCTTGACTCATTTTGACCAAGGCACACTTGGCAGTCCCTAAGTTAACCCGCAGTCATGGTCTCTATCTTGACACAGGGCCCACGACTTGGTTTTCATGTGGCCAACTAGTTGGCCCCATGCTACATCGTATGGGACACGTGGTTGCTTTCAAGCAACTCTGCGGGCATGGCTTTGACCTGAGCCAATTGACCCTAATAGAGTCTAACGTTCAATGGTTTTGAGGCTTGTAAGCTGGATAGGTGTCACGCCCAGAAATTCCCGAATAGAATTCCAAGCAGAATGTGCATTAAAACCCCCGTCCAGGACAGGCCGGGGTACACAAACAACAAAGTTGACATACAGATCCACGTCTTACAAACATTATAAAAGTCTTACATAAATGCAGCGGAAAATTGAAAGATAAATGGAGCTAAGCCTTGACTTGGACTGCAGCGGGAACGCCACTCCACAGGCATCCTCGACGGCACGGACGAAGCCTACTCCTCGGAGAAGCCACCATCTGACACGTACTCAAACTCTGGGGTTTGGGGGAAAATAGAGCAAGACTGAGTACAACCACCATACTCAGCAAGTCATACCGGAATATGGGGTATGATGCAGGATATAACCAAAGGATAGCTAGAGCGATTCATTTGCATAAAGCGAGCATTTAAAGGCAGTAGTTGAAAGCAGTAAAACAGTTGTAATAATTCATCAATAATATTAACCATCCACTGTTCAACACTACCCCACGTTGCAACAGGCCCAACCATCCACCTGAACTAAACAATTCCATTAGACTAAGCTAGGGTGAGACTAATCACGGTGAATCTAGTTGACCGCCCATAACCGCGGGCACGGCTATTCTAATAGTTTTACTCTGATCAGGGGTGTACAACTGTACCCACAAGACACAGCCCCACGACACGTTACCGTGCGCCGACATGCCACCACGACATACCGGAAAGAGGCCGTGACAGGACCCTTCGCATAACCCCCTCTAGCCAAGCACACCACACCTCAGGTTTCACCCGCGTCCCTAGCGGGCAACGGGCAGTCCCCTCTCATGCCTAGGTGAATACGGAAGCGACAGAGGCCGTCACAGGGCCCGCCCCGCTCCATCACGCCCACCCTGGCCTGGATGCGTCGGCCAGAGGAAAGCTACACTACAAGCCCAGCCGTTGCCCACGCTGGCTTGTGGTAAGCACGATAAATTCTTCCAGGGTTTCCCGCGAACCGGTCCTTAATTGCCATGGGTGCGTCCAGCAAAACCATGCACCCACAGCCCACCATGTGATTCATTTTAATTAACCAACACCAAAGCAGTGGTACTAATCCAACATTACCATTAGAACCAGCAATCTATATTTTGATAGGATTTTTCCCCAAAGTGTGCTAGTTGAACTAAGCATGGCTAAGCAATCCCTAATCCAATCTCTAGTCATGTTATAGCCCAAGTTAACAAAGGAACGGATATCAAGTAAATAGCATGGCTATAACAGTAGGTAAACATCCCATAGGATTATTGTAAAACAATGCAGAATATGAAGGAAAACAATAGAGCATTTGCAATATAGGATCAACATGATCAAGTGACGGGCACGACTTGCCTTGCTCTGCTGCTGGAGGAACCTCGGCGACTATCTCGAAGTACACCGGAGCGTCGGAAGAGCCGGAATCTAACGACATACAAGGCAAACAAGGCAAACAGGCTATAAGACTACTGAAACAAAGAACAAAACCATTTTTAATCGATTCTACACATTTTTCTTGATTTACTGAGACTTGAATGGGCTTAAACGGAGCTCGGATGAATTAGTTATGAATTTTAGAAGATTCACTGTGTTTTTACTATAAACAGAAAAATCCTTAATTGAATTATTGCGCAATAATTAAAATTCCGGGAGAGAGAGGGGCGCGCCGACATGCGGGCCCCACATGGCAGTGACTCGGTGGCGTCCGCGGTGGACCGGGTCCACGGACCGGGAAAGGAGCGCGCACCACGTGGCGGCCACGTGGCAGCCACGTGGGCGGCCGAACTGACGGCCCCGATCTGGGTAGATCGGACGGGCGGCGGGAGCGCGCGGCCGGCGCGCACGGGCGGCTCAAGCCGGCCCGGCGGCCATGGCGCACGGCGGCGCTACCGCGGGCGGCGGCGGCAAATGGCGGCGACCGACGGCGAGCGGCGGCGCACGGCGAGTGGCGTGGCGCGACCCCGAGCGGCAAGGGGCGGCGGCGCTAGGAGGGGAGGGGAAGGACGACGGGGTTCTCACAGAGGATTCGGCCGGCACGGAGGGCGACGGCGAACGGCGGCGAGAATAACCAGGAGGCGACGACGAACGGCGGACGGTCTCCGGAACCACCTAGCGGACATGATAAAAGGGGTTAGAGAGAGAGAGAGGAGGATGGAAGAGGGCGAGACGCCGGCCGAAGGCAGCGCCATGGTGGTGCTCACCGGCGCACGATGCGGAGTGGGTTCCGGCGGTGGTTTCCGACGGAGGAGAGGTGGACGGACGGCCTGCACGACCGGCAAACGCAATGCGTCGACGGCACGGCTCGGCACGGCGGCTAGCGGCGGCCGGAGCGGTGGCGCGGCGGCGGAGAGGAGGGCGACGGCGCATAGGCGGTTGGAGGGCACGGGAGCGGGTGGTTGCAAAACGAAAAAGAGAGAGGAGACGGGGGCGCTTTATTATAGACCCGCGGGGTCGATCATGGCCGGGATGGCCGCGATTTCGCCGGCGGAGTGGGGAGAGGTGGGTAGGAGAGAGAGGAGGGATTCAAAAATTGAATCTCGACCGTCTCGAGCGTGGGCGGCGGCAGGATAGAGATGGAGTGGGCGCGGGGAAGGCGGGGAAGGCGGCGACGTGGGCGACGTGGCCCGGGAGGTGCGCGGGCGAGCGGGGCGGCTGTTGCGGGATGCGGCGGCGCTGGCTGGAGGTGGGAGACGGGCCCGACAGTGGGCCCCACCTGTCGGCGACCCGAAGGAGGAGGGATTAGGCGGCCGGCTGCTGGGCCTTGGCCTTCGGCCGGCCCAGCGGGGAGGGGAGAGGAAGAGAATGGGTTGGCGGCCCATTCGAAAAAGGAAAAGGAGGGAAAAGAAAAAGAAAAAAAGGAAATGAATTCCAGGGATTAAATATTGCTTGTGCTATTTTTAATTGATTAAAATTATTTCTAGAGCTCTGAAAATTCCATTAAAAATCTTGTTAGCACAATTCGACATGTAGAACTCAAGAAAAAAATTCCACATGCCAATTCCGATTATTATTGCATTAATTATTAGGGTTCCCTCTTGCTTTTACACCGATATTTTCTTGAAGGTCATTTATAAATTCAATTTAGGCTTGGGAAAAGAACTTCAGGTGTGACAATAAGGTGATGGATACATGGACCTCCCCGCCAAGCCTCGGATGGGCCGACCTAGGCTGGAGAAGCGCTAGCCCATGATCCGCATGTTTTGACGATTTGTATTCCATGTTAAGCAATCTGGCCAAGTAAGGGACCCCTTGGTCATGACGATGACGAAATTTTAAAAAAATTGCCAGTGTTACGGATTAGGTATATCTTCTCTATTTGAATTCATAGTCACCATAAATACCATATACACAATATTATACGGAAAGGTATATTTCAATTATGGGAATATAGCAGATAAGAACGGAAACTCCTTCCATGTGGATAGAGGTGGTCGGAGTTCGATCCGGGTAAGGAAGGTCTTATCTGTCCGTGTCCTACATGAGCTCTCTAAGTTATACTTAGAGGTCGCCTACCTGTATAAATAAAACATTGCAGATCCATCCAGAGGAAGTCCACACAGCCGCCATCTACAAACCATTGGTAGTTCTTGGCGAGTTATTGTTGGTAGGCTAGATTAGCTACCTTGCTCTACCATTATAATCTGTAAGACATCCAGAGCTATAATATATATAAACTGGATTAGGGGATATTACCACCTTGGACCTGAACCAGTATAAAATTCCCTTGTCTTTTCATCTACTTTACCGCAGTCTCGCGTATTACTATGTATTCAATGAATCCCATACTATACAAATATCGCTAGACAGTACAACCCATAGACCAAAATGCGGTACAATAATAATCTTATTATATTGGGTATATGTACCTTAAAATTTTTAGTAGCTTGCAAAAAAAAATTTGCCCATGGATTAAAGTATTTTTATTTTAAAAATAGATAATATGCAAGTGACTAACAAAGTCTACTGATATAATAGTAGTACTAGAGTGCACCAATTAAAAATCCAGTGTCCATGCCTCGATACTTAACCACCAAGGAACCAAATACCATATCTTCAAACATTACCTTTTTTTCCATGCAATATGCGCCTAAAGTTGTGCACGTGTTACATGTATAATTATATTCCAAGTTGTTGTTACATTAAGTATGAACTTATGTATGAAGAAAGGTGCAAATTGATGTGCTCTTACTATGTTGTAGATCGGTCTAAAGCCAATAGATGACAATAATATACTCAAAAGTACATACAAAACTATTTCACTTGTAATAAGGTTACGTAATGTTAGCATGCAAGTATCAGTATAACTAAATAGGGAGAAAAGGTTGTACCAACAAGGGTCACATAATGAGGGCGGGAGACAACAATTGATGGTGGTAATTCAAAGGCGGGGCATGAAGACGGGTAGCAAGTTTATAAGCCAGTTTAATCACACACACACCATATATAGGTATTTTATTATACGGAAATGCTTACTATACGGACCGTTGACGCTGAGTAAATATTCAACAATGCAAGTCAACATTTCTCACCGCCCACTCAATCTTATCCTCTCACGCCACTCTCCACTCTCCTCCCTATGCTCTATTCTGCTCTCTCTCTCCTCTGCTTTCCTTACAACAGAGGTGAAGTAGCTTCTCGTCCTTGACGGCGCGACAAGCTCCATCTCGTTCCTTGAGAACGGTGGCCTCAACAATCGGCGCTGAAGAAGGGTTCTGTCCGCCGAGCCTTGACCACCTCATCGAGGTCCGGCTTGAGATGAGGAGGGGTCGCCGTCCATGCAATGACAGAGGCGACGCGACAGCGATGGCGAGTTGGGACGGCACTGGACTGGGCCACCGGTGGGGACATGATGCTCGATGCAGGCTGGTCCTAGTTGAGGATCGCCCATCTATGTCGCTTGCCGTCTGGGGGTGGCGGCGGGAATGAGGGGGCGGTGCGGTGGCGGAGTTGAAGAGAAGACGGAATTTGGGGGGGTTTTTTTACTTTGTGTTGCACTTGTTGTATATTAGGTGTTTCATTTTGTTTTGATTCGATGTTGCATATATTGATTCTTCATGTTGCAATGATATGTTTCGATTGCATTTGATTGAACACTTTGGTTGAAGCGATGAAACATTTTTCCCTGATTGATGAAACATCGAAACTTTTCAGTGAAACATTTTTCATCGAGGGGTGCAACATGTGAAACATTTATAACAATACAGTGCAACACCATTATCGATGTTTGCAAAATTCAGACGTCTGATTTGTGCACTCTCCATATTATAATATCTACTTTTACTAATTGTTGAAATGGGTCAGATATTATAATGGCTAGCGATTTTCCTAGCCTGCATTCCTTGCCATAAGAATTTTAGATTTTATTTTGACGATGATAAGCGATTTAGAAATTAATCTAGGATGTTGTTCCTAAATTACTATTTTCCAATGTTTTAATTAAAATTTGATAATGATAACTATGTACTTGCTTAGAATATTATGGATTTTGGAACGTTGTGTGTGTCAGATCTTTGAAGAACACCATATGAATTTTTTTTAGCCATGTAAATGACTAATATATTGCTGTCTTATTAACTCCATCAAACATTTCTTTATTTAATTTCCCTACCCTTCCTCGTTCACTGCATAAGGAATCCAATTGCTATACATGATCTGATACGATTGTAGGATATACAATGCATATAACATGATCTAATAGATGGACACGCGATACTTAATTGCTTAAAGCGAGGAAGTGTGAGTTGACACTCAAGGTTACATGATATGAAGATGGAACAAGGATGGCGATGCTAGAGTACTCAAGATCATAGCTGAGGATGAGTCAACTGTGATATTGGATAGATCATATGCATGCAAAGTCTCCTACAGCATCCAGCATCCTTAGGCATTGCATCCTATCCACCACCTGCACTGCTTAGCATCCACATATTCCATATCTAGCTATTACTACATGGATCCATTATATGTCCACTACAACACAGGTGCAACGGAATCTGAATTTTAATTTGCTTTATTAATAATAACGTATATGTTACACATATTGATAATTAATTAATGAGAATTTTAATCTAGCGGCACTGAGTTCTATACTTACTTAATAATTTGCTCTATCGCGAACTTTGTTCTTTTATAACTATTGATGTTGAGTTTATTAACTCTCATGTTCTAAACTATGCCATTCGGCAAAATACTTCCTCAAAAATTATCTTAGATACCCTTATAATAACGCAGGCTTATAGTTCGATATTTATTCCCGCTTAGAACATTAAAGTTATAAAAAAATTTGTCTAAGCCTCCTATAACCACTGAGAATTGTTGTGTGTAAGTTTTCAAGATTCGTGCATTAATATTTTTGTAAGATATAGTTATGCTACAGACAATACTTTAGTGTTATTGTTTTAATATCTTCATACTATAACAACATATTTTATATGTATCTATCTTTTGCATGAGTAATTCTTATTCCATAGCACACGAAAATACCCTTAAAGAAAGTGAAACAGGATAAAAATTCTATTAAGACTAATATATAACTTCCACTGTTGCAAAATATGGAGGCTAAAAAAGTAACTAATAATTTCTTGAAAACTATCTACACTCCGAGATAAATAAGTGCGCAACCTTATACGTTGTATTAAAGGGTATTTTCTTAGCTAGGCACCAATGACAATATTATAGGAAAAATATTGATAAACTCAAATGACATAATAAAGAAGGGATATAGTCGATTGATAAATTGTTAAGCAATACATTCACTGTAGAATAGAATTCTCACTTATTTTGTCTTACGTGTAATACCATACTTGGCAAGAATTCAATTCCCCCAACCCTACTAGGATTAGAATATGTTATATGATGATTATATAGTTTGAAGGAGTCTCTTAACAGCTTGACTAGCTACTCACAGGATTAATTCCACAACCTTCAGCTATCCAAAACTATTCCAGATTTGCACTCTCTAGACACACTAGCAAGGAATTAGAAAATAGAAATATATCTAAAAAAAAAGAAAGGTGTGGTTCTATGCATGTTCTCTATATATATAGCAGCTGCTTCCCCAAATACGCCAGTCACCTAGTACCACCAACAACCAATACTCCAGTTCAAAAAAAAAAAAAACTCTAGGAGAGTATTTGACATCTCCTACTATAACGAATCTGGCAACTCTTTATCCAGATTCGTTTTACATGTAGAAAGTCAAATCCCCCAAGTTGTTTTTTAAGGACGGCGGGAGTAATGTCGGATGCCCCCCTATATAGCTATATATATTGTGATTAAGAGACCACAAATTTACTTGAAGCAATAAAAGTTAAGTAAAAAAAAGGAGAATCTAATAAGGGTGCATGTAAATTGCAGTGAGCGACAGTTATGCATTGACATATTCGAACTGCAGCATGCAATTGAACTTAAAAAACGATTAGGGCATGATGCAATATTTTCTTGCATTTCTTTCTTTTCTAAATTCTAATTTATTATACTGCTCAAAAGATGACATACTGAGCTCGCAGTACTGAAAATCCACTCTCTGACCGAAAAGATCGATGAATGAAATGATTAATCTTCTCTCTATCTTTGTTTCCTTTATCAGATTCAATTGATGTGATCATGCAACACCGACAGTATGAATCTCGCC
>CM020187.1:12098233-12183693 GCA_009805545.1 Oryza longistaminata | reverse complement strand
ACTCTCCTTTTGCGACCTCACAATAGCACATCTTAGCGGCCGACGTCATCGATGTAGGAGCACCACGAGCTACTTCTTGCCGATGGCCCGACGCATCTAGGTGGCCTACACCACCTTGCGGCACCAACACTCATTGGCCTTCTTCGTTGTCACTGTCCATAGGGAACCTTCTCGCTGCAACCCAAGCCACCCAATTCTGAGTCTTCTCAATAGGCCAGCTGACCATGCGAGGCCCTAGTAAGACGTCGGGTATCAGGGGCATGGTAGGGGCCTATTTTGCCATGTTCGTCGCTTAGAGGCCGGGGCCAGGTGGAGAAATTGAGGATCGAAGGCAGGGTTGTTCCTATCCAACCCACCCCCACCTGCCCAGTTGCCAACCCTAATTTAAACGAAAATGCTTATGATCGATCGTCTTACGCTGAGTTAATATCGGACGACGCGTCTCGAGTCAGCATTTATCCACCGCACACATCAATTTTATCCTCTCATGCAAACTCCTCCATCTCTCCCTCCAATCTCTATCCCGAGCACCTTCCTTTTCTTTCTCGGCGTTGACCCACCGCCTTCGGCGCTGCTGCCTTCACATGCTCTTTGACCCGACGCTCGTCGACAAGTGCGACGTCCTCATCGGCCCATGCGTTCCCAACGTCGCCTTCACCCGCGGCACCCACATCGGTGTCTACCACGATACCTAGGAGCCTGACCACACGCGCACCAAGGCCTTCAGCACCAACCTCCTCATCGTGCCGCACACAACTGGGCCACCGAGCTCCGCGCCGCAGTGGAGGAAGACAAGGCGACTGACCCAGCCGGCCTCCACCAGCTACCTCATCCCGCTCCAGTAGTGCATCTTCCGCTTCCTCTGCAAGGCACTCATCAGCATCGACCTGGCGGCGGACGGCCTCGTCGACCGATTTGGCCTCTACATCCTTGACATGTGGCCAGCCTTTGTTGACGGCCATTGGCGATCAATTTCGACCGTCAATATTACCAAAATAGAGGAGAACTAGTTATGCTTGCAATGCATATTTGTGTTAGAATAATAATATTCCACTAGTATTAGGTTTACTAACCTTTTTGCAGAGAATAATTATAAAGTGGAGGAGAATCGACATCAAATCAAACGATAAATCAATCGGACAATGTCGAGAATTAGACTTATGTAGAATGGGCCAAGAACTTAGAAATGTCATGATCAATTGGGCCAAAATTCACAAGTCTGTAAAGAGAAGAAGTCCAGGAGGTCGCCAGCCGAAAATGGGCTGGATTGGGCCAGCCCATGGTTCGGCCGAACCCCCATCTAAACCGTTGATGTCAGGGTTCGGCGTGGACGTCCAGGATTGCATCCCAATGACGGTTGGAGGGCACTTCGGACATTTCCCCTTCCACAACCTTCATACCTACCTCTATATAAGGACTTCACTCCAAGCAAAGCTCTCTCATATTCTCTCAAATTTAGTTTAGTGTTCTTAAGCTAGAGGAGTAGGAATATAATAGAAATCGGAGTCCGGAAGAGTTCGGGTATGGCTCTAGTAGCTTTCATTTCCTCTTTTGTAACCTTTGTACTTTATTTAGAATACTCTTCTTTATACATTTCTAGTATTGAAATACTTTCCAAGTATATGAATACCAACTTTACATTATGTTCATGTTATACTGATTATACTGCTAGCTTATCTAGGAGATGCATAGGTACGGGTATAATGTTTACTTATGCAATTACTCTATGTCATGATGATGATATTAGAGTAGTATCTTGTAGTTTAGGCGTGGTGTCTAGATTACGGGATATCATTATTTGGGGTTATATGCTGTGGATGAGAGGTGGGCCGCTGATGGTGATAGCTTAGTACGGGTATTCCTCCGCACGTGTATATAATCATAAGTTAATTTCCTGGGGAGGGTACTCCTCCGTATTTAGCCCCAGTTGTATGGTCATGACGGGCTGTCGTAAGGAACTCGGCAACCAGGGATGGCTTCTCGAAGTACCAGGAGGGCATCGGATAGAGGGTATTAGCTAGATAATCATATAACTAGAGTGTGTGTATAATATGTATACTAGAAGTATAGGAGTAGATTCTCTTTCTATTTTCTTTCCACTTAGCTTAGATATTTTAGTATGAGAATGAGTAGCTCCATGCTTGTGTGTCACTCTACCCTTTGATTTATTTTAACCCCTGCTTAGACTATGATTATTACAAGTAACATATAAATTGTTAGTACGGTTCTCTCTACTATGATCTTCCCACGGGACTAAATAAATACGATACCCTTGGAGTACTCTCGGGTGAAATGCTATAATGATATATCCGTGCGCTTGCGGATGAACTCTGTAACCATAATATACCAGGAGTATTTCTGCGCCATTGCTGGGAATTATATTTCTAGTAATGTCGTTAAGAAATACGAACAGCCTTGTAGCTGGTGCCCACGCAAAAACTTAGCGTCATCCCAGCGACACGGTAGCGACGGCACTGGACATGGCCACCGGTGGGGACATGATGCTGATGCAGCTGGTCCTAGCTGAGGTCGCCCATCTGATGTCGCTGCTCGTCTGGGGTGGTGGCGGGAATTGAGGGGGGCGCTTGCGGTGGCTGGAGTTGAAGAAGAAGACGGAGTTTGGGTTTAGCTTTGTGTTGCACTTTGTTGTATTCAGGTGTTTCATTTTGTTTTGATTCGATGTTGCATATATTGATTCTTCATGTTGCAATCGATATGTTTCGATTGCATTTGGTTGGAACACTTCCGTTGAAGCGATGAAACATTTTTCCCTGATTGATGAAACATCTGAAACATTTTCAGTGAAACATTTTTCATCGAGAGGTGCAACATGTGAAACATTTTGTAACAATACAGTGCAATGACCATCTGATGTTTTGCAAAATATCAGACGTCTGATTTGTAGCACTCTCCATATTTAATATCTACTTTTACTAATTGATGGAAAATGGGTAGTATTATAATGGCTAGCGATTTTCCTGCCTGCATTCCTTGCCATAAGAATTTAGATTTTTTTTGCGATGATAAGGATTTAGAAATTAATCTAGGATGTTTTCTAAATTACTATTTTCCAATGTTTTAATAAAATTTGTAATGTTAACTATGTACTGCTTAGAATATATGGATTTTGGAACGTTTGTGTTGTGTCATCTTTGAAGAAACACCATATGAATTTTTTTTAGCCATGTAAGTGACATAATATACGCTGTATTAATCAATCAAACATTTCTTTGATTTAATTTCCCTACCCTTTCCTCGTTCTACTGCATAAGGATATCCAATTGCTATACATGATCTGATACGATTGTAGGATATAACAATTGCTATATACATGATCTAATAGATGGACAAGGATATCTAATTGCTATAAAGGAGAAGTGTTTGAGTGACACTCAAGTTTAACATGATATGATAGATGGACAAGGGATGGCGATGCTAGAGTACTCAAGATCACTAGCTAGTGATGAGTCAACTGTGATATGGATAGATCATATCGATGCCAAAGTCTCCTACAGCATCCAGCATCCTTCAGAGCAGTTGCATCCATCCACACCTGCACTGCTTTAGCATCCACATATTCCATCTAGCTATTTACTACATGGATCCCATTTATATGTCCACTACACCACAGGGTGCAACGGAATCTGAATTGTTAATTTGCTTTAATTAATTAATATGTATATGACACATTGATAATTAATTAATGAGAATTTAATCTACGCCACTGAGTTTATACTTATTTAATAATTTGCTATCGCAACTTTGTCTCTTTTATAATATGATGTTGAGTTTATTAATTATTTCTAAACTATGCCATTCGGCAAAATACTTCCTCAAAATTATCTTAGAATACCCTTATAAATACGCAGGGCTTATAGTTGATTTATCCCGTTAGAACATTAAAAGTTATAAAAAAATTTGTCTAGCCTCCTAACACATCTAGAATTGTGTGTGTAAGTTTCAAGATTCGTGCATTAATATTTTTGTAAATATAGTATGCTACAGACAATACTTTAGTGTTATTGTTTTTTAATTATCTTTCATACTATACACAAAATATTTTGTATTATTATCTTTTGTATGAGTAATTCTTATTCCATATGCTACACGAAAATACCCTTAAAGAAAATGAAAACATGATAAAAATCTTAAGACGTATATATAAACTTCCATGTTGCAAATATGGAGGCTAAAAAGTAATAATAATTTCTTGAAACTACTAACGAGATAAATAAGTGCCAACCTTATACGTTTATAAAGGGTATTTTTTAGGCTAGCCCAATGACATATTATAGAAAAATATTGATAAACTCAATGACATAATAAAAGAAGGGATATAGTCGATGATAAATTGTTAAAGCAATACAAATTCACTGCATAGAATAGATTCTCTACTTATCTTGTCTTACGTGTAATACCATACTTGGTCAATAATTCAATTCCCCCAACCCTACCTAGGATAGAATATGTTATATATGATTATATATGTTTGAAGGAGTTTCTAACAGCTTGAGCTAGCTACTCACAGGATTAATCTCCACAACCTTCAGCTATCCAAAACTATCCAGATTTGCACTCTCTAGACACACTAGCAATGGAATTAGAAAATGAAATAGTATCTAGAAGGTGTGGTTCCCTATGCATGTTCTCTATATATTATCAGCAGCTGCTTCCCAAAATCTCCAATCACCTAGTACCACAAACCAATACTCCCTAGTTCCAAAAAAAAAAAAATCTAGGAGAGTATGTGACATCTCCTACTGTAACGAATCTGGGCAACTCTTTATCTAGATTCGTTGTACTTAGGAAGATCAAATCCCCTTCCAAGTTGTTTTTTTAAGGACGGCGGGAGTATGTCCGGATGCCCCCCTATATAGCTATATATAATTGTGATAGAGACCACTAAATTACTTGAAGCAATAAAGTTAAGTAAAAAAATGGAGAATCTAACTAATGATGTAAATTGCAGTGAGCCGACAGTTATGCATAGACATATTCGAACTGCGCATGCAATTGAACTAAAAAGATTAGGCGCATGCATGCATATATTTTTTGCATTTCTTTTTTTCTAAGATTCTAATTATTATACTGCTCAAAAGATGCACATACTGCAGCTCGCAGTACTAAGATCCCATCTCTGACCGAAAGAGATCGAATGAATGAAATGATTAAATTCTTCTTTCTCTATCTTTAGTTTCCTTTATGCAGATTCTAATTGTGTGATCATGCAACACCGACAGTATGTGTGCCTACTTAGACGGATCGGATTCGACCCTCACTTGTGTTTTTAGTAATATGCATCTTGGAAATAATTTAATAATATGTATATATTATCACGCGCCATTAGTTGCAGGAATCCACATCTATTCTTATTTTTTTAATTTGTTTCTTCTTAAATTTGAGTGGGATCCATGTCCATTTTTGTTGTTAAGTACTCCCTATATCCCATAATATAAAGTATAGTCAAACTTAACACGATCTCCCAAACTAACTTTTATCTTATAATTTTTCATGTATTATAAGACTTATACTAACAAAATTATAATCATATGAAAGTAAATTCAATTTTTTAGCAAGTAAAATTCAATTCATATTGTACTGAATGTTGATCAAAATATTTTGAATGTGGAATCTTAAAATGCGTGGGCGCCTTATATTATGGAATGTAGGGAGTATTGCACAAGCATATATGGGTACGAGGAAATTTCCAAGATGCATGATCCGACAACTGGGTTGGATGAACTGGAGAGCCATATATGGATTCATACCTTCAAATTATTTGCTTAATCGTCACCAAAAGTAGTATTATATTTTAGTTGATCACGCAAATTCTAGCTAGATTTTCTGTGAGATAGTTTTGTTAACTTTTCCATGCACTCCACAGGCCAAAATTATAAACGCACACACGCACCTCTGAAAGATTGGACCATTAAATCTTCATATATATTCACGAAGTTATCGCAGCCGTCATCTCCAGCGTTGGGGCCAGGGAGGGCCACCATCCCCCAACCCCTATGCGACCTCCCCTCCCCTCTCTTCTCCCAATGGTAATTAGCCCGTGTAATCTAGCCATTAATTACACCATCAGTTGCGGATGAGACTATATATAGGACGGCTGCCTAGCTATATAGGCCTTCTAAAATGACTTAGCTAGCTGTATCATTTCAGAAGTTATTGCAAGACTCCAATTAATATCATGAAATAAACTATTCAATCATCCATATATTAAAAATATCGCTGAACTTTAAATTGGTGAATCATGATATATGGGTTCTCGTTCTCTCTTGTAGCTAATCGCTGTAACATGCATGATGCCGAGTTGCCGACCATGCATCAACACTACAAAATCACTGTTCACCAAATCGTAAGTAAGTTCCCACGTCTCGTAGATGGTACCTCCAATCCCTAAATCCTGTCTTCGCCACTGTCTCCAGAAGATTGGACCAGAAAATCTTGAGATTCACGAAGTTACCACATGCATATGTTGTCGATAGGTACATCGGCTACTATTGAAATAATAATTAGCTGTAAATACGTAAAAAAGAAAAAAGAGAAGATGGGCGGAAGGACAAAGGTTGGTGTAAATCTGTCCCCAAGCCTCCAGGTCCAGGGGGAGGGTGGGTTGGTTGGCTGTGAGCCTGTGATTCCATACATTGTGATTAGACTAAGAAACAAGAGCATAATAATAATAATAATAATAATAATAATAATAATAATAATAATAATAGAGTTATATGAACTCCTGTGGTAGTAAATTAACTTACTCCAAATATGGGGTTAATTATGTATGTGGATTAATTAATGTTTAGTGATGCTTAATTATGCTTGAGATCGAAGTGGAGTATTATATATGTAGGTAGTGAGCGAGATGCACTCTGACTAGATGGAAATGGAATTGGAATTGGAACACTATAAAAATCGATTTTTCTATACGAGAACCCTTTAGATTATAGACGGACCGTAACTGGTAGCGTCTAACAATTGACCTTCAGTTTCGCATACAGCTTCTTAAGAGACCCATATACAAAAATTTATTTTCGCAGACGGGCCTTTTAAGGGGCCGCATGTAAAAATAAGACTATTTTGGGACCTAGTAGTCCGCATACAAAAATACCGCCCCTTCACATTTTTTTTATCTCCCTCCACTCTCTTTTTCCTCTCACCAATTCAATTTTTTTTCAAACTAGTATCCTCTCACTCTCCCCGTCTCCTCTCCTAATTATTTAGACCTTGTATAGTTCCCAAATTTTTTTTCCCAAAAACGTCACATTGAACTTTTGGACACTTGTATGGAGTATTAAATATAGATAAAATAAAAAACTAATTGTATAGTTTACATGAAAATCGTGAGACGAATCTTTTGAGCCTAATTAGTCCATGATTAGCCATAAGTGCTACAATAACTCACATGTGCTAATGACGGATTAATTAGGCTTAATAAATTCGTCTCGCGGTTTCCAAGCGAGTTATGAAATTAGTTTTTCATTCGTGTCAAAAACCCTTTCCCGACATCTGGTCAAACGTCCGATGTGACACCCAAAAATTTTCATTTCACCAACTAAACATGCCCTGATCAGTATTTCCCCATGTTCCCCATGTTAACAGAACTTTCAAGCATGTTAGTTTTATAGGTATGGCTTGTAAGCTTTAGCCAATTTTTAATTTGAAACATAACTTTTGGAACTATTTTAAGAGTTTTTTGTAGTATTTTTTTTTTCATTTTGCATTGACTTGGGGAGTGTCAAAGGAATGGAAACAGAAATATATAGGTTAAAAGTCTCAGATGCTAACCATATACTTGTTACTGCACAAAAGTAAAAGTGTTACTGCACGGAAAGTACACGTTACCACGTGTTTATGCAGTAACACTACCCAAAAAATACAGTAAAACGCAGTGTAGTAACATCGTGATGTGATTGTAGTAACGTACAACAGAAAAGTAGTAACAAGTAATAGTATAGTATTACTACTTGTGGAGAGACAAATTGCAAAAAAGTCAAGCTTTGAAGAACAATATCTCCCAAGTGATGTAAGGTTTTTTAAAACCGTTTGCACCATGATGCTAGAAAAAAAGAGCTTATCAAAAGTAGATCCGTCATGACTATATTTCAACTATATTTTAACGCTGTTACTGCACGTAAGATACAGCGTTACGTCACAGTGGTCGTCATGTTACTGCACCGTCCTGGGACGAGAGCTGATAAGAGGTGGATGGTGGGGGGGAGTTAGTTGACGGGTTTGACCGGTGGGAGGGGCCTTTGACCGAGGTGGGAGGTAGGTTTTAGGCCTTGGTAAGGAGGGGGAAGTGGGTGTGACCCTTGGGAGGGAGGGGTATAGAATATTCTATACCATATATATATATATATGAGTCGTCATATATATAGCCCTTCTTTTTAAGTAATTGCCAGCACAACTATTAATTTATCTTCAAACTTTAATCACTATCTATTTTTTTATCAATATTTATAAAAATTTAAAAGGATATCATATATTATCACGGTGTATTATAGTATATTGTATGTGGAAGCTTTGATACATTATGGTCAAACCTTATTTACCATTCATCGGTGTGTAGCACTGACAGTTAACTCTGTCAATTAATTAGAACTGGAGGTACTCCCTCTATTTCATGTCATAAAACTTTCTAGTATTGTCCATATTTATATGGATATTACAAACATATATGTTATATGTTTTGTTTAGATTCAATAATATCTGTATAAATATGGGTAAATAATATATAGAAAACAGAGAGAGTACGTACTATTGAATTAAGTTCAACGCTAAAGAAATGTGTTACTCCATAAATTTTCTCTGGGGAATCACGACAGATGCTTCTGATCGATATGCAGTATCATGGCAGAAATAGAGATCTGTATATATATACTCCAATTAATTTAATTTCTGTGGCGGATGATGGCAACGGGTGGAAATCACGTGGTACACGGTGCATGCTACGCTAGCTTGTCCTTTAGCTTCGCACGTGTACCTATTAAACACAACAGCAACGTACTTATTATATATATTACATGATGCATGATTAGTACTTAATTAATTGCTTTGTTAGGAATTCGGAGGCGCAAAGATCTTGTTAATTAGATTAATGTTTGTTCGGTTACGAGAGAATCTTTGTTGTTAACGAACTAATTAAATAAATTTCTTATTCATATAAAGAAAAAATTATTTGAGGGTACAACGACTTACAATCACACCCTCCCTTTACACATTCATGAAAATTATCAAGGGCCCCAAATTTGCAGACATCAGTGTGTTAAATATTGTAGGATATATTTGAGTCAAACAGTGTCCTTTTGCATTGCACTACAATGCAAAAAATAAAAAAAAATTAATACTCAAATAAATTTGAAATAGGGACGCTAAAGAAAAGAAGAATAAAATAATTAAGAACCAAGAAAAATAAGGAAAAAGTTGTGTTACAACACAATATACTACTGTACCATATATATGGTATGCTCAGACCGATTGGAGATTAATTATGTACCTCACGGTGTAAATTAATACGCCTAACTCAACAAATTGGTATTTCCCAAAAATGCCAGAAAGATTATAATGTAATCTCATATATCCAGAGAATATACTTAGTATAAAAATCTACTAGTTAAAATTGGTGTGCATTCTCTTTTTAATTAAGCAATCCGTTTCTCCTATACCTTTTGCACTTTCATGCACATGGCATCAGAGATCACATCAAATGGAATGTACCAATGCAAATAGTCAATGCATCTATCCAGCCGTCCTTTTCACAATGTTTGCAACAGTTCTCTTACCATTTTTGCATAGTACAATTTCCATGTTCTATTGAGTAACAAACTTGAGACCTTAGCTTGTCTGGTGTTTGCAAATAAACTCACCTAAGAGTGCACAATATAGCCAGCCAGTCCCTGGATTGAGTGTTTTTTTTTGTTTTTAAAACCAAAAGATAATTATGACGTGGGATGAGAGTTCAAGGATGCTTCCCAATTACATATTTGTAGCTCCACAATTACTACAATACTATAACTGATAAAATAGAAAGGCACGCAATACATTAAGAACTACTTAAGCGGGCCGACAACAAGGATGATATAATTGCCATCAATGGAATAATGCGAAGGTACTCGGAAAAGTGAAACTCCCAAATGAGAATAGACTGGAGACTAGTGGACTGCCATTGAACATCCCTATTTGTTCTCGAACATCTTAAATACATTGTGATCAAACATCTAAAGAAAATCTCACTATTATGTGAAATTCAAAATCAAATGACTAATCATATATATTGTCAATAGCTAATCATCGATATATTGCAATCAAAGATGAGTAATTTTATACTCTAGATAAGTATTCAAAGGATTTGGATCCTATGACTTTGCATGGTAATCAAAGTCAGAGTAGCACAATATCGGTGATTTTGGGATATTTCATAGCCGTTGGATTTACACAAATGGATGAGGTAGTGGCGCTACAACATTTGATGACATTAAATTGCTAGGGTATAGACAAATCACTATAGCACTATACTCAATTTTGCGGTGCTCCTCTGCCTTCACATGCACGACATTATGGATCACATCAAATGAAAATATATCCTTCCATATCAATAGTCATTACAACAAATTGTCTTTTTCACATTGTTTATAAAAACTCTCTGACCACATCGTAGTACGCCTAAAGTCCTAAATTAATTGTGTTGATATCGTTTGCAAGTTATTTAACGAAGTGCATATGAAGATAGATATGATGAAAACTTATGATCGATTGAGTGGAATAGTCTTTTCTTAGAGGATGCTTGACCAAATCGAGTTTCGCTACTTGACCAAGTATGAGGTGTGTGATCACTGAGATCCGTTATGCAATAATAGTCAATGGAGAGTTGAGTGATCCTGTGATCCCTACACGTGGTATATGGAAAGATGATCCCATTTGTCCATATATATTCTTAACTTGTACATAGGGATTGTCTTGCTTGCTGAAAAACAAGGAAGGGGAAGGTTCTCTATAGGGATTACAAAATGGTAGATTTGGTCCTCCTATATCTCACTTACTCTTTGCTGATGATAGCATTTTACAGACGGGAACAGGGCCTATCACAAGAATATTTTTTTTATTGGGACGATAACTCTGAAAAGAGAGATTTCCTATCTTTTCTTTCAACTCAGGAGAAATACGGTCGGGCGGCGCTAATTCGAATCCCTCGGGCAAAATAAGAACAGCACCCACATTCAACCCTCCCTTTTTCCCATTAGCAAGAACTTGTTTCAGTTGCATATCATAAGGAATTCGAAGAACTGCTTCAAATACAGTATCGGGAAGCACTGCTTGGGGAACTTCAATATCCACAGGCTTATTCGCTAAATGGCAATTGGCACATACAATTCGTCCAGTTGCTTCTCGTGGGTTTTCATAACCTTGCTGCGCAAAAATGGGATATGCATTTGAAATAGATGTCCGAGTTATTACGTATATCATGATCGATACAGAAATCGATCGAGTCATCTGTTCCTTTACCCAAGAAAAAGTATTTCTATTTTCCATGTCCAATCACAGATCCCGGAATTTCTACAATAAATTAGATAGGTAGCTAAGCTAATCTAGTTCCCTATACACGAATCTGTTGTCATTCTACTGCAACAGTTGTACTGGAATGATGAATACCTTGAGCAGGTAGAAATAGAAAAAAAGAATTTTGCTAAAATGGAAAAAGGCTTTCTTTCTAAAGGAAAAAGGATGCTAATTTTGATTAATATCAGGAGATCAAATGAGTTTATGCTTCACTAATTGAATGATAAATGACTACAAGCGAAGGAGATAGGCGGTTTAAACAAAAAAAGACCCAAAATTTCAAACATGTATCTAGAATCACAGGAAAACTACAAACAAAAATAGTGAAAATTAGCTCGTTAGGAACCCATCCAAGATCGTTATAGACCCAACGAATTAGTAGTTCCCAACCGCGGGTGGAGTGAAATCCAACAAAAAAATCAGTAACTAAAAGAATAAAAAAAGCTTTTACTGAGTCATTTAAGTTATAGAAGAATTCCTGAACCCAAGAATTCAAAATAACAAGTTCCTCTTTACCCAGAAAAAAAGAACCACTTAGAATAGCCAAACAGATTATATTTGTCGAGAAATGCAAAATGATATGGAGATGACCCTCATTATCTATTTTGGCCAATTGTATTATTTCCTTGCGTATTCCTATAGGGGGGTTTTGTACATGTGTATTCGGTTTCTCTTTTATCATTTCGTCCAAGATAAAAAGGTCTTCTAATTCCATGAATCTTTCTAGAACTCTTTTCTCTTGAATAGCAGTTAAGAGAGTTTGGGATTGCCTGGTATTCCACCAATTCTTAATCCAAAGTTCCAGACATTTGTTAAAAGAGAAAGAGACTCCCCAAGGCAAAAGTACGATAAATACAAGATATAGGAAAACGGTTTGACATTCAATTGCAAAGGAAACTTCTTCGTAATGCTAAGCTGTGGTTGTTTGATCTACTGAATCGCTGCAACGAAGTGTAGTGTGTGGTAGTGGCTGGTACTTGTTGGCATGTCTGAGCAGTCCAGAATCTAGGTATGGCCCAACTAATAGTTAAGAAAATAAACTTATGTGGATATAATTGTTATGGACTGTTTGAAGCCAAGGCAGTCGTCAAAAGACAAAAATTTCCTAAACAAGTTCAGAAATGTAGCCCACCACAAGCTGGTTTGGCTAGCCTCAATGTCGATGCATCAATCTTTTCTTCTTCATCGAGTTCGGCTATTGGTGTGGTGGTGCAGGGCCATATGGGAAGATGTCTATTAGGTTCCTGACAAGTTTTTCAAAGCATCACTACACCCGAGATTGCATAAGCACTTGCTCTTCGATTTGTTGTGATCTTTGTGCTATGATGAAGGTTTTCATAGGTGATTTTGCATTCTAATTGATTGAAGCTAATCCAAAGAGTGAATATTATGCAAAGATTGTAAATGTTCTATTGTTCCCGATATCAAGTCTTTGGTAAGAAACTTTGTTTCGATTTCATTTCTTCGTACAAACCGTAATACTAATGAGATGGCTCAGCTGTTGGCTAGAACAAGTGAGTATGATAGTTATTTGACCATTCGATAGTGTGTTATTGGTTGTTCTAGAACATTGTAAATTTTGAAAGTTTCTGGAAAGAATATACCAACATTGATATGAAAAATTCTCAACCCCTCCCCGTGGCTTGAGTATAGCGACCGCGAACACACAAGTGTATGCTAAAATCTTAATCAATCATCTGTAAGAAAAAACATTGTTATATTAGATGTAGTTAAAAAATATCAAACAAATGTTTTTGTCCACAACTATACCATCAATGTATCATGATTAAAGATGAGTCTTTATATTCCTTAGATAAGTAGGAAATGGTTACTTATTTTGTAGTTTACATATAGAACCAATATGTTTGTTTTACACTTTTGTTGGGTGAGTCATAGATGATAACTTTAACGAGGCAAAAGCTTACGTTATAAGCTAAAAGCCTAGGTCGACTTGGATCCGTATGGATCCAAGCTGATCCGAATCGAGAGTTTCGAGCTTTTTGCCACCAGCAGGTTTGTATTTACTTACTTTTGGTGAGTAAGCAGCAGAAGGGGGGTACAGAGAATCCGTAGCTGGAAGCAACAAACAAAGAAAGAAAGAAAGGCCTGTTCGTCTACAAATACTACCCTCCCGCTCTTCCTCTCCTCCTCCTCTCCTCTCCGCCATTAAACCTCACAAAAATAATTAAAAAAAAAAACCCCCAAACTTTGCAAAAATTTTTCTCCCCAAATCCACCCTAAAATCCTTCATCCCCAATCTTCCCAATTCGCGAATTCATTCTCTCCAGCAATCGCCTCCAGTACTTTTTCTCTCGATTTTGTGTTTCTTGAGGTGTTTCTTTGTGGCCTTCTCGTCGCCATTCTTGGTTGGATTAGGGTTAGGGTTCGTCGGGATGAGGGTGCACGAGGAGGCGTCGGAAGACAAGGAGCGGGAGGTGGAGGAGGCACCGGACCTGATGCCGCTGTCTCCGCCGCCGACCGCCGCCGCCACTGCCGCCGCGGTTGCGGTGGCGGGGCAGCGGCTGGTGGTGGGCTACGCCCTGACCAAGAAGAAGGTGAAGAGCTTCCTCCAGCCCAAGCTGCTCTCGCTCGCCAGGTAACTTCTTTAGTTGTGATCCCGCGTCAAATTTGGAATCTTTTCTGTGGCTCTCGGAGGAGGCGTCTTCGTCTTGTGGGGGGATTTCATGACAATAAAAAGAAAAATGGTCTATTCTTTTTATTTATTTATTCTGAACCGAAGAGAAGCCCTCCTAGTACGCTTCTTTAAGGCCTAATGGTGCTTAATTTCAGTGCATCAGATGGCATGTGCATTTGTGATGGATCCACGGTCAGATTGTGTTTTAGTATTGTGAGGCAAGAACAGGGAAGCGATTTAATTAGAGTCTGACTTGATTTATCTTATCTGAAATGGGAATGTAATCACTGCTGTTGGCTGAATCTGTAAGTACTGATTAAATTGGTGAGTTAGTTATTATTATGTTGTGGGAGTTTAGTGGATAGTGAGAGTGGCCCTTTTGCATGTGAGGCAGATGGTACCTAGAATTGGTCTCAGTATTATCTTACTACTTCTGGAGGGAGGGAGGGAAACTGGGAGGTTGGCGTCTTAATTATATGTCCTGTACTAATCACTAGTCTCAGTTACGTTTCTGTTGTGTTGTTGACTGCTTGTGATAGCTTATCTCCTTGTCAACTTGGAAATGTTGGCATTTCTTTAATATGCGATCCGTCTATCCTACGGTTGGTATATGGGATTGGAATATTCTTGGGGATAAACACCTCTCAGGTCTTTGAAACGGCCTGAGGGGAAAAAAAATCAGATCATTCACCAAAGTATTATTTACTTCTGGTGAATCAGCTTGAACTGAATTTAACTATAGTATGCACATGTTGACTTGACTATGCATTGATACATGCTCTTCCAGCATAGAATCCATGAAAATGATAGGTTCCTGTTTTGTAGTTGCAGGCTTGCAGCATAGGAAGTGTACTTTTTTCCTGGTTGGTGAACCATGACTCTCTTCAGAAAAAAAAAGAGACAGATTTTATTCTTCTAGATTTACTGGTAGTCTCCTTTGATATTTTATAGGAAGCATTTATTCATAAATATTATCAGATGATTTATACATAAATAGTCTCCTTTGCCATTTAAAAGGTTAGATTTCAAGGACCCTACAAAATGCCTTTTTGTCTGCAATAGTTTTAAAGCATCATATTTTGTTTGTTGACTTGAAGTGATCAAGTTTTCAATGCTTCCAAAACGCGGTAAAAAATTCTGGAATGAATTTAAAGTCAGGTGTTAGCTCGAAGATTAAAGCTATTGTCAGTATTATACACAAGCTCATGATGTGTTGTAAAGAAAATAGAGTTCGCTTTACCACAACAATTGATGACATCCAGATGTTTTTTTTCCCTATCTGTAGCCTCTTGGGAACAAAAATGTTAGTGGTGTTTGGGTAAGATGTAGCAGTAGAGCAGTAGTGAGGTGTTCTGACAAGTGTATGCCTTTAGTTGGGATGGTATACTTGGCTACATTTGCGATTGAATCAACAGATCACATAGTAAAATATCGATATTCCAGAATATAAAATCGATATACTATTTTTTATTAGATATACTAAAATGCAAAATCAGGGGAATTGCCATGTGGTTCCAAGCCAACAAACTACAAAGATGCTACACTAGACAATATGCTGATGCCAGTGATAACATATACCTGAGTGCCACATTGGCATTATAGGATGTTCAAAACAATGGGTAGGGGCGACTACTTCTCAATAAAACTGTGTTGATGCTATGTTGGTTCTGGGGTATTTATTCTGTTCCTCCCTTTGCTTAATAACATCATCTCTCTTAGCTTCTTAAACAACTGGTTGATTAATGCTACTGTCTAAGAGGAAGGTTTGAGAGTTTATGTTGCTACAAAATTTTTCCTTGGTATTCAAGTTGTATTCAATGTCTTCCCAGAAAGCCAATATTAAACAGAGGTAGAGTAAATAAAACTAGCCTTTCATATTTAGCTGGAGCCGATGCGCTTTATGAGCTTCTCATATGGTCACTTGCTCTGGATGGTTAGTCTATTTCTGGGTGATCTGGTCAACACTTTGTGTGTGGCACGTTTCTTACTTTTGGGAGTGTGGTTTCTTATATGGTCCTCTTGATTCCTCCTTTGTAAGTTTTCTTTCTTCTTACTGAAATGAAGCACGATTCTCCTGTGTTTCTGAGAAGAAAAACTGTAAATTCTTCAATGTGTTTCATAAGTTGTCTTAGTTTAGTTTAAGCATTTCCTTTATCTGGATTATATCCCGCTGCCCAGAGATAACCTGTGGTCCTTTGCCAAAATTAAATCCTTTCATCAATAGTAACTACAGTATGATCCAATGCATTTCTTAGCTAACACAAGAAAAAGCTTGAAGCTGCCTGAAATAATCACACCTCATTCCTTTGAAACTATTCCTACTATTTTCTTATAGACTACAAGCTTACATTGTTATGAACAGCACACCTGTGTTCGCATTAGGTTTTTTCTTTATGTTAGTTTTTTGCAAGTTTCCTTAAACTGTTAACCCTTTTCCTTCAGGAAGAAGAGCATTCATTTTGTATCAATTGATGAGACTCGTCCTCTCTCTGAACAAGGCCCGTTTGATATTATATTGCACAAGGTTAGTTCTCATGCCTCTCTTTGCATGCATGAAATCAAAAACAGTATGCCATATATTAGTTAGGTTTTGTTAAACAACCATATGTGCCTTTTGTCACTGCCTTAATCTTATCAGATATGTTAAAAACTTTTTCCTGTATATGCCATGCTGCCTAAGATATAATTTTTTTCCTGATTGATTTTCCTTTTTTATCAGCTTACTGACAAGGAGTGGCAGCAAGTCTTGGAGGTAGTCCTTGAGCACCAAAGCAAAAACTTCGATTCGATCAAAGAAAGAGTAAACACTCTTCAATTCATTTTTGTCCTCGTTGACCTTTTTCATATTCTTGAAGGATTATCGTGAAGAACATCCAGAAGTAACTGTCCTTGATCCACCTAATGCTATTCAACATTTGCACAATCGCCAGTCAATGCTTCAAGAAGTTGCTGATTTGAACTTATCAAATGCCTATGGTAAGTTTTGCATATAATTATTGAATGTTGGTACTCATATGGTATCGAAGAGATTGTGTTATAGTTTCAATGTTCTTACTATTCACTTTAGTCCAAGTTAATGTTGTGATTTAACTCTTGTACGCATGAGATTACCACGTAGCACAGTAATACTGATCCTTCAAAGAACCTTCGCTCACAGTACAAAAATAGGGGATAAGAAGAGAGCATTATATTAATACCCACATTATGTAATTATCCATGAAATTTGGTGGAACTGTAAAAGCAGATAAGTCTTTGTTATATTGCACTGCTTTCCTGAATCTGCAAACTAGTTTCTTAGCATTTCTAAAAATGTAAACTGCAAATCTTAATACTGGCTTGTCTGAAAATTGCATACCTCCTCTACCAAGAAAAATGCATAGCCTTTTGTTTGTTATTTCTTGTGTTCAACCAATCAACCAATGCAGGTGAGGTTTGCACTCCACGACAGCTGGTTATCATGAAAGACCCATTGTCTATACCATCTGCAGTTGCCAAGGCTGGACTAACGTTGCCCTTGGGTGAGTTATACAATTATTCTACATCCATGCTCAGCCTTAAAATTAGAGCACACTATCTATGTCACCAAGTCTTCTTTTTGAGGAATATATATAGAGGATGTCTAGGTTATCAATTTCCAATTCATTTCGTCAAATCTGTTAAAAATTGGATGGCAAAATTCTGGCATGATTCTGATGAGAATAGTACTCTACATACAGTTGCCAAACCATTGGTAGTTGATGGAACATCGAAATCCCATGAACTATCTCTTGCATATGTGGAGACATCCTTGTCAATGCTTGATCCTCCTCTGGTTCTCCAGGAATTTGTCAATCATGGTAACTTATTTATCATGTTCAATTCTTGTTTCCAAATCTTTTATCTGTCCTAACACTTCCTCAAATGTGGATATTGAAGTGCTGAGTTTTTTGTTGTACAGGTGGTATCTTATTTAAGGTATATGTTGTTGGTGAAACAATACGTGTTGTTCGCCGATTTTCTCTTCCTGATGTAAACATCTATGATCTGGAAAACAATGATGGCATCTTCCGTTTTCCGAGAGTTTCCTGTGCTACAAATACTGCAGAAGATGCAGAAGTTGACCCTTCTATTGCTGGTGAGCCTTCTGTGTTTCTGTCAGACCTTTATTATTCCATATTGGGTGTATAGTGGCATATTTCCAAACCTTACAAATTTTGGGAGTTTGGAGTGACATGTAGAGAACAGGAAATCAATGGCATATCTCAGTTTGCAACTTTAGAGTGGCACATACCTAATGTTTCCTTTTAGTTTGGTCTAAACTATTCCAAGTTGCTTGCTTCATGGGCA
Source organism: Oryza longistaminata (assembly GCA_009805545.1). Taxonomy (NCBI): domain Eukaryota; kingdom Viridiplantae; phylum Streptophyta; class Magnoliopsida; order Poales; family Poaceae; genus Oryza; species Oryza longistaminata. The sequence continues at coordinate 12,165,170 of CM020187.1, read as the reverse complement.
TGATAAGAGTCCTTTCAGGCTAATAGGCCTGTATTTTAGTCTGATGAATAAGCTATCTGCTAAATCTGTCTACTAAAAGTATCAACTAGTGCAGCTCCCTGGTGATTCTCCAGGGAAAAAAACAACTCAATTGTTAAAGTTGTTTAGTCTGACAGAATACCAACTTTCCAATTATCAAATTATAAACATATTTATGTTACTGAGCAAAATGCCATAAAATGACAGAACTTCCTCCAAAGCCGCTTCTAGAGAAACTTGGGAGGGAGCTTCGGCGCAGACTGGTATGAGTAAATCCCATTCATGTTAACAATATCTGGTTTATCATTTGTTATACCTAACTGTAAAATATTTCAGGGTCTTAGACTGTTTAACTTCGATATGATCAGAGAGCATGGAAGAAAGGATCGGTACTATGTCATTGACATCAACTATTTTCCTGGTGAGTCACATTCTTGTGTTGTGTGTGGTCAAGTAGGGGGTGCTCTGTGCAGTTTTCTAATGCTCTGCCACCATGAATGCTCTACTATTTTCTGGACAGTTTACCAATGATTCGATTGTGTTACCATAGAATATAGCTGTTGTTTGCATACCTGCTAAGGGTAACATTGTATTAATTACTTGGAAGATTTACACCGATCTGTAGATTGGATTATGCTATAGCCATTTTTTGCGTTGAAGCTAAGGCCCTGTTTGTTTCAGCTTATGATTATCATAATCTAGATTATTAAACCAGATTACTATAAGCTGGATTATAATAAGCTGACATAGAATAAGCTGTGAGTTGTTTGTTTGTCTGGATTATTGGAGGCATGGATTATTGGATTTGAAAGGCTAAAGTCTATAATGCCCTCAACTATCTGTTCGGTTGATGGCATAGGTGGGTAATTTTTCTCAAGTATGTAGGGGCAGTGGGTCTTTAGCCACTCAATAATCTGAAAAAAGCTCCTCTAGAGCAGCTTATTAGATTATAATAATCTGGCTTATAGATTATAATAATCTGCTATAATAATCTACTTGTTTGTTTCAACTTACTCCTAATAAGCTAGATTATAATAATCCTAAGCTGAATCAAACAGGGCCTAAGCATAGCGGTGTCAGCAGGTCATGCTCATGCAATGTACATGCATACGCTTATATCTGTGGAAGTTCCTCCTGGGTGGATATCTGCATACGTAGAGCATAGAGATTGACATGACTGCCATTGTACTGAGATGTGCATCAATTTTTAACTTCTTTTTTTTTGTGGGGAGTTTTTAACTTCATTTAACATGACTGGAATTAGTTACTCTATTGGGTCACTTTCTTTTTGCTACCAGCACGTCATATATCCTCAAGATCATGTTATATGATTGTTGTACTTGAAATCCTGCAGGATATGGGAAAATGCCAGGCTATGAGCATATATTCATTGACTTCCTACTCAGCCTTGTGCAAAACAAGTACAAGAGGCGTTTAAGCGGGAGCTGAAGTGTAGAGAATATATCCAGCCGAGAGTGATACCATTGACAACAAAATGCCACCAATGTTAGCTGGCAGCTTAGATAGATTTTTCTTTTTCAGTTTGTACAGATCAAGGAGAAGTTAGCTTCGAGGCAGATGCCTGACGAGCAGTTCCAAAAAAAAAAAAAGGCTGCTTAGTGCCAGGACGATATTAAGAAGAAACAAAAAAAGGGAAAGAGAAAAAAAGGTTCGGTCTCTCCGTGCCCAACCTGTGTAAATCGTTCACTGAGTTCCAGCCTGAAGCTTTTCAACAAAATGATGTGATTGCCCATTTCGATGAGCTCTATCTGTTGCGTGCTGGTGCTGTTTTTATTTGCTCTGAAAATGAACGCTGAATTGCTGAATGCTGATGGATTCGTCGCTTCTGCAGCCTAATATGAGTTTTATCTCTGGATTGTCATATCGTATATGATGGAACTGTTGATTGAGGCTTTGATGTAAGTTGACATCTCCTGGCCCATCATCCATCCTCCAAATGCAATGTTGAGAAAAGCCCAAACCAAACGGGAATCGGAATCTTTCATCTGGTGAGCGTGTTCTTCTCACTCTTGTGTTTCAGCTAGAAACTAAATAGACCTTTTTTTAATAATAAAAATAAATCCGACCTTTTCTTTTGAAGAAGCTACAGAAAGTAAAAAGACTAGTACTCCTATAATAGAGTAGCCAAAATCTGCTGAGAATGCTGTCATTCAGGACGGCACATCAATCTCAGATTATTTCTTACCCATACATATCCTTGCATCACAAAACCTATCATAATCAGCTAGTGAAAGCAAGAATGTTTCCTTCACATCACGGTTGATTACTGGTGAGGTCGTTTTCAGATAAGAGAGCATTACGTTCATCTGGCCTCATCCTGTAAATTAAGAATTATTATCTCTTCCTGACTGTCAATCCCATTCACATACCACGAGTAATTTAATGCAATATAGCCATCTCATGGGAAGGGAGAGAATTTCTATTAGTACTACTTCCTCTGTTCCTTCTAAAATACTGTATAAGGATTTTTAGGATTCAAATTTTTATGCCATAATATAAGCATCTCTCTGTTGATTCCAATATTTCATAAATCCTATCATTTCAATGATTCCACAATCAATTATATGCTTAGAAAAAGGATCCAAGTAATTCAAAATTTAAAAGTTAACAACTGAAGTGACAAAAGATTTCTTTCGACCTAACCTTTGTACTTGCTAAACAACATAGAAATCTTTATATTATTTTGGAATGGAGAGTATATTACGGTGAAGCATCAGCATATGTGTAGACAAAGTTACCATGATAATTCCAAACTTATTGGACAGAATCACACAAGTTGATAACTGGATCATATAATAAATTATCGGCTCATGCCTTTTTCCGCATTGAAATGCATATCACAAGCTGAAAGAAAGCTCTCAGAACATTATCATGTTTGGTCAAGATCACATAATTTATCTGTACACATTACGCAATGAACTTATCTCAAAACTAACTAATGGAGTTAATCATGACCTTTGTGATTACTTCACCAAATGAATAGCGCTCTCCACCGCACAATCCACAGGTCAACACATGCCTTTTCTTTCTTTTTTTCCAAAGGAGAAGATGTATGATATGTAGTAGACATCAAACCGGCCATTTCTAAATTTCAACGTCTCCAACTGATGAATGTTTGGTTCTCTCTCTCTCTCTCTCTCTTAAAAAAAGAGAGAAAAGAAATGAAAAGAAACACCGAATGTTTGGTCACACACATACCTTTTAGGTAGCGAGTGATCGAGCGTGCAATAGGTCCTTAGGTCAAGTTTTGATAACAAAAGAAGAAGAAACAATGGTTGAAACAAACAAATGAGTGCTATCAGGAGTCCCTTTCTCCCTTTTTTTTAATGAGAAGCCAAAGTCACTTTCTGAAAACCACACATTATGAATACTTTGAAAATGCCCAAATGATTGGTCTTAGTCATATGTTATTGCAGCAATGCAATGCGGTGCAAAGCAAAGTGGAGCTATGGTTGTTCTGCCGGGCCTGCATGCTCTCTGAATTTCCTAATAGCCCCCACTATTAATATTGCTTCTGCTTACGGACACAAGCCAAGCAGAAAGATTTGCACCTAATGATAGGTTGCTATTATCAATCATTGCCTTGCTTACTTGCTGCAAGACATAAGGAATCTCAAACCTATTAACTAATCAACTTGTGCAGGTTAATTCCATTATATATATTTCTTAGAAAATATATACTAGCTAGTATATATTTTTAATCCAGATCAAGCTAGTTTGAGTGCATGTAGATTTGAAGTGCTATATCCAACAAGAGGTACATATCATTTGAAGGTATTTATATGTTCTATTCTTGGGATTAACCAATAATTATATTATATTGTTTGGAACACTTTGTAGAGCATATGGACCACCAAGAACACTTAGCTTGTAGAAACCACCAAGAATTAAAGTGACGATGATGCGTGTTAGGGATCAATCGATAGATGAAGTGTTGCTTTTTTTTTTGTGAACTTAAAGAAAAAAAAGTTGTTGAGATGGCATAAATCATTTGCAGGCCCACAGGAACTGCAGGCCATACTCATATGTCTCATTCTGTCTGATACAATATATCTGGGAATATCAGAATTTTTCTCTCCGATCCATCCCTTTTGTCTGAAAATTCATTATTCGATCGGTCGATCATGCATGCATTGTATTCAATTAATTCAACCTAGTGTAGTACTAATAACCAAGCAACACTTGGCACATGGAGATGGAAAATAAAACACACCTGTCGTTTTTGGTGAGATTTGCCGCCTTATTTACCTAGGATATTTGTCGACTCTCCACCCAAGAATTCGGTGCACTTGTTCACACCGATGACCAGATAGATCGATAGATCATACCAGTTTCAGCTTAATATTCTTCCTCATCAGTGACAAATTCTTTAATTATTATCACTACTCATCTATTGAATTAACAAATTCCTAGTGACAACTAATTAATTGAGCTAGTGACAGTTAAATTATAACAAATGGACAACTTTTCTCCCCGCTGATTTTATCCTTGCAGAAAAAAAGGAATCAATTTAACATCGTGGCATATCCCAAATGCCAAAATTACATATAATTAATTAACTAGATCAATATCTTTTAATTTAGTGGACCCTACAGCTATAGCAAGATGCAATGGGTAGTTAATTGGGGGGAGGGAGAAAAGAGAAAGAAAATGCTTGGTCCCATCATTTTCTGGCAATTATCTTCATTGGCAAGGGTATGGATGATGATAAAAAGCATGTTGACCACAAAAACTGGAGATGAGATGAGATGGTTGGTTGGATTGGATCATTGGTTGCATTTGATATGTCTATCGATCTGTCTCTTACAATTTACTGCTAGCTGGTGCCATGCTGCAAGAACGCTAGCTTAATTTGCATGGCGGGCAGAGTGACCCATATATCACAGATTGTGCAGGATTTGTTGATGGTGATTGGGAGCTGCGGCTAGCTGATTCAGATCCCATCTCAGCCTATATTCACATGCATGTATATATATAATTAAGCTGCAATTACAATTTCATTCATCGATCACTGGTCGATCGATATGACCTGCATGCATGCTAGCTTAATTCTTGTCCTCGCTCATCTATATATCCCAAGCTAATATAATTAAGCTACCTATAGATAGATAGAGAGATAGATATAGCCAATTAACTCGTTATCACTAGTGATTGTTTGTTAGGTCAGGGACACACAGAGAGTAGCTATACTACTGTTGATGTTAATTTTGCCAATAATTGACGACCGATCGATCGACCAAAAGCTACGTTACCTACTTTATTCCTGCCCTCTCTCTCTCTCTATTTATATCTGCAGCACTCAGGTAGAGAGAGAGAGAGAGAGAGAGAGAGAGCATATGCATATGATTAATCATCATCATCGATCATCATAAATTGTCGATTAGTTCCTATGCACGGTCGCAATCCCAATCATCGAATTATCTATCTATCTACTCAAGAGGATATACTTGTCCCATATATTGCACTATACACACGACTTTCTCTGTTGCCATGTGGCCGTTGCTAGCTGCATTGAAAATGATATTAAAAGTATATATCGGAGAAGGAATTACATACAACGCACTATCAGCTACTCCATCCGTCCCATAAAAAAATCAACCTAACACCGAATGTGACATATCCCTAATACTACGAATTTAGACATACATATGTCCAGATTTATTGTACTAGAATATGTCACGTATGTCTAGATTCGTAGTACTATAGGATGTGTCACATCTGGTTTTAGATTCGTTTTTTATGGGACGCAGGGAGTAAGTTCTCCGATCCATTATTAATTATTATTATGTTTTAGTAATGGATTGATGATTACTTGATTGCTTTGTTAAGTCATGCGTGCAAACTAAGAATTGTCGGTAGACAGACATGATTAGAATTGATAAAGAATCGTGTCCTTTCCTCTGTCGACATAACCCTGACCCATGCATATGCCATATCCCTTTCCTCTTTGGTGTGTAAAACAATGATGGAGATAATAATATTTTCTTCACTTATTGATATCAATATTATCATGCATGTTTGGTTCCAATTAATTGGTTTGACAATAATATATATATGCGTCTGTTGTTATTTTACTGCGATGTAATTAATGATAATTAAGTATAATTGGTTTATTTTGATACAGGATGATTTATACTATATTTTTTGCACTACATATCCAGCTGGGGAAAGGTCCCTAGCTAAGGAAAAGTAATCGGTAGTAAAACCCAATACACTGCACTCACATGGAATTTACCAAGTGCCGACACTCTATAAGCCAAAGATATGTTAAGAACAAGACAAGAAAAATCAATGTAAAATAGCAGTCTAGATATATATGTTAGTATTATCAACGATAATACACTTTTAACGAACCGACGTGTGCCAATTTCATTTAATAGAGAAGGAAAACTTTGTACAAGTGAAAGAAAAATTGTACAAGAAAAGACAACGAAGCGCCTATGGAAAGAGGTGAGGATAAATAAAGTTTTTTGCACAAAGCGGGTAGGATAGGTGAGTGCACACCTTGTTTCGGCGCACCGTTCACACTGCTACAAACAAAATTTTCACAGGTGGCCAAAAGTAGTTTTTGCAGGCATGTGATGCATGTAAAATTGCTATTTTCACGTGAGGGCACCACAACTGCACGAAAACCGATTTTTGCTAGAGGCATGTTAAGATGCCGACTACAAAGAGCTTTTTTTGGAAAGTTAAAAAAACAAAAAGAAATCTAGAAACCCTAGCCACCATCGTCGTAGCACCTGGCAGGTCATGGTCGTCGTCACCATCTTAGAGCCATGACTAGATCTACGAGCAGTCATCGGATCTGTCTCGGCTCCTCCTCCACCACCACCACCCGATCCGCCTCCTCCTCTACCGATGCCACCCCTTTCTTGTCTCCAATTGTTGCTCAAGGGTGGATCCACCCCTCCCGTGACCTCGGTTGGCGGATAGGCCGCTCAAGATAGAGGGAGGTGTTTAGGAAAATAGTTATTGTAGTAGTGTCACATTTGTGATCACCTCACATCACTCGTGCACTATCGTGCTTGGCTTTCAAGCAGCAAGATCTAATTGTTCACCTGATATCTAGGAAGCAACCATCTGACCAGGAGGTTGAATGTTGTCTCTTCACTACTACGGAATATTGGATGGGCCCCGGTTCGGAACCGGCCTTCGGTGCCGGATTTGCAACCGACACCCGTCAGGCGGCATAGATGACACATGGTCATTGGTATTAGTTCCATGACCGACGCCTTTGAGGAGTACCATGAGAAAAAAAAGAGTCGCTCGAAGCATCAACTCAATTCAAGCGGCTCCCAATCACCCAAATCGATTGACATAAAGAATAAATCACAGCATAACAAAATCGTTTGTCCACCCGCCTGCTGCTCGTCGTTGAGCCCTCTCGCTATCCCCACCCCCTGCCCTCACCCCCCCAAAACAGATCTGGCCACCCTCGACCTCATGGCGACCGGATTTGGCTGGCCTGAGATCATGGTGGCCCACCGCAACCGTATGGCGCGCCGCCGAGGGAGGCCAGGGGAGAGGGAGATCAGGGAGAGGGAGAGGAAGTGGAAGAGGAAGAACGGAGGAGGCGAGGAGTGGAGAGGCTGAGGAGGGGAGATCGTTGAAGGAGAGGCACCGACGCCGCCCGCTGCTCGCTGGCCGGCTATTGGCAGGGGAGCTAGAGTATTATGAGGGGGAGGGGTGCTCAGGAACCCGGCAAGAAATTCTTTTAGCAATATATCACCTACTTTTACCATGTGTACACCCTTCTCATTCAACTTAGACACACATATCATCTTAAACTCGATCTAAAGTAGAGTTAATTAAGCAAGTGGCACCCCCCTCTATTTCATTCTAGCTCCCCTGCGGGGAGAGGGAGAGGATAGGAAGCGTTGGGCATGAGTGGAGAGACTAAGAGGAGAGATAAGGGAGAGAGAGAGAGGGGGGGGGGGGGAGGGTGTGTGTTAATAATTTAAAAAGCTGACGGTTTGGTGGTTCGGCTCGACTTGGTTACATGGTGTGCTAATAAAAAGCCGATGGTTCGGTGGTTCGGCTCGGCTTGGTTACAGAGTGTCGGTTTTCCAAGAAAAAAACAACACCTAATATACTGTAAGTGTCGGTTTATTTAAAAACAAGTCTAGATATATTTATCTAGACTGTTTTTAAATAAATCGATACATATAATATATTATAGGTTCTGGTGTTTCATTTTTGACCCACATGAGAGGGTCATGAGGATGTAAACTGTCTTATAGATGCCGGTTTTTAAAAATAGATACCTATGAGGTGTTTTGTGGTAGTGCTTGCACCTAGTGGGAGAGGGAGTATAAGGTGGTGTTAGGCCATCTCCGCGCATGCAAACTTATATGATGTACGTCCACACTATTTTGTAACTAACAAGCAAAGGACCTGTATTTCTTTACTATGCATGGCTTCCATATGAGTGTGTCGAAGTTTATTTGGACTACCTAGGAATCTGGCATGGTGTAAAACTTAAGTTTGTGAATCGAGAACTAATAAAGAGAAATAAAATAAGTTAGTGCATTCAAGTCCAAATAATATCTACATAAAGAGAAATAAAATGGTATGTATATTGTTCATAACCAGCTTTGTACTTTTTTTTTTGTTATGTAATGAATAAATTGAATGTAGTATCAATTGTATGTTGGTGGAGTAACATATATATAATTTCGTAATATATATATGTTAGTAACTTTTTTTTTCATGACTATTTAGATAACATGCCAGTAACACGGTGCATATGCACTGTAAGTTGCAGATTGACTTTCCCTTTCCACACACACGTATATATATATATATATGTGTGTCCCCTAAACATTGAGTTTGGTCTTGTGTGTTAATGTCACGACGCAATGGAATGGCATGTTGAAAAAGTAACTTGTTGGCGCCAAAATAATTAAAATATTTATGTCCTGTTTCATAAATGTATAAACAAAACTAACAAGCTAGCTTAGGTTTGCACTCAGTGATATCGGACTCAGAACACGTACGATATATAGTATCATCATTAAATTGTCACACGTACGCACACGAAAAGCAAATTAAGGTGTCTTAACGTAATGTTTCGACTATTTCATACCACGGATATATATACTACTCCCTCCGTTTCAAAATGTTTGACACCATTGACTTGTTAAGACATGTTTGACCGTTCGTCTTATTCAAAAACATTTCGAAACGGAGGGAGTACTACGTCCCTAAATATTTGACGCAGTTGACTTTTTTAAACATATTTGATCATTCGTCTTATTTAAAAAATTTAAGTAATTATTAATTCTTTTTCTATCATTTGATTCATTGTTAAATATACTTTTATGTATACATTTAGTTTTATATATTTCATAAAAGTTTTTGAATAAGACGAATAATAAATATGTTTGAAATAATCAACGGCGTCAAATATTTAGGGAAGGAGGGAGTATATAATTTGTGTAAGCTGGTGTGGTATGTGGTGATGACGAGGAAGGCACTGCACACGGAGTAATTAAGAAAAGGCTTTTTCTAGACAAGAATGGTCGGCTCTGGTTTTTCTGTTGGGATGAGTAGGGAGGACAGCCAGACAGAGTGATATACATACAGCAATTTCTTGTTAGGATTAATTAGATAGGCATGTTAATCTTAATTGATAACTGTACTACTAGCTAGCTAGCTAGCTAGTTTTCCCCTAATGACCAAGATATATATCTGTACCCTATCCCTTTCTTTTTCATTGCAATTACAGAAAAAGTCTCATGATTGCCTACTCTTGCTGTTTACGGATCATATGTGGATATGCACCTAGTGGCCTGCCTCCACACTTTTATGTGCTCAAATGGTTCAAGTTATGATCGACTGGGGTGCTATACCAACAAAATATGAACTAGTTTTTCTCATTTCCCCAAATTGTGAATTTTCAATTCGAATTTAGTACCTTTTGTTGATTTACATTAAGTTGGAGACTAAAGAATTGAAATCCTTTAGCCAACAAGAAAATCATAAACATCCAAATGAAAAAAAGGCGGTTCTCGAAATTGTTGCAAACTCTATTCTTTTGAATGCAAAAGTTGAATGCACTCTTTGGATGGAGGATCTATATCCATAGTTTAGTCTCATGTTTCCCTGTTAATACAAAAAAAATATATATGGTATTTTCTAGCAAAAACACAAATTAGGCGCATCTAGTTTATTTTGATTGTTCTCCCCAATCTAGTGATATAGTTATACTCCCTCTGCCCTTCTAATAACTAAAAATGGGTTAGATATTGCCCCCATTTTCTTTTCAAGAGAAAAAGGGGGGATGTTTCAGGATTTTTCTCAAAGTGGTGTAGAGGTAAAAATAAAGCTACTTTATTAAAGAAAATCAATTGAAAATTATGACTTTGTTGCTCATTAAAAAAACATTCTGAAACGAGGAGTAATATTTGGAAAGCTCAAGATTCTAAGAAACATCTCATAAGTTAGCTCGTGAGGATATGGAACACCTGGTTTTTCATCTTGTTGCTTATATATAGTTCGTTTGTCTAATTTCTAAATCATATATTCTTAGAATTCTATATGCTGTTGTTTTGTTTAGGGAGGTGGAGGTTATGGGAGAAATTATAGTCGACAAAATGATGTCCAAAACAGAGATAATGCATGCATAAATGAAATGAAAGTATGATGAGTATACTCCGGGTTGACAATTCCGTCGAAAACCGGTCAAATTCCGCGAAATTTCGACGTTTCGACACGGCCCAGAATTAAGTTTCGATTGAAATTTTAAAGGTTAAACAATAGATTTAGTCAAAATTTATTGAAAACCGATCAAAATTTACCGTGATATCGATGGGACTCAAAATTTAGTGATCGGCCGATAATGTAAACCCTGGGTATACTAAGTATAGGTGGGCATAGGGAATCCGGGCGGGGGAAGGGGAAGTCGTGATCATCCCACCATCCAAAGTAGATCGAACGAATGTCCTCCCAGCCCCCATAAAATCGATCCATTGATAGCAAAAATCATTGCTAAAATGTGGGACCCACACCGCCCCATATCCCCGTCAGCACGTGAACGTGTCAAATTAACACAGCCCTGGCGAAACGTCAACGCTCGGTCGCCACACCATTTTCTCTTCTTTTTCTCTCACTCATGAAACAAGCTAGAATAATACTACTCCAGTAGTATATATATATCTATCTGAATTAATTTCTTGCTTCGCTGGGAGGCAACCGGCCGGCCTTGTCCAGTAAAGTCCTTTTCTTTTCAAATGGAGTATGTCTCATCTCTCAATCGACTCTATATCGATCGATCATCGATTAATTGCTTTAGAGAAAACGGAAAGAGAATGTTAATGATGATAATGTTACTTGTCATCTACTAATTAATTGGCAGGTCGATCTGATATATATATATATACTCCTACGCAGCACGAGCACCGCTAGCTGCTGCACGCGTAACGCACTTAATTAGCTTTTAATTTGGTCTTTCGCGATGAAAATAAATTAGTTCTCTCAAATTCCTTCATGTAGCTAGTCTTTCTTGCGTTGTAACTAGCATGGTTTTCACATTTATGTTATATATATGATCAGTTATATTAAGTCAAAAATATATAATCACTGATATATACTAGTGCGCCAGTGATAATCAATGATTTATTGCAAATATATGCATATACTTATTGATTGACAAAAAAAAAAATCATAGAATGAGATGTATGCTAAAAAAAATGTCTATAGATTAAGCCTTTCATAGTGCTTAATTTAAAAAAGGGCATATTAAGCTCAACATATCAATGGTTTATTGCAAATATCTGTGTTAACATATACTTAATTGGGCACAGTAACAACATATACTTGTGTCGACGAAAAATCTGCACTTGGCCGTGGTCCCGAATCTGCGTTGACGTGAACCGTGTCGACGAACACAACGGCCTGGGAGTTCTGCTTAGCTCCTAAAATTGATAGGATGCGGGCGTGCCAGTCAGTTAATTTGATTCTGCAACTGAGAAGATAAGATAAATATGTTGATCACCAGATAACCGATCGGCTAACGAGCTGATAGAGCGATACTAGCCGATGTCGATGCCAGCCAATGTCGACAGGGTTTTAAACAATCGGCTATATATTCAATGTATATTCTAATAATCGGCTGGAGATCCGATATCATTAAATCCATATGATTAGATAATAAGTGAAACCTTTGTTGCAATCGGCTAAAACCAACTTGCATGTAATCCTTATAAGCCGATGCAACGTCCAGATAACTCATCGGCTAAAACCCCAATGAAACCCTTATTAGCAATCAAAAAGCATGCTAGAGATTATGGTTCTAAGCACGACTTTGTAGGTCAAACCCAATTGATGCAACACTAATTATGAAAAGAAACATAATATATCTAGACAATTAAGCCTTTGACTGATTTTCAGTGTAATAGATACCTTAGCTAATCTCGATCGACAAAACAATTTAATTAGCTGATACCGGGAAAACCCTAACATAATCGACTTGGATTAACTAAGATATATAATAAGTAAATAGGCAAATATATCAGCCGAACCAGAGCGATCCAAGAGGTCAAAGCTCTGCAGTCTTGAACAGCACCAATAGCTGATATAATTGCCAGGGACGACAAAACGTAGGACTTACCCATTCGCCGGATATCAAAAGCCAATGCAGCCCCGCGTCAGGTGCTAAGTTCTCCCGGTTGATAACTAAAAACCTCGAAAAAGAGGGTGGCGATGCGCCGAGAGCAGTTGTATTGATTGTTAAGATATTTTACAGGGACATCGGGTGTACATATTTATACCCATGGGTAGATAGTAGATACTTGTCCATATCGATACGACACATATTTCCTAAAGATAAAAGGAAAGAGTAGTCCTGATCGGACACTAAATAAACACTTTCTAAAGAAAAAAAGGAAATTACTAAATCATACCTAATTCGATAGAATTATGCCACCATGCCATCATCTTCACGATTTCTTCTTGAACTCGGTCTCTTTTGGATAAGTTTCCATCGGCTGACTGTGCTCTTTCTTTAACCGAATCCACTAAAGAATTTTACCAAATTTTGGCATTAACAACTTTAGAAATACATGTATATATTGGTACCTAACGATACCAAGTTTTATATTAGAAAATATCATTACTACATAATCGATTTTTGCATACGGTCAAATTCGATTTTCGCAGAAGGCTACACCCAGGTGTATGCAAAAATCAACATTTTTACATACGGGTAGTGCAACCTCTTGTGAAAATCTAAAAAAATAATTTTGACAAAAAAAATAAAAAAAATCCAGAAAACTAGATCCAGAAAATCCAGAAACCCTAGAATGCGTTGCCATCGTTGTCGTGCTAAAGCTGCCACTGCCGTCAAATCGCGATCCGATGACGGATCCGTGTGCGTGAGGGGCGGAGAGGCGGCGGGATCCCCACAGGAGGGGAAGGGGCCGCCCGATCTGCCCCTCATATCGCCACCGGCGATGCATCCGCATGTGTGGGTCGGAGAGGCGGTGGGATCCACGCAGGAGGGGGAGGGGGAGGGGCTGCTGAATCTGCACCCTCTCGTCGCCGCCAGCAATGGGAACCGCACGCTTGAGTAGCTGCCACCGCTATTCAAGCTCGCCGCTGCCCTCGTTGACGTTGTTGCTGCCACTCCCGCCATCGCCCGAGACCACCGCCGCCTGCCATCGCTAGTATTGGGAGTGGAGTGGGATTGGGAGAGGGATTGGGCGGGAGAGAGGCTAGACGTGACTCGTGAGGAGGAGAGAAGTGGTGAGGGAGAAGTGGGAGAGAAGAGGAGGGGGAAAAATAGCAGGGAGAGAGAAGGCGAAGAAAAAAAAGTGTGGAGAGAGAGAAGAGATTTTTGTTGACTCACTTCGTGGTAGCATTCAAGTTGGTTTGCATACAAATGCTATTACCGTCCACCTGAAGTTTACAAGAGGTCTAGTTATGTATATAGTAGGACCCTCTGTTGCTGCTTCATGTAAAAGTAAAACTTGTGCAAAGTAAAGAAGTTAATTAAGTCGAGATAGTGTGGGGCCATACTTGGGGGGGGGGGGGGGTTCTAATAGGCGATCAATCGCCCTGGCATTAGGGTAGGCGATCAGATTCCCCTCTCCCCCCCCTCCTCCCTCCCTCCCCCTGGTTTCCTTTTTTGGCACCGTATTACTTTCCTATTTTAATAAATTTATACGCCTAAAGTTTGTACACCTCAAGTTTACACATCTAAAGTTTAGAGACCAAAAGTTTATATATCCAATTCAAATTTGAATTTGATATTTTTTATATATAGTATTTCTATGCATCTAAAGTTTATACACCTAAAGTTTATAGACCTAAAGTTTATAAGTCAAAGTTTATATACCCGTTTCAAATTTGAATTTGAATCAAATATTTTGATATATAGTATTTCTATACACTCTAAAGTTTATACATTTAAAGTTTATAGACCTAAAGTTTATAAGTCAAAAGTTTACATACCCGATTCAAATTTGAATTTGAATTCAAATATTTTCTATATATAGTATTTCTATACATCTAAAGTTTATACATCTAATGTTTAAAGACCCAAAGTTTATAAGTCAAAAGTTTACATACCCGATTCAAATTTAAATTTTAATTCAAAATTTTTATATATAGTATTTCTATACATAATTTTTTCTAACTTTTGTTTTTTTAAAAAAAGTTTGTGGTGTACTGTAGTAGAAAGAGAAGAAGGGGAGGAGGAAGGGGGAGAAGAGAGAGGAGTATAGGGATCGATCCGATCGCGGTCCGATCCCGCAAGCGATCGATCGCTAAATATCCTTTCCGCATATATACACCTGTTCTGTTTAATTTTGACAACACTCCATGAACTCCATTTAAATATATGACATTAATTAAAAGAAACGACTCATTTACCCGCCAAAATAGGCCTTTGCTGGTTCATGCATGCAGGTTTGAGCCGTACTGTGAACACACTCAGCTAGCTAGTTAAATTATGTGGCAATCATGCTGTTAGATAGATACTCCATATTTATTTAATTATTTCTTTTTGATCTGCTAGATTCGGCTGAAGCTGATGACGATTTTATTAACTAAACAACTTGAAGAGGACAAGATGTCAAGATATGGTTATTAATTAACTACTCTCCTATAAGGATAGACATAAACATGGGGTTAATTAATTAGGATTACATATATAGTATACATGTTTGCCGTGTGGCATACGTGTGAATCGGGAGCCAATCATTAAAACTAGTCCCTAAGCTACTGGATGTGTGTGTGGCGCGTGGATGATCTTGGTCATCAGTATTACTACTAATTACTACTACTAAATAATAATAATTGACCTATATATTAGTCAACTATATAGAATGTACAACCACCATAAATAAATTTTCATATATATGACACAATGACTAATTGTCGCCATCATGTGGTAATTAGTACGTACTGTCTGTGTGGCAAACCCCAAGAATACTACTCTAGATCATATATAAGAATATATCAACCATATGGCACATCCATGGTCTACACATGCACATCCCCTAATAATTTGTACTCTTCCTTGGAAGAAAAACTCTATTACTCTGAAACAACGTATGTGTCCACGCATGTTAATTTATATGATTTATATATAAGTCCGGTCAACAGTAAATATTAAAACAATATTAATTTGTACATATATGTTATTTTCCAGAAAATTACTCGAGTGTACCCTCCATTTTCTATATGGCTATAATTCACTAGATACAAATACTCCTATAAAAGAGTATATGCGTGAAGCCTCGACTTTAAAAAGCTAAGCTGGTAGACGATACTCGTAACCTCTCAACAGCGAGGTGGTTATGATGACTTCATTAATTTTAAGATATGTCGGTACAGTTTTCGAAGGTATTTATAGGGATAGATCGTGCATGTTTTCGTTTATAATGATTAATGTGGGCACATATTATGAATCTATACATGTGCATGTAGTATGTGTTTCGAAAAAAAAAATGCTGAGCCAACATATTTGATATGTTTGGTCCTTGGCTATTCATGGTTGTCTATATTCACTACAACAACACGCAGGATATCAACTAGTTATTATTTAATTATCAAACTCTTTCATAATACGCTTGTTGCTGTTGCTTCGTATATAAATAACTGGAAAACAGAAAATTAGCTTTGGCTCAGGCTCTTCAGTTACACCGATCATTATTGCCAAAAGTGAGGGGACATGACCAAACGCACAAATGATATGTTGTGCTGACTTCCAGCACACAGTGCATGCAGAACAGTTTGTTAATTTCCTTGTGAGACATCAATATCTAAGTGATTGTCATGGTTGATTATATGCCTTCTTCTTTTCCTCATGTAACCAAGACAATGAGGCCATGGTCTAGTAGTGAGGAATCAGACCAGCTGCATATATTGGCCCATGCATGTCAGTTAGAGTGTCCACCTCGATCGAGCTAGGATGGAGTATATATATATATATAGTGTTTCAAGCAATGTACATGATGGGGTCCGGTCAGTGTCTCATGATCATCCCAACAAACTTGAAGATGAAATAATGTACTACTGTGTTAGAGCAATTTTACGGTCCTTGAGGAGGTACCATGAGATACCATTTTTTCTATTGTAAATTTGGTACCTCTTGGTACCTAGGTATTACGAGGTACCATGAGGTACCAAATTTTACACTAGATTTTTGGTACTCATGGGTACCTCCCAAGGACCGTAGAATTGCTCACTGTATTAACAGAGACTGTTCCTCTAAAAAGTTTGAAAGTGGTTGATTAATGAGGATTTGATGTGTCATGGCACAATGAATCGCTGTAGGATATATAGCAACCATTGCGGCCTTAATTAATTTAGGACATGCATGCATGTTAATTGGTTGTTTGTCGCCACAAAGCTAACCCACTTCACTAGGAAGCTTTAACTTTGTTTTTCTGAACTTCTATTTTGCAGCACATTAGTTGTTTGTGGCAGAAAAATCCAGAAATAGTACAACTGCGAAACTATATTCTAAAGCAATAAAAGAAAAAAGAACTTCGATCAATTGTATAAAAGAACAGTTGGACACTCTTATATCATGAAAAGCTAGCAAGAGAAGAAGAAAAAAATTGATGAATATATATATATATCTATATGTAATTGCTTATACATAAGCATGTGTGCTGGGGGTAGGTAAACTAAAATCTTTTCGTTATCTGGAATTTGGGAAAGAGCCTCCTAGCTACTGTACATCAGTCAGGCATACCTGCTAGAGATCGAAACCAATTGGAGAGTGCGGATTGATGAGATGGATGAAATGTGACTTCGGACCCCCCCATCATTAAAAAGGTAGTTACAATATGAGCTAATCACCCCCTGTCCCACGTCAAATAGACCTTTCCATGCATTATATTGGCCCTATTCAACAAAGTCCCATGTGGAAAGCAATTACATGGTGTGGAAAGATGGCAAGTGCCTATCTACAACAGGAACAATACATACATATATACTACAATATATATGGATCAATTAATCTTTTCTTGGTAATAAGTTGGAACCTAATAATAAGTAGGAAAAGAAAGTTACTTTGAAGTAGTCACCATGCATATAGAGCTTATTAGGTGTGTGACTAGTAAATGGTTGGGTGAGTGGAGGATGAGTGTTGTTGGCACAATAACACCCACCCTCTAGGTAGCTTCCATGCATGTAAACGAATAATTTCCACTAATTTTCCACTAGCCAACTAAATGCATGTAACAGTCCAATCAACTCTTAATTAATTTACATACAAGAGATTTGTTAATAAATTGTAGCTAGCAGTAATCTATATGTATTATTATTGACAAATTAATTAAGTCAGTAGCTAGAGGCCGGGAAAAAATATGCATATAGAAATCTAGAAAAAAATATGCATATAATTTCAATAGTATTTCAGCTACATGTAAAATCTTAAATTTCAATTCATTACATTTTAGCTTAAAAAAAGCAAAAAAAATGTCAATTTTAACACTATAAGTCCATCAGAATAATAGTTTTTCTCTCTCTCTATATATGATGATAAATTTGAAGATAAAACTTTATATGTAAAAAAGTACATGTACAATTTTTTGTAAATTTTTTTGCGGTACTTGTTAATTGCTGTACGTACGTGCACGGGAAAACTTGTCTGCATAGGATACATTGTCTATAAAGTAGGAGTAGTTAATTAGGAGCAAATTAATTAGCAAGATACTATAAGAAGAATGGAAGGAAGCTAAGCGTGCATCCCATATAATTAATAATAGGATATATATGCAGAAATGAAAAAACAAAATGCTAGTAGCATGCACTTTTTTGTTATTAGTCAACCTTGGCAAGTCAGAAGTGCATTATTGTGCCTCATCACTACTCCGCTAATAGGTAGGTATTCCACTTGTCTCTTTTTATTTTGTTTTGTTTTGTTTTGTCTCCTCTAATGTGATGCCAAGGTTGCTTCGGCCTCTCCTATATGTATGGGCCTCCATGCCCCCATTCTCCCTCCCCCTTCTCTTCTTCCTCATCTCACATCGTCTCTATAGCTACCTACCTTCATCTCTCTCTCTCTCTAGAGCTAGAGCTAGAGCTAGCACACAAGAGAGAAAGAAAGAGAGAGAGAGAGAGCTTGGTTGTTGGTGTGGTGGATATGGCGCAAGATGATGAGGACGTGGGTCTAGCTCTGGGCCTCTCCCTGGGCTCCGGCGGCCACAGGCGGCAGAGAGAAAGAGCGCCGTCGTCCCTGCTGACGCTGAGGCTCCCGGCAGAGAGCGGGGGGCAGCCGCAGGTGGTGGTGAAGAGGGAGGTGGTGCGGGCGGAAGAGGCGGAGGAGTACGAATACGAGTACGAGAGGGCGCTAATTTACTCCTCGTCGGCGGCGGTTGCGGACGACGACGAGGGCTGCAACAGCCGGAAGAAGCTGAGGCTGAGCAAGGAGCAGTCGGCTCTGCTGGAGGATCGCTTCAAGGAGCATAGCACTCTCAACCCTGTAAGCATGCATGCATACCTACTTGCTAACTACTCCTCCTTCCTTTCCTTCTTTCCACATGAGCTTAATTAATTACTACACTTTGTAATTTTTGTAACTCAACTTAAATAATTTATTAGCTAGCACATAACATAGTAAAGTCGTTCATTTACAAAAGAAAAATTAATAGCTAATCAATTTCTTCTTAGCAAACTTAAAATGAAGGCCGGTTTCTTTCTTTCTTCACTGTATAATAATTAATAAAGATTTTGTTGTTGGTTTGGGGATTTAATATGGATTGGAGCAGAAGCAAAAGGTTGCTTTGGCGAAGCAACTAAACCTGAGGCCAAGGCAAGTTGAGGTGTGGTTCCAAAACAGAAGAGCCAGGTTAGTTTAGTTGGTCATATTCACTGGCCTCTAACTCTCTATCCACTTCCTTAGCTTCCTTCTGTCGACTTGTCTATTCTTTTTTCCCCTTTTTGCCATATAAAATCATTTATTCACATGTCTTTCATTTTGCAACCAAATTTATTAATTGGTAAACATATTAATTTCCAAAAAAAAATAAAATCCCTCACCCTTTTTACTATGCATGCATGCATATGGTTGTGCAACAACTAATAATCAAGTGCACCTTCTTTAATTCTATGATCCATTCCTCTACGTACATATCAATAGAAGCTTAATTTATTTTTGTTTTCTTTTGCAAACATGAATTCATATACTTGAGTTTTTTTTTTCTTTTGCAAACATGCATATGCGCACAAGACAGACACATATGGAGTAATATCTAGTCTAGTAGTAGTTGAAGAATATGAGAATATTGAGAAGCTCGATCGGTCAAGTGCAGGACGAAGCTGAAGCAGACGGAGGTGGATTGCGAGCTTCTGAAGCGCTGCTGCGAGACGCTGACGGAGGAGAACCGACGCCTCCATCGTGAGCTCCAGCAGCTCAGGGCTCTGACCCACTCCACCGCCGCCGGCTTCTTCATGGCCACCACCCTCCCCGTCCCCGCCGCCACGCTCTCCATCTGCCCCTCCTGCGAGCGCCTCGCCACCGCCGCCGCCGCCGGAGCTTCCCCCACCGCCGCCGCCGACCGCACCAACAAGCCCACCGCCCCGCACTTGTTCAGCCCTTTCGCCAAGTCCGCCGCCTGCTAGCTAGCTAGCTAAATTAATCTCTCCCTGCATATGCATGCTAGCATGATTAATTAATTAATCATCATATCAGTGTGTAGTGTACATATATATAGTTTATACTAGTACATATATTAATTCTTGCATGCATGCTTGCATCTAGTAGTAAATACATATGGCTATAGCTAGTTAGCTCATCGATCAGCTGGCTCTCTCATGCATATGTTCACCCCCTCTGCTTTAATTAGTTAGCTTCATTTTTTCACAAGTTAATTAATGTGTGAGGAGGATGCATGGACTGAGCACTGCCGGCCGCATCTAGGATCGATCCAGAAATCAAACAAAATTTTAATTCAAGTTGTTGGTTTTGCTTGCATCTAGCTATAGATGGTCACTTACTGGTGATGAATTTTATTGTCAGGGGAGTTAAGAGTGTTGTAGTTAGATGACGACGACATGACACCTAGCTAGCTAGCTAGCTTTAGCAGTAATCTATATGTATTATTATTGACAAATTAATTAAGTCAGTAGCTAGAGGCCGGGAAAAAATATGCATATAGAAATCTAGAAAAAAATATGCATATAATTTCAATAGTATTTCAGCTACATGTAAAATCTTAAATTTCAATTCATTACATTTTAGCTTAAAAAAAGCAAAAAAAATGTCAATTTTAACACTATAAGTCCATCAGAATAATAGTTTCTCTCTCTCTATATATGATGATAAATTTGAAGATAAAACTTTATATGTAAAAAAGTACATGTACAATTTTTTGTAAATTTTTTTGCGGTACTTGTTAATTGCTGTACGTACGTGCACGGAAAAACTTGTCTGCATAGGATACATTGTCTATAAAGTAGGAGTAGTTAATTAGGAGCAAATTAATTAGCAAGATACTATAAGAAGAATGGAAGGAAGCTAAGCGTGCATCCCTTATAATAAATAATAGGATATATATATGCAGAAATGAAAAAACAAAATGCTAGTAGCATGCACTTTTTTGTTATTAGTCAACCTTGGCAAGTCAGAAGAGCATTATTGTGCCGCTAATAGGTAGGTATTCCACTTGTCTCTTTTTATTTTGTTTTGTTTTGTCTCCTCTGCTCTCTAATGTGATGCCTTGCTTCCTCTCCTATATGTATGGGCCTCCATGCCCCCATTCTCCCTCCCCCTTCTCTTCTTCCTCATCTCACATCGTCTCTATAGCTACCTACCTTCATCTCTCTCTCTAGAGCTAGCACACAAGAGAGAAAGAAAGAGAGAGAGCTTGGTTGTTGGTGTGGTGGATGGCGCAAGATGATGAGGACGTGGGTCTAGCTCTGGGCCTCTCCCTGGGCTCCGGCGGCCACAGGCGGCAGAGAGAAAGAGCGCCGTCGTCCCTGCTGACGCTGAGGCTCCCGGCAGAGAGCGGGGGGCAGCCGCAGGTGGTGGTGAAGAGGGAGGTGGTGCGGGCGGAAGAGGCGGAGGAGTACGAATACGAGTACGAGAGGGCGCTAATTTACTCCTCGTCGGCGGCGGTTGCGGACGACGACGAGGGCTGCAACAGCCGGAAGAAGCTGAGGCTGAGCAAGGAGCAGTCGGCTCTGCTGGAGGATCGCTTCAAGGAGCATAGCACTCTCAACCCTGTAAGCATGCATGCATATCTACTTGCTAACTACTCCTTCCTTTCCTTCTTTCCACATGAGCTTAATTAATTACTACACTTTGTAATTTTTGTAACTCAACTTAAATAATTTATTAGCTAGCACATAACATAGTAAAGTCGTTCATTTACAAAAGAAAAATTAATAGCTAATCAATTTCTTCTTAGCAAACTTAATTAAAATGAAGGCCGGCCGGTTTCTTTTTTTCTTCACTGTATAATAATTAATAAAGATTTTGTTGTTGGTTTGGGGATTTAATATGGATTGGAGCAGAAGCAAAAGGTTGCTTTGGCGAAGCAGCTAAACCTGAGGCCAAGGCAAGTTGAGGTGTGGTTCCAAAACAGAAGAGCCAGGTTAGTTTAGTTGGTCATATTCACTGGCCTCTAACTCTCTATCCACTTCCTTAGCTTCCTTCTGTCGACTTGTCTATTCTTTTTTTCCCCCTTTTTGCCATATAAAATCATTTATTCACATGTCTTTTCATTTTGCAACCAAATTTATTAATTGGTAAATATATTAATTTTCAAAAAAGAAAATTCGTATCCGGCCCTCTCCCTTTTTATTATATATATATGTGCATGCATGCATGTTTGTGCAACAACTAATAATCAAGTAGTGCAGTGCACCTCCTTTCTATCATATATATATGATGTATCCATTCCTCTACATATATCAATAGAAGCTTAATTAATTTTGTTTTCTTTTTGCAAACATGAATTCATATATATGAATTTTTTTTTTCTTTTTCCCTTTTGCAAGCATGAATATATATACAAGACAGACAGACATATTACATATGGAGTAGTAGTAGTTGAAGAAGAATATGCATGATAATTAATATAGAGAAGCTCGATCGGTCAAGTGCAGGACGAAGCTGAAGCAGACGGAGGTGGATTGCGAGCTTCTGAAGCGCTGCTGCGAGACGCTGACGGAGGAGAACCGACGCCTCCATCGTGAGCTCCAGCAGCTCAGGGCTCTGACCCACTCCACCGCCGCCGGCTTCTTCATGGCCACCACCCTCCCCGTCCCCGCCGCCACGCTCTCCATCTGCCCCTCCTGCGAGCGCCTCGCCACCGCCGCCGCCGCCGGAGCTTCCCCCACCGCCGCCGCCGACCGCACCAACAAGCCCACCGCCCCGCACTTCTTCAGCCCTTTCGCCAAGTCCGCCGCCTGCTAGCTAGCTAGCTAAATTAATCTCTCCCTGCATATGCATGCTAGCATGATTAATTAATTAATCATCATATCAGTGTGTAGTGTACATATATATAGTTTATACTAGTACATATATTAATTCTTGCATGCTTGCTTGCATCTAGTAGTAAATATAGCTATAGCTAGTTAATTAGCTCATCGATCAGCTGGCTCTCTCATGCATAAGTTCATCCCCTCTGCTTTAATTAGTTAGCTTCATTTTTTCACAAGTTAATTAATGTGTGAGGAGGATGCATGGACTGAGCACTGCCGGCCGCATCTAGGATCGATCCAGAAATCAAACAAAATTTTAATTCAAGTTGTTGGTTTTGCTTGCATCTAGCTATAGATGGTCACTTACTGGTGATGAATTTTATTGTCAGGGGAGTTAAGAGTGTTGTAGTTAGATGACGACGACATGACACCTAGCTAGCTAGCTAGCTCACACACATATATATACTGTACTCTGTACGTGATCCATGTATTATATTGATTTGTTTCAGAAATATTATATATCAATGTATATTGATTTGTTTAATTCTTCAGAGATTACATACATATGTGTGTACTGTTTGATGATAAGTGGCAGTTTTTTTTTCCTGTCGATTATTAATCGTACACTACAAGAGCGAGACTCAAATAATTTTGTTTCTTTCATATATAACAGAAAACATAACAATTTAATACAGCAGAAAACCTACACGTAATTAATTAAGGTGCGATTGATTATATATAATGAAAGAGGGAGGCACCAATTACGTGGGAGAAGGCATGAAGGAGGCATGAAGAAGCTAATTTATAGCTGCTGTTGCTAGCTGGAGTTGGACAAGAACAGGAACAGGAGGAAGTTGGGTTGGGTACCTGCACCGTGTTTAGTTGCAAACTTTTTTTTTTTAAACTTCCAACTTTTCCATCACATCAAAAATTTTCTATACACATAATTTTCCAACTTTTCCGTCACATCGTTCAAACTAGCTAGGCAGCTACCTAGCCAGTGAAGCATATATGTATGATTTGCTTGCGTTGCAGGGGACACAAACAAACAATGATCTTTCTGTTGAGACCACATATATATTTTTGATCTTGTGGGATATCTTTCGATCTCGGCATGAATTCAATGCAAAATCATCATCGATATAGATAAAATTGATGCATGACCCCGTCACCTACGGCAACAACCGGCTAGCTAGCTAGCTGCTAATTTGTGTTGTCACGAATCTTCCATGCAATCCCATCATCCACGGATACCTGCAGACCAGATGGCTTGGTCGGTCAAGCAACAGCCAGCCAGCTAGCTTCTGCTCATCCATCCAACACTCCAAACTGTACATGTAGACCACCCACTATTTACTCTTCTGCCGGTCAATCCGATCCCAACAGTACATATATACACAAAAATGTCGACATCTCACCTCTGATGTCCTTAATTACTTCTTCCGTTTCAATTTCAAAATATAGACTTATCTATCTACGTGACTTTTATCAATTATTTTCTCATTCCACCCCTAACGATCTACTATATATCACACTACCGACCTACCTCTAGAGTATAATGAGAATATTTTTGACTTTGCATCATAATCCTTAATCTTTTCAAAAGGTTCCTATATATGTAGCGAAAATATCTTTGAACGGATGGAATACCAACTACCATATACTCCCTCCGTCCCTAAATATTTGACGCCGTTAACTTTTTAGCACATATTTGACCGTTCGTCTTATTCAAAAACTTTTGTGAAATATGGAAAACTATATGTATACGTAAAAGTATATTTAACAATAAATCAAATGATAGGAAAAGAATTAATTAAATTTTTTTGATAAGATGAATAGTCAAACATATTAAAGAAAAGTCAACGGCGTTAAATATTTAGAGACAGAGGGAGTATATAAATATATAAGAGAGGTGCACGAACAGAAGTAACTATGTCTCTTAGAAAATAGAAGAAAATTAATAGTTCATTTTACTGTCCAGAACTATTTATTGGTTCGCTTAACTACTTAAACTATTTCTTTAACCTATTTTATATTCCGCGATCACTTTACTGCCGAACCGTATTTCGGTTTTTTCTTTCTATATCAGTCATCTTTACCAACGAAATTGGTATAATTGATAGATGCATATTACAACTTATCTCTTGGCATTTTAAGAATTGTTTATTGTTTACATATATTCGAAGCACTGAGCCTGATTTAAACATTGGGGTTTTAAATTTCAAGCAAATAGGAATGACAATTTTTCAAAGGAAAAAGTACGAATTACCCCAGAACTATCGCGGTCATCCGAATTACCCCCCTAAACCCGAAAACCAGTCATCGCTCACCCTGAACTTTCAATACCGGACAAATTACCCACCTCGCCCCAATCGAGAGCGGTTTTGTCCAACGTGGCGCACGCGTGGCAATCCAGTCAGCATTTTATTTAATAAAAAATATGGGACCCACCTGTCACTCTTTTTCCCCTCTTCCTCTCTCTCTTCTCTCTCTCGCGCGCAGCGCGCATGCACGGCAAGGACAGGCGGTGGGCGTGGGCGGTCGGCGAGGACGGCGACGCAGACGGTGGCGCTCACCGGCGCTAACGAGCTGGTACTGGTAGCGTCGGCCGGTGAGGAAGAGGGAACAGCGATGTTGCGGGCGGCGGTGCCGCCGGAGAGGGAGATGCGATCGAGCGAGAGGAGGTCGGCGCCAGGGCACCCATGACGTCGGTAGCATGGCGGCGTTCTTATCCCGAGCTCCGCCTCCAGCCTTCTCCGCCAGAGGAGAACCTCGCGAACACCCTAGCGAGGTGGAGGGAGAAGCTACGGGCACCCGGCCGAGGCTTGCCGCCGGCCGACTACAGCTACATCAAGATCGGGGACGTCTGCGAGGAGAACGCCGCAGTGCTGTCGCGCCTGTGGGAGCTCGGGGCGTCGGAGCCGGCATGCGTGTACTACGGCGACGTTGCGGGTGCCCAGGGCACCGACCTCCTCTCGTCGCCGCCTCTCCCTCTCCGGTGGCGCCGCCGTGCGCCACATCGCCGTTTCCTCTCTCCTTCATAGGGCCGCGCTACCAGTACCAGCTCGTCGGCGCCGGTGAGGCGCCAAGTCCGCGTCGCTGTCCTCGCCGACCACCCACGCCCACCGCCCGTCCTCGCCGTGCGTGCTGCGCGCGCACGAGAGAGAGAAGGGGGGGAAGAGGGGAAGAAGAGTTTGACCGGTGGGTCCCATATTTTTTATTAAATAAAATGCTGACTGGATGCCACGCATGCACCACGTTGGACAGAACTGCTCTGGATTGGGTCAAGGGGGGTAATTTTTCTGGTATTGAAAGTTCAAGGTGAACGATGACTAGTTTTTGGGTTTAGGGGGGTAATTCGGACACCACGATAGTTTGGGTGTAATTCGTACTTTTTCCTTTTTCAAAATAGTTTGGAACTTTGATAATAGTGTCATCTATATATTGGTCTACGAAATTTCAGCTTACAATTTGAGTTGTATAATGAAGAGAAATAATGAAGAGTAATGTTATAAGCAGTGAATTAAACTATTTTAAATAATTTAGGGGTAAAATGAGAAAAAAAAAAGCTTAGGCTGAAATAGTACAGGTACGGTGAGTAAGCTGAACCTCTTTTTCTAAACAACAGAGACTACGTGACAATTATTTGAAAATAAAAATAAATGAATACGCATTGCATGTGTTTTGAATCAATCCTCTGCTTAGAACATTCAGTTAGATCATTATTTCCACGAAACTTCGTGTTAAATATTACATAGTTCCACATGAATGAGAAGTTATGTTGACTTGCGTGCAGTCACAACATTTGATACGTATATGTACTTGTGTCAATTAATTTATTGATATCAGTTTAATGGTCAGGGTCACATGCATATGTCGAGGAATTTTCTGAGCTTTCATATGATTTTTTGTTCTGGCTAGTAGCTACTCTCCTCGTTTCTGAAATGCAAGGTGTTTAGTTTTATCGTAAGTCAAAATTTCATAAGTTTGACTAGGCTTATATAATATAACCTAGCAATATTTTTTAGCACCAATAAATATATTCACTACTCACAAAACATTTTCCTCGATGCGGGACACTTTTGTTTCAAGATGGGCCGTACGAAAATCGCACAGGATAATCATGGGACCGGCGCCGGGCAGTTACCCGCCAGAAAAATCAATTTTCTGATGCGGGCCACTTAATACGTCCGCACACAAAAAATAGCCTTATTTTCGCGTGCGGACGTGTTAAGTGGCCTGCACACACGAAAATACCCATCCACCATTTAATCGGCCGCGCGCCCACTCCTTCCTCTCCATCCCAAAATTTCTCCCATTCCCCCTCTCTCTCTCTCATTTCTCTCTTCTCTTCCCCTCTTTTTCTTTCACCACGAGCAGGGGCGGCGGGCCGATGGCGAGGAGGCACTGGGCTGATCTGGCGGCCACCGCCCTCCCCGGCCTTCCTCCTCTACGGTGACAGCGGTGACGATGATGAGGTGGCGCGCGCAGCGCGACGACGATGAGGTGGCGCGCGACGGCTGCGGCTGATCCAGCGGTGGCCACCCCGCGCGGATCCAGTGGCACGACGGCGGCGGCGGCGGCGGGGCCACCCCCTACTCGCATCTAGCAGCGTGACGGCGGCGGCGGCCACCCCACGCGTGTATCCGGCGGCGGCAGCCCTCCGCCGCACGGATCCGGCGACAGCGACGACGGCTAGGGTTAGGGTTTCGTTCTTTCAATTTTGTATTTTTTATTTTTGATTTTTTGTGCGGGCGACATAAGCACCCGCACGCGAAAATCCGATTTTCACGTGTGGTTGCGCCACCTGCACGCAAAAATAGCGATTTTCGCAGACTATTTGCTCCAGACGGGCCGAAGCTCCGCACGCGAAAATCCGATTTGACTGCACAGGAAAACGTTTTGTGTAGTAGTGATTACACAAACATATTTAATGGTGAGTTTAATAAATTAAATTTATAATTTTAGATGTTTCCGTGTGTTTCTATATAAATTTTGTCAAACTCAAAGTACTTTAACTTAGAACAGAAACAAAGTAATATCTAGTGGAAAAATACGAAGGTTATGAACTGAGTGTAACTTAGCTAGTTAGGTCCCTTCTGAGAACCCTGCTTACTTAGATTCAAGTCTGCTTACTTAGATTGAAGTGATAGACTTTACACATGTGCTCTCTTTTATAGCTTTTTATTGTAGCTAATATAGTTATTCATTTAGTGGTAGACAACTTATATATACATTGACAACAAAAAATGTTTATGATGATCGACTTCGTTAATTTCACAGTATGTTGGAGGTGCGTATACAATTGTCCATGTCTTCACTGTATTTTTGTTTAACAAAATGGAAAGCCCGAAGGTCGTCGTCGCAATTTTCTTTAAAAAAAGAAAAGTCTGAATTGAAGGTCGTCACAATTGGCAGTACGACGTTGTACATGTGGTTGGAAAATAATTAAGCTGCTGGTTGGCTTATGGGCACAGTAATTAAAGAAGGAATGACTGAAGATGGACTAGCTAGCTATAGTCAAAGGTAGGAAGGAATGATGGATGGATAAGTTGTCCAATCATACATATGTAGATCCTGTGGAAGCACGTACACACACTTGCTGCCGGGAATAATCCCCCCCTTCATAATCTTCAGGAGATTTGTATGGATTTATTGAGTAGACCAAGTCTACCACGGACGACACTACCTCAAATGTGCATATGCGACGTGCAATGTACGTATTCTTTTTCTTCTTGTCTTTCTTAGCGAGAATAAATTAGCAGTTTCCATTGTCATTTTCCTGCCTGCGTTTGAGAACATTAATTATTAGGAGTTAAATGCAACAAGAACAGATTTAATTTGTTAGGGCACCCGCAATGGTTATCTATAGTCTCTCTACAAGAGATCCATGTCAGCATATTTTTCTACTTGGAAGATATTAAATGAAGAGAGTATTTTTCTACTTGGAAGATATTAAATGAAGAGAGAGAGCAAAGCTATCTACTAACCTGGAGATAGTCTATAGAGAAAAACGAGGCAATGCATTAGAGAGCTATAGATACCCATGTAGACATACTATTGAGGTGATTTACTATTAATCTAGTCTATTGCTGAGATGTACATCTTTTATAGAGAATATCTTACTTTACCATTGCGGGTGCTCTTAGTATACATCGAGTCTCTCATTGTTTGGAAGGAACTGAAACAACCCCTTTGCCTAGGGAACGTGAAAGCGATGATCGGATTAAAATCCGAATGTTCTAAAAAAGTCTACGATCCACACAAGTACTCTGTAACTGTACTATATATGGATGGAAAAGTCGTTCATGATATTGATCGGTCAGAAATCAAAACTGATCGCAGAAATTAAACGTCACTTTTGGACGATGCATGCTTAATTTAGTCCAACTATGAATCTTTATCTGTTAAATTACTTGATCCTGCTAAAATTCCTTGGCAGTTTAATGTGATTTTGTATAAGTCTCCACATATGGTCATGGTAGTGTAATACGGAGTATAGTACTGTAACGTACGTAATATATGTGAAAAAAAAAAGGAAACTAGATTAGTCTCAAGAGAGAACATATATGTGTTGTCCATACTCCATATGTGCTAGCTTTGCTAGGTAGCTGGACTGAGTTCATGATATGATGTTTATATGTAGGTAGGTTAAGATCTATATATATATCCGGATGTGGTTAAAAAGGTTGTGGCTTGAGGGGCCAACCCCACGTGAACACACTTGAACTTGATTATTCCCTTGCATTGTCAATGTCCCCAAAGGCACCCCAAAAGCCAAAGAAAGCTACTAAAAGATAACACATAAATATACACCACTGATGTCTATATATATGCATTCACGAAGAAGCTTTTCAGCACCTATATATCGAGTAAAGTACATCAGTGATCTCTAAACTTGTGTGGATGTGTCATCTATGCATCCAAAGTTTCAAAATGTATTTTTATTCCTTAAACTTATCCTATATATTGTATCGATCCAAACAAACTTTAATTAAACCACTTCATGTGCTGACGTGGCATATCACGATGGAAACCTCCATATTATTGGAGCCCACGTGTTAATCATAAAGAAGAAATCTTTATCTACTTAATAAATATAGAATGTTTCTATCCGTCGCCCCAGTGCCCGTTTATCATTCGTGGAAGTTCCTAGTTTAGCCAGTCTCTTCTCTTCGTCCATCACACATCGTGATTGCTGTGCTTTTGTCGATCAATATGGGTGTCTAGCTGGGTTTTCACAGCTTACGCGTGGTCCGTGCATTGTTTGCATGGTACAAACGAGGTAGATCGAGCAACCAAGATAAACTCTGCTTCCGTTCTACCTAATACTTTTTGCATGCCGATTGTTTTCTATTTTTTTTTCGAACGCCTGATCATGTTGAACGTTGTTTCCTCTTAACTTGGGACTTTTTGCATTACGATAGTTTCTGCTTTCAATGGAAGTATTCGATTTTGGAAGTAGATCCCTGGTTCTTGTTGGGAGCCAAATCCCTTAGCTCATTGTTTGGTGTTTCACTCAAACACACTAATCTACACACAGATAAACAGAGTGTACAAGAACAAGAAAACACGAGGCTTTTGGTGGCTAGCTAGGCTCTCACAGCCAACAACCTTTTATTCGTTTGCTTTTCTTGTTTTAAACAAATGCATACATATGATTGAATAAATACACTTGGCTAGAGAATGCAGCAACCAATAGTTGGTCAAAAGGACCGCAGCCCAACAGCCCGATCGACCAACGACATGAAGTTTGGCTTGGCCCAAGCACAACACGGCCTGCCTGTTGTCGGGCCCGTGCCGGCCTGACATGATCGTGGGGTCGTGCTTGGGCCTCTTCCTCAGCACAACATGCTGGCCCGGTACAGCACGACCTAATGATCTGCAAGCCCAAAGAGATAAGGGAGAAAAAATAGACTTGTTTAAGTCATATAAGATATGGCCTAAAGAGATGAGAGAGGTAAAATAGACTTGTTCCAGCCATATAAGCCACGACCCAAAGAGATGAAGGAAGCAAATAAAGTTATTCAAGGATGAGCACGGTGGTCTGATCGTACCTTCGTGCCGGTACAACACGGCCTGAGCTTTATTGGACCGTGCCTAAGCTGTAGGTGCAACCCATGAGCGGGCACTACCCAACATGATGAGTTGGTCAGGCCGTGCTTTGTCTTCATACCCAGGCCAGGCAGTGTCGGATTAGCCCATTTGACCGAATATTTGGTAAATTCCTTTTTATTCAGATGGATCCTTGCCAGCCATCAATACAGGATGGAAAAACACTTCATCCCTATGACAAGGCGTCTGAAAAATTGTTTTCTGTAAGTATGTTGTATTTCTTTTGTAGTTCTACATCTGGTAGCCTATGTCAGATGGTCTTTTCTATTTGATCAAGATTCTTTCAATGGTGGGTTATTGGATGGAACGCTTTGAGGTTGCATGTATGAGATGTCCATGAAATTTAACCATGTGATTTTCAATGTATACGATACATCAATTTGCCTGCATATTTACTGATTCACCAGCCTTCGCTGTCTTATTGTTACTGATGAAAGAGGAGAATAGATTAATATCATGAGTATTTGTACATAAATGGCGTGGGCAGAAACAATTTGAAAGACAATAACCTTTATTTAGTTTTCTTGATAATGCACGGTTTACTTTTCTATCTAATGCAGACGTTAATCTAGTAATTGTTATCTTATCGCTTTTTCCGGCGATACACCTATATTGTATGTGATCATGCATTTTCATTGAATAATGCATGACTGCTTTAAGCATGATTTTGTGCATAAACTTTGAGTAGCTTCAACTTGCCAATCCAAGCTCTAGCTTTCTAAGCTTGCCCAGGCTTGGACAAATTTCTTGTTGAGTTTATAATTGATGTCATTGAGTAAACTTGAAAGCTAAATTTTATTCATCCAATTCTATTGCTGCTTGGTTCAATACCATGTGTCATTACAGTTATGGATTTCAGTAAATTAATCTATTCTTCTACCTTTCAAACCAGAATTTATTAATGTAAGAACAAATCAAATATCCCAATATAACTTGTGTTAGACACCGTGATTATGGATTTTTACGAACTTTTATTTTCGCTGATTATCGCCATATTAATTAGCAATTTGTGTCAGTGTTTCTCAACAATGGGTTCGTGGACAAAATAACAGCAATGCTACTTGTTTTGTTCTAATGGATTGATCAATTTTCTCCTTTTTGCTTGCTAAAATCACTGGAAACAGTTATGCCATGTTGATCACGATTAATGCCAATACATTTTAATAAGCTGTTTTGCTTCATCACCTGCAGGCAATTGAATCTGGGAGACTGCCTGAAGATATACTTGATGAGATACCAAGCAAGTACTACAATGGATCAGTCATCTGTGAGGTTGGTTATTTTATCAGACTTGAGGCATGATATGTAATTAATGTATGTAAGGCAAAGGATTGTTGAAAAATCTTATCACAAGCCTTATACTGATTTATTTTGCTTTATGTTCTATATTCCGAGTTACAGCTAGTATATATTTTCCTATATGATAGAGATAATAAATTTTGTCTAGAAGATTGCATACCCTTTTCACAGGCCAATTTACCATAGAAGTTATGTATCTAATGGCAATTACTAAAACAACTATTCTGTAATAATTAAGTGGTCCTTATGCTACATAATGTCATTTGTTGTTCTTATGCTCATATGACCAGTTTACATCTTAAACCATCCACCATTTGTTTCGGAAAACTCCAAACAACTTGGGGCTAGAACACAAGTAGTAATGCAGAAATTAAAACTAATTCCCACAAAACAAATCAAATCATATTCTGAAACCACATGAATCTTGTGCTCAAATGCTCAATATCTAAACTAACTGGTGCCCGGTTTCTTAAGATATGAGTGATTGTTGGTTTGCAATACTTGCTTTCTAATGTGCTCACTGACACAAAGAAGTGTTTTTCTTTCTAGATACGTGATTATCGAAAGCATGCTTCCAATCAAGCACCTGCACCATCTGCTGAGCTAGGACTACCTGTTGTGAATAAAGTGAGGCTGCAAATGACTTTTGAAAATGTTGTAAGGGACATTCCTCGGCTATCTGATGATTCCTGGAGTTACCGAGATTTCATGGTAAGTATATTGTTTCCTTTGTTTTATTCTGAAAATGGATTGACTTATGCTTGTGTTTTTCTTTTCTTTTAATATCAAATAACTAAACCATGCATTTAATATAAAATAATTGAATCTCTGAACTGAAAACTGGGTATGTGAGCCCATGAGTTTTTTATGAAAGTTGGTACTGCCTAGTTACTTTTGTTCAAACTGATTCATCACCAACAACTTATGGCAATGGAACAACATGGCAAAATGGATGTAGAGTCAAGTACCCACGTAAAGTTATTCAAAAGAAGGATCTGGAATATAACTTAATCTAATCTGTTTATCTGAAACATATCTTTTATGGTGCCATGTTTATTTTTGTAGGAAGCTGAGGCACGGATTGTGAAAGTTCTACAACCAGCACTTTGTTTAGATCCTACTCCTAAGTTGGACCGACTTTGTCAGGATCCTGTTCCTCATAAGGTACAACGCTTAGAAACCAGAAATAACTGCTACTGGAGGTATAATACCTCTGTTCAAACTAAGTGTCTTACATATCTTGCAGCTGAACCTTGGTATTGGAAAAAAGAGAAGGCTAAGGCAGAATCCTGAAGTTGTTGTCACATCCAATAACATGTCTCATGGTAAAAAGGTGTTCATAGACAGGGTTTCTGAAAATATGAAATCAGATGAGATGGGTATTTCAGGTGGCAATGCTGTTCATCAAGGCCTTGATAACACTACCATCCAAAATATGTCAGGTGGCTCTCAGACATTTAGACCAGCTAATTTTTCAATGCTGTCCCAAACCGGTATCCAGCAAACTGTCAATTATCCTGCTATTGGTAATGATCGTGGGGCAGGGACTCCTATGAACTATGCTGGAATCAATTCAAGCATTTCATCTCCACAAAACTTGATGGCTTACAATGAGACAACCAATGGCCTTTTATCTGTGAAGAGAGAAATGGCAGATGCCCCACTACAAGACCCTAAGAGAGTAAAAACAACGGTCAGTGTTGATGATATGCAGCAGCAGCAGCAAACAAGGCATCAGCCAGCTGGACTTGGTGGGCAGGAGATGCAGTGGAAGAATCAACAGCTGCAGCAATTAGATGTCAAGGGCATGCAGTATGCTGCTTCGGTTGGGCAGAGATATACTCATCCTCATGTGCAAGAACCAGCTTCCATTTATTCGAACCAGCTAGGTATGAGATATGGAGCTAAGCAAGAGCAGATGGATGGCATGGACAAGTCAAAAGACACCTTGCAAGCTATGGCACCTGAAAATTCTGTGCTGGATCAACAACAACCTCAGGCCCCACATTTGTCACAGCAAGCAGGCCCACGAAACATGCAACAGTGGCAGAATCCTCGTTTTTCAGGTGAGAAGGACTTGAAGAAAGAAGAAATGCTTCAGAGAAGGAAGATAGCTGCTACTTCTCGTGTCTCTTCTGTACCAATGGTTCAGTCTCCAGTCTCCTCAAAATCTGGGGAGATATCAAGCAGTTCAATGAGTGCCCAGTTTGGCGCTGCTGTGACATCTGCTGTAATGGGATCACAGAAAGACAAGTTCCCTGCAAATTCCAATCCTGCAGTAGTGGGCTATCCCCCTGTTGCTTCTAGCCCTAGTGATTCAATGCACCGGATGCAGCAGCCTTCAGTTGCTCCTTCAAAGAGAAAATCAAATTCTGTTCCCAAAACTCAACCGCCTGTGAGTGGTGTAGGGTCTCCAGCCAGTGTTTCAAACATGCATGCTGTACTGAATGCTAGCAGCCCATCAATTGGGACTGCACCTATGGGTGATCAAGCAATCCTTGAGAGATTTGTCAAAATTGATGCCATATCTCAAAGGTATAAAATAAAGATTTACAGCATCTGTTAACACAAGTTATTGGTTATTGTTGACCTTTTCTTTTGTTTTTGGTGTTTTATGTAGAAGTGTGAAGTCTATTTACTGTCGCATAGAGCAGTTCATAGCTGAAACAGAAACTCGATTAATGATTATACAAGATCTAAAATCCTTTTATGTCCTTGCCGTTGAATTGTTATAATTTCTTTTGGCGTATAGCATCGTTTTACATTGCAGCTAAAGTTCATGATTGTCATGTTTTTCTCAGGTGCAAGCTGCACAGCAAGAAGAACAAAGTTGACAATATACCTCAGAGAAAACCGATTATCAATGCAAGTCAAGAGAAAGTTGCTACAGTTCTCTCCAATTGCTTTCATGCTGAAGATTTTAGAGATGAAATAAAACCTCTTTGTAACTCTATGTTGGGTGGAACAATGAATTCCTTTAAGACTAGAATACTAAACTTTGTGGTCAACAACCGCACGTACCAAGGTCAGTTTTACTACAATAATGTACAAAAAGTGTTACCGAAAAAGTGACGTGTTATATAGCTCTAATTTGTCTGATCTGTACTGCAGGCCCTACAAAGCCATTCCGTATCATTTTCAAGGAGAAGCATGATGGAACAGTGGCGATGCAATATGGAGATCCAGAAGATTTTGACAATCAGAACTCATATGAGTGTACACTGATATTGCCCACCAAGGTATGCATCAATACAAGAACTGAACATTGTACCATACAGTTTTTTTTTTCTATGCTATTTTTCTGTACCTAACTTTATGATTGCTTGTTTTGTCAGTACCACGCTGATCTGCTTGCGAAGCAACTTATTATCCGGGTAAGTTACAGATCCCTAACTATCTGATAAAAATAAATAACTAAGGCAACGGTCTGAATTTTTCAATCTTTTTAAACCCTTGACCCTAGATGGACCGAGAAGGCCATACCAAGGCAGACGATCAAGTTGCGCTTAGCACCCCTCCTGGTAACCTCAGTGCATTATCAGGAATTTTACCAGACAACACGGTAAATGATGTGAAACAAGAAGGTGGTATTAGCCATCAGCTAAATGCTGCAGCTCATGCAAATATGACACCTGGAACCCCTTTACAACAACACCCTGCCAATAGGATGCTTCCATCTGTGAATAACCAAGCGTTAATGCAGCAAGGATACATGCAGGGGGCAAACATGCCTCCGAGGAGTCAACAGCTTGACCAGAATTTGATTCAGCAGCAGCAACAGCAGCCGCCGCAGCTGCAGCAAAATGCACAAGCACAACTGCAGCAACCAGCATCTCTTCCTCTCAACCAGATGCAGAGACCTCAACTTCTACCAACGAACCCATTATCTCAGATGCTGGGGAATACTGGCTCCAATCTTCCGATGGCCTCAAGCCACATGGGTAACAAGGTCGCTCCTAATTCTGTGCAGCTTCAGATGATGCAGCAGCAGCAACAGTCGAGGAAAATGATGATGGGCCTCGGCTCGACTGCCAACATGGGTAATATGGTTAACAATGTTGTTGGCCTCAACAATATTGGAAATGTTATGGGAATGGGCAATGTGCGGCCAATGTCGTCCCCAATGGGAAACATGTCAGGCTTAGGGAACAACCCCAATCAGATGAGCCTTGGAATGGTATCCAGTCTCTCTGCACCTGGGATTCGTCCAGGTATGACACATGCTGCTATTGCCAAGATGCGTATGGGGTTGATACAGCAGCAAAGAGCAGCAGGCATTTACCCCCAGACTAGCATGGTCGGAATGCCTGGGAGCAGTTCTCCGATTCTTCCTGGTTCTGCCAATTTGTCCATGATGAATCAACTAAACAGAAGCAACATTAACCCTTTGCAGCGGGCCATGATGGGTCCACCAAAGATGCCAGGCAGTAATTACCCGTTGACTCCGCAACAGCAAATGCAACTCCAGCAACAGTTCCAACAGAACCCGCTGCAGCAGCAGCAACTGCAGCAACTCCAACAACAGCAGCAGCAAAAAAAAATGCGTTCTGGATGTGGCGGAAATGCCTTGGTTTATTTTGGGATCTCTTTATGTTTCTGTAGTTGTGTGATGGCCATGGGTTTATGATGATGGCTGTGTCAACTTGATTACTGGAAGGGTTGGTTTGATGTTTTGTATTGATCCTGATCCTGGTATCTGCGCCGGGTTTGTGGCCATGATCCGGTCCAGTTTATGTCTCCAGTGATGTGTGCAGAATTCATTCTTATGTTTGCTGAAGAACGTATCAGTGATAATTGGTTGTGTAGTTTCGATGGATGTGTAGATGGTGCTTGCTCTTGGCTTCTTGGGTGGTCAATGATTTGTAGGCTTAACTGGAGAATCTCTGACGATATCGTCTGTTTATTTTTGTAAATTCAGAGTTTTCTGCTTCCTGATAGTAGCAGATGCTTAACAGTTTTATTTTTTTGCCCTATCTCTGCTCATGGAAGGTGGAGTAGCTGGGTGTGTGTGTGTGTCTCTGCAGTCGTTGCTTGCAAAAACTATGTGTGCCTGCCATGTGGAATTAAGCTGACTTTGAGTTATTGTTTTGATACGGGTATGCAGCAATGGCCTTTAGAGTTGAACTGCTGGCATTAAGCGTGTTGTTTTGGATAGCACATAATGATCCTTCGGTTATATGCGTTAATATTGTCTTTCATGTTTTTCTTAATGCGAATAGCATTGTTTTTTTTTTTCATAATTTTGTTAGGCTAGTAATAGAGCAAAATATGCTCTTCCAGGTTGGTTTTGGTGTTTGAATTTAGTTTACCCTTCTTTGATTGCTATTCTGATCATTATTTCGTAGTGCTTATTGTTTTATCATTTTTGTAAAGTAAGGAATCGAGGCTCCTGTTGAGAAACTCTACTACTCCACCATACAATTATGCTAGTTATAGAACAACCAGTGAGTGTTCTGACAATTTACTACATGTGATGTGCTACGTTTTAGTCACTTGACTCTGGATTTTCCTCATGATAAATTTGGTATCTTTACTTGGCACTACATATATTTATGACGTCTCCTTGCAATTGTTGCAGCATTCTCATGATGTACCATGCAAAGAAGTTCTCTGTACCCTTTGGACCGCAGAGTACACAGAGTAACGAGCATATGAGTAATATTGGAGCTTTTGGCGGGTCAAACATGGGCAGCCCTGCTAATCCTGCAGGGAGTGGGAAACAACGGCTACGTTGGACCTCAGATCTCCATAACCGCTTTGTGGATGCTATTGCTCAGCTTGGTGGACCTGATAGTGGGTATTCTCTGTCGAGTATTAGTCGTTGTGGTTGAACTTAATACAATGTTTAAACTGCGGTCTACAATTCACTTGTCAATTTCCTTTTTTTACGTCTCATGTATCTCTCCATCATCAATAATTTTGAAGCCCTATCAGTAATTTACATAGATAAAATCTTGCAAATTAATGTTATATTTAACAAGCTGGACATCTGAATATTTAGTATCAGTTTACATCACATGGGCTCATTCACAACAGAAATCTGTCAGATTAAAATTGAAAAGGATAAGAGGATAGCATGCACATACTTCAGAGGATTCTTGTTATTTTTATGTATATCTCGCCTTATAGCTGTGGTCGTCCATTCTATTAAGTTCAATCACATTGGGAAATGTTCATGCCTTGAAACTGCAAACCATGTCAATAATTGGAAACTGCTTTGAATATTGTGTGGTGCACATGTGTCTGGCTCTATTACATGCTAACTTGTCTAGTGGTAAGCTAGCATGTTACTATGCGATTGATCAGTTTATTATTTTAAAATACAAGAAGTACGATGTATCTAACACGCCTTTCTGCATATTATCATTGCTTCAGGAGCAACACCTAAAGGGGTTCTCACTGTAATGGGTGTTCCTGGGATCACAATTTATCATGTGAAGAGCCATTTGCAGGTGAATTTTCTCTTTAATGAAACAGGTATTAAGAGTTCCATCGTAGGCTTGTAGCTAATACTGTCTTTCTTTGTGCTTATGCAGAAATATCGCCTTGCAAAGTACATACCAGAATCTCCTGCTGAAGGTACGCATCTTCTATGCTTCACATACTATCTCTTAACTTACCTTTCCTTTCCACCTTGCTACATCTGGAACTAAGATGGCTATTTTTGGTTTTGAATGTTACTGTTGGCATCTTATGTAGGCTCAAAAGACGAAAAGAAGGATTCTAGCGATTCCCTCTCTAACACAGATTCTGCACCGTAAGTGATCTTACTCAGTGACTTGTACACAAGTTCATATCCTGTAGTAGTGTTATCTTGTATGCTGGTTGATACAAACTTGATCTTACTCAAGTGACTTGTACACAAGTTCATATCCTATAGTTGTGTAATCTTGTGTGTTGGTCGGTACAAACTTCTTAGATTTACATAGTTGATATAAATATTATTGCTTACATTGCAGAGGAATGCAAATCAATGAAGCTTTGAAGATGCAAATGGAGGTCCAGAAGCGACTCCATGAACAACTTGAGGTCTGCTGTTATAAGATGTTAACTAGTGTCACCTTGGGAATCTTTTTTGCATCATTTAACTTGTCAACAAACCAAAATTTCCTCTAGCAAATTGGAGTTACACCTTGAGTATTTTTCCAGTTTGTCTTTTTTTCCCTGTCAAGGTTAAGCCTTAAATCTCTTTCAGTTAATATGAGAACCATTGCAATTTCCTTAGGTGCAAAGGCAGCTGCAGCTGAGAATTGAAGCACAAGGGAAGTACTTGCAGATGATCATAGAGGAGCAGCAAAAGCTCGGTGGATCACTCAAAGCTTGTGAGGAGCAGAAGCTACCGCATTCGCCACCAAGCTTAGATGACTACCCAGATAGCATGCAGCCATCTCCAAAGAAACCCAAGATGGACAACCTGTCACCTGATTCGGTACGGGATGTGACACAGTCAGATTTTGAATCCCATTTGATTGGTCCTTGGGATCAAGAGGCTGCATTCCGAGTGGATGAATTTAAAGCTGACCCTGGTCTGAACAAATCATAAAGCAAAACCTCACTCATCGGAAATTCTTGATCCAAGATGTTAACCTCCACTGCGGGCTGATCGCATGTGAATATATATCCTCTTAACAACAGAGCGAGCCTTGTAAGGATCTTTGGATCCACATCTGATTCCTTCACCACGGCCAGGTGGTGTTGTCACTGTAGTATTCATCATCATCAATACAGCTCTTGTAATTATCAGGATGTCCTAAAAGCCCTAGCAAGCAATTTTCCTTCTTTTGAAGGGAAATTGCCCTGAGTTGAATCATGTAGCCAGAAAGAGTACACATTTACACGCAATACATTTGCTGTGAAGAGGGTGTGCCTCCCTGAAGTTATATGTGAATGATTTGTGTTAGATTCATAGCTAGAATTTGACCTTTTTTCTACTGCTAAGTGCTGCTCAGAATAAGAAAAAAGAGTAATGATTAAAATGAAAGGTTAGGTTCTAGCTTTTGTTTTGACGTTTGACATTTGAGGAGCACCGAAGAAAGTAAGGTCTGGTTTGGTTTACGATCAATGTAAAACCTTACCAAAACATTTGTATGTTAAATCGGGGTATTGACAAAATTTTGTGGTTTGGTTTACGATCAATGTAAAACCTTACCAAAACATTTGTATGCTAAATCGGGGTATTGACAAAATTTTGGTGAAGTCAATTATTGGTTGCTGCCAACATTTTGCTAGGTTGTCTGGGTTATAGTTTGGTTTGAAGACAACTGAAGTTCCAAGTCCCGACCATATGTTCTGCAAATAAATAGCAATGGATGAGTCACTACCAAAATTTAGTACAGCAAATTAAATGGTAGTCAATTTATCGGTGTTACTAAAATTAAATTTAGTGCAGTTTATTTACGACCCAGGCAAGCCCGTTGACACCATTGAATGAAATCGGTAAGAGGTAATAGCATAATTACAAGGTAGCACGTGTTCATTTTTCAATAATGAAATCAGATGAGTCCCTAACTGGCTAGCTACCTCTGCACCCAAAATATTTACAGAATGTGCTACTTGCATTAACATATTCTAATTCACACACATTATTTGTGGTTGAAAAATCTATTTTGCTGCGATTTTAATTCTAATCCAACCAAAACACATTTTTGGTCATAATCAGTCGTCATGCATGACGAGCGACTACCGCTACAGCCCGTTTAGTCCCCCGCACTCTTAGTTTTAGGACTAAGTGGAGAAAATATGCTAGACTTTACAAACCAAATGCATACTCCCTCCGCCCCTTAAAGTTTTATAGTTTAAGCTAGTGATAGGCATATTAAGAGCAGGTACAATAGCAGGCTATAAGCCAGCTACAAACATATTTTAAAGAGATAAATCAGAAGAGAGAAGAGCAGCGGGCTACAGATTTGTAGCCAGCTGTATCACGGACTCCAAGACGCAGTGTGTCTACGACAGGTGGGACCAGGTATTAATAGTGTAGTATGTAACTATTGTATGAATGAGTTATTAGATTGGCTATAGATGAATTGGAGCTAGTAGTTGGCTATACTATTGAACTTGCTCTAAGCATAAGGTTAAAAAACTACTGTGACACATTAATGCAGAGAGAAGGAGAAGAAAGAGTGAGTACTACTGGTTGGACGACAAAAATGAGAAATAGAAGATTAAGTTGTACTAAAAAGAGATTTAGTGTATCCCACTATAAAAATATAGTCTTCATGGGATAAAATTTTAGGCTAAAATATAGCTTTCCAGGAACAGGTTGGGTACAAAATGATACCTGAGTGGTGAAGTGATCGTAACTTAACTGTTTAATATTCTTGGTGGATCTTGCTCACTCACCATATTCAAGTACTACACTTAGGTTATGTTTTGAAGAGCTTAAGATGCTGAGAAACTACTAATTGGTAGCTAGCTTATGAGAATCTAAAAAAATAGGGTTTCCGAGCTTTTGTATTCTAGCTCATTTCTTAAATTCTCTAACTACATAGTTTTTAGAATCCGAGTGAGAATATGTACTTTTTGAGAGCCGGAGATTTTGAGAGAAGTTACAGCTGCTAGAAACTCCCTTAAACAGAGCCTTAATATGTGCTCGTATTTATGGCTAATTATTCTTTCAGTAGTAGACGATGTACGCATCGACAGTGGGATACCCATGATAACTCATCAATGTTAAGATATATTGATTCAGTTTTTAAATGTCCTCGTAAGGATATGGTGTGCGTGTGTGTAAGTGAGTGCGCGCTCTATGAGTAGATACGTTTGTATTGTGGTTTTTAAAAAAGAGTACTGCACTAAAATTTTCTTATGAAACTAACTAACAAATTTCTCGACCACTTGATTTAAAAGAGTACTGCACTAAAATTTTCTTATGAAACTCTTACTAACAAATTTCTCAACCATTTGATTTAACCAGATGGAAGTTATAAGAAATCTTATTTACTCACAGCTTGCCACATCAAATTTTTAAGCATTTGGTAAAAAAAATTTAGTACGTATATATTTTTCCTTAAGAAAAAGCAATACAAAATTGCGTGGCCCTTTGTCAGTGACATAGAAAATGAACCATATAACTTTACTCCAGTACACGTAGCAATTGTGTTTTTAGGGCCCCGTTTGTTGTCTAAGGCTGTGTTCGTTGTTGTGAGTTGGGAACACATTTCCAGTGCACGGAGAACGGAACGGTCAATTAGCATATGGTTAAGTAGTACTAGCTTTTTTTTTTTGAAAAAAAAGGATTAATATGTTCTTTTATGCAACTTTCATATAGAAACTTTTTTTAAAAACACATCGTTTAACAGTTTGAAAAGCATGCGCGCGGAACACGAGAGATGCGTGTTGGGAAAGTTAAGGAAATACTTAAGCCTAAGTTAAGAGCAAGTTTAATAGTATAGCCAACTACTAGCTCCAATTCATCTGTAGCCAATTTAATAGCTCATTCATACAATAGTTACATACTACACTATTAATACCTAATCCCACCTGTCATACACACACCGCGTCTTGGAGTCCGTGCTACAGCTAGCTACAAACTTGTAGCCCGCTGCTCTTCTCTCCTCATTTATTTCCTTAAAATATGTTTGCAGCTGGCTTATAGTCTGCTATTGTACCTACTCTAAGAGAGGTATTTGTTGTGCACGTAAAACGAAAAAACTCAATAGTACATAATTAATTAAATATTATTTATTATAAAATTTTGAAAATGGATTAACTTAATTTTTTTAAACAATTTCTATATATAAACTTTCTATAAAAAACTGAAAAGAGTGCTACTGAAAAAGGAGAAAACTAAAGTTTGAAGTAGAGTGGTAACTGAAGCGTCACCCCCACTATAAAACCACCCCTAAAACCTCACGGTTTCAGAGCACGCACTCCACTCCACGTCTCCACCACCACCGCAGCGAAGCAGTTGCCGCCGCAAACCATGGCGCCCACGGCGGCCGGAAACCTAGCCCCCGCCACCGCCACCGCCATCCTCGTCGTGGTGGTGGCGGTGGTCCTGGCGGCGGCGGCGGCGAGCCAGGACGGCGACGCGCTGACGGAGTTCAGGAAGGGGATGAGCGACCCCGACGGCGCGCTGGCGAGCTGGGACCCCGACCTGGTGAACCCCTGCACCTGGTTCCGCGTCACCTGCAACGCCGACAACCGCGTCATCCGCCTGTGAGCCCTCGATCCTCCTCCCTCCTGTTGCTGCAGAAAGCTCGCCGGTTTCGGCTTTGTTTAGTTGGATCCAAAGTTTGGATTTTGGTTGAAATTGGAGATGATGTGACTGAAAAGTTATGTGTGTATGACATGTTGATGTGATGGAAAAAGACTGAAGTTTGGATCCAAACACAGCCTTCGCATCGTTTCGCGTTGGATTTCGTAGAGAGTTTAGCGGGGATCAAATCCTTTTCCGAGGTAAAGGTGGCCGTCAATGGCGGTGAGCGCGAGGAGTCGCGAGGAGGAAGACGAAAGAGCTTTTTGAGTTTTTGTTTGACTCGCGTGGTTTTTGGCGTGAATCTCGGAGCAAATCCATCGGTCGGAAAATCGTGGGACACAGGATTGTTTGGGCCTATTCGTTGGCCCGATCCAAACCTCTTGGGCTGGGCCTTCTCGGCCCCAAATGTTGTCACGTTGATTCACGGCTATAAGAAGAACATAATCAATGGGATTTTTTATGATTTTCAAAGGGTGAGATACTCTTCAA
This sequence comes from Oryza longistaminata, assembly GCA_009805545.1. Classification (NCBI taxonomy): domain Eukaryota; kingdom Viridiplantae; phylum Streptophyta; class Magnoliopsida; order Poales; family Poaceae; genus Oryza; species Oryza longistaminata. Next base: position 12,121,147 of record CM020187.1, on the reverse strand, counting down.
ATTCATCCGATTCTTTGCCTGATTTTGGTTTCCATTTTTTGCTTTAACAGAGATCTTGAGGAGATGAACCTGTCCGGCCATCTGTCGGCCGATCTTGCGCGACTGGACCAGCTACAATTTATGTAAAGCTCTTGTAATCAATCATGCAAATTAAAGTTTTTTTTTTTTTTGATATTGTTGTTGTCAAGAAAGAAATGCAAAAGCACATTTAGCAGACTAATGTCAATGCAGTTTAATTTGCTAGCTAGTGCTTCTCTTTGTAGAGAGTTGCAGTCCATCAGTTACATGTGGAGTTTTTATTGGCTCTTTCTGTCTTTTGCTATCTTGGGTTAGGGAAATCGCTTCGAACAATATTGAAGGATCAATTCCGCCAGAGTTGGGCTAATCTGGAGAATTTGATTAGCCTAGACTTGTGCAACAACACCATTTCTGGGCCGATACCTCCATCGCTTGGGAAACTCAAGTCCTTAAAATTCATGTAAGTTCTCGTTGTTCATTTGTTATCATCCCCCACTTGACCTTCTCCACGCAAGTAATTAATGTCCAGATTATCTGTAATTAATGTAAGTTCATGTGAACAAGTCCAAAACAAAACTTATGTTTTGAATCAGAAAGTATTGTTCAACTATGCGAAATGTACTTGATATTTATCTTTGAGTGAGATGCACTTCGTAGTGCAGTGGCGGCAAGGTACATGTGGTTTCAAGTTTCAACCTTAAAGTCCTATGTTCAATCCCTAACATGTTCATAATTTTTAAGAAGAATTTTTCTTCTTAAAAATTATTTAGACAAATGTCTCTCCTTCCAAAACTCGTTTTATATTTATCTTTGAGCTTTTTTTTTTCCTTTCACCTTGGCAGGAGAATTGATCACAACCTTTTAACTGGGCCAATCCCAAACGAGCTGGTTGGACTGTCCAACCTCATGATCCTGTAAGAATGCACAACTTAGCTTGATCCAACTTTTGTTGCAGTCATTTACATTTACATTTACAATTATCCTTCTCCCTCATGATACTGAAATTATCCCCTTTTCCTTGCTCTTAATTTCATTCAGAAATGTATCCAACAACGATCTGTGTGGCACAATCCCGACGTCCGGGCCACCGTTCGATCACTTCCCTCCGAGCAGGTATAGTAGCAGGCGTGAATAATTCTACTTGCCTTGTTCTTCTCCATGGCACATTATCAAATCTGCAGTTTAATTTTGCTCTGATGATGAACACTGCAAGAACATAAGCATGATATATAGTTTTTTCGCTAATGCTAATATCAATGCTGATTAATAATACTGATGCTGATCAATGTTAAGTTGCGTTAATTTGTTAATTTGTGTCTGGTGTATATGAAGCTTTGCCAACAACCCGCGGCTGAGGTACCCCGGGATGATAGACGACGATGACACCGGCTGCTAGATCATGGCAGCATGAGTTAATGAATAAAACGAAGAGGACGGCGGCGGCGTCAGGTTCTTCACCGGAAGCAAACCTCGTCGGCGTCTATCGGTGCAGACTGCGTCAGGAGCTTCTTAATTAGCATTAGAGTAGCTTGGCCGTGATGGTAATGCTAATGACAACGATTATTATCTCAGCATTACGTACTTATGTTTACTGGCATATATAGTATATGAAATCGATCGTCTTATAGCTCAGTTGCTTGGTGTTTTGCCTCCCTAGCTATGTTACTTATCTATGTTATTCGAGAACTAAATTAACCATCGATCGCCTATGCCTATCTGATAATCGGCCCCATTGTATCACCAAATGAAAAATAATTTATGAATAAAACTTTTATATATGTGTTCTTAGTAATCTAAAAGCAAAGACTGAATCGATGAAAAAAAACCCCGAAATCAACTTTAAATTTATAAGATTGAAAATTCAAATTTTGGCTCATAGGCATAAGCATAAGCGAAAAGATGAGACTGAATAATTCGCCCTTTAGCCTAGTTGTTTCGTTTATACCTATGCTCATCTCTACTATTATAAAAATAGAAAATGTTACCGTCGAAATTTTGGTGCATCTTTGAGTTGATTATAAGTCATCTGTATCTAATTCGACGTGAGTCTAAAATAACTATTATATACTCCCCTAGTCCAATCCAACAGGCCTACACAATCTCGCAGCCCTGTCCCGTGCGTTTTCACTATGCGTCGCGTATACCCCTTCGCCAATCAACGTCTTTTTACCTTTCCCTTTTTGCTTTTCTTTTCCTTTTCTTTTCCCCGGATCATCCTCTTCTGGTCTTATCTCTTCTCCTTTTCTCTTTTCTCTTTTTTCTTCTCTTCCAATTTCTCTCATAAATATTTGCTTTTTAAAATTATCATAGTTTAAGATGTGTATGTGGCAAGTTTGTTACTTTGCAAATGCTCTCTATCTACGGTAAAAATAACTTTCGCTAATTGAATAATCAAAATTTCAATCTTTGATCCATGACGTATAACAAAATACTCATGTGTTAACTTATATATGGAATAGCCACTCGACCGATTTGTGAGGCTATGGAAAGATGTACCAAAGATTCTTCGTGTGATGACGCATGAAACGAGCGTAACCAGGCTCAATGCTATATATGATTTCTAACTTTGTTTTGCCATTGTTTTGTTTTTTTTGTTTCGGTTTGTCATTTAAATTGGCGGGGTTTTTATCAATCGTGAAAATTGTCTTCATTTATTGCAACGCACATATATTTTTGCTAGTAAATCAAAATTTAAATTTTAAAACTTACTTCTAAAATTGATTTTGTGGTTTTTTTCATCGTGGTTTATTTTATAACATTTGCTTTTGAATCGTTAAGGACATGTTTATACTCTAAAAGTTTTACTTACAATTTCTTAGCTAATAAGTGATACGATTAAACTCATAAACATATGTATAAGTTTAATAATAGTGGGCATTTTGTCTCCTCGACGAAAATATGGAGGGAGCAGTGAGAGAATGGAGGATAAGCACGGCACAAACGAGGACCATGAATAGGAGCAGGTGATGGTCTGTGCCTGTCTGTCACGCTTGACTCCGTCCCTGTCTCTTGTGGCCGCGCAGGTGTCGCCATCGTCGCCATCGACGAATCAAGTCCACCTTATCCACGCAGATAGAGCGTTCCTTTGCGTCGCAACTGCATATCACATTGTTCTTCGTTACTCGGCTTCGGTATATGCACACAGCTTTATACTATCTCCATCTACTATATATCGTATTGCTAAAATCTCTTGTAGATCGAAGGTAGTACTCAATAAGTTAGAGGTTGTTTACATTGTAGTCAAAATAAATCTATTGCCAAAATTTTGGTAAGTTGACAATATTGTGAAAATTTTCACAGGATTTCTTATGTATTTATTAAAATTTGACAAGAAACTAAATATATGCACATCATTAGCAACTTTACCCTAAAATGGTATGGTTTGAAATATCATCGATCATTGAAAATCGATGATAACAAGTAGGAATACAAGTATTTGGTTTTTGCGGTTATCTGTTATCTCGTGCCGGTTTACACGGGGAAAAATGTTTTAAAATTTGAGCTCAAATTCAAAAGTATTTTTAAATCAAAGCTATTTGAATTTCACTACTGCCACCGTTTAAAAATAAGGTAATCTTCCCTTAAAAAAATAAGTTAATCTAGCATGAGATGTGGCATATCTTACTACTGCGAGGACGTGGCTCTTTGCCTAGCAACCACCACGTCCCGCGAACCCTGCCGCTAGGCCGCATTCTGCCGCCAGCCCGCAAACTGCTGCCGGCGACATGTTAAATCATTATATTCCTATTTTAAATAAAATTTTAAATTTTAAACTATCAAAATGAAATATAGAAACTTTAAATCTACCATGAATCTAAGATATGATGTGCCTAACAGCGTCTAAGATTAATAAAATTGACACTTCAGTTTTTTTTAACACCGTTAATTTCCTAGTATGATCTAAGAGTAGTTGACAATGTATTAAGAACCTCTTCAGCTCTAAACAAGAACTGCAACTTCAAATCCTAGCACTTTGCCTAATGGATAACTACATCCCTGCAAAACATCCACCTAAAATCGCTCCATTCTTCATTCTTGACCAATTTAGCATGGTGGCATCTAGATCCTGGTTAAATGCGATTAAATTGATACTCCTACTTGTGAGGCTTGTCCCATATAGTTCACTGGCTAGAACGTTGCTGCAAATTTCATGTCCAGTACCACACCAATCAATGGCTACATCCAAGTCATACCCACGCTAGCTTCCAAATCTTGCATTGCGTTGCTGCGGTGCCAAAATCAAACAATCCAAAGCGTAAACTGACATCCACTGCAAAGTCCAAAACAAACACAGGTACTACCAACAACGTGGAAACGGAAGCACGCACATCGAACTCGGCTGCGCTGTATATATATACCTGGACGTTGAACTCGATCGACGAAGGCGACGGCGGCGTGCGCGGCGGCCCGGCCGAACGAGAGCAGCGTGTTCTCCCGCTCCCTCACCACCTCGATTCGCTTCCCCGGCGGAGCCCCCACCGCACGAGCCAGGTTGGGAACCGGTGGCGGCGGCGAATGGGCCAGGTTGGCCGCCACCGTTGGCTGCCGCACCGCCGGCGTTGGCGTCGACGGATGGGAGGTGGAAGGGAAGGAGCTCGGATGGATGGGGGGAGGTGGAAGAAGATGCGGGTGGGAGGGAGGCGCTGATGGAGGGGACGGAGAAAAAGCGAAGAAAATCGGGAGGGGAACGAGCGGTGGTCGATGGGCGACTCGGTGAGAGGATAAGGTAGGGACAAATTCCACCGACAGCTCTCTGTTCGCATTAGTACTCTCCCTGCCCGATGTCTGTTTGCATTAGTACTCTACCTACCCGATCCCTTATATTTTGAGACACGTTTTTAACCCCTAATCCCATATAATGTGGGACGGAGGGAGTATATGAATAATACGAATACTCTTCATATATAGAGTTTGTCCTTTTCTATTTCTTAATGTGTGAGTTGGGTTTTGAATATTTTATATTTTATATTGTATAAATGTGGTCAATATTTTTTTAAAGAATTTTGAACAACTATTTGGATGATGTTTTGAACAAATGAGGAAACATCTCCTCAAGAGTCTAAAAAACTTCCCCCCTAGAGCTGTCTTATGAATTTCACTAAAAAAAACCTCTTTTAGGATATTGGGAAATTAAATGATTCACCACATTTCCCTTAAAAACACACACTTTCAACTAGTGTTGCTAGTGTTTTTTTCCTCTTTTTTTCTTTATCCAAGACTTTGAGCACACATCAATGAGTATTATCATAGGGCTATTTATATTATACAAGGGGGATGTCTGTACAATAGTCATTCCCTCTATTTATGAATAAATCATTCATCTATTTTGTCTTGGTTGCTATGAAGTGACTTGTTGCTTTTAGAATAGATGGTTTCGCCCCTTATCGTACTCCTCGCCACTGATCTTACGTGGCATTCGTTTAGAGAAGATTGAGTTCGATGGTTGAAACTAAATAAAAACAACAACAAAAAATATAGAGGCTGGCTAGCTAAATTGATTTCCCAATTTTTATGACACAAGCTGTTGAGGGTGCCTTCATCACATGCAATTTTGTCTTACAAACCAAATTGTTTGTAATAAAATAAGCAACATACATTCCAATCAGCCAATCAGACTACCTAGTAAATAAGAAGAAATGTTGAGGTTAGCTTTCTATTTGATATTTAGCCTAAATTCACAACAGAACAGGCCAACTAATTTGAGATCGTCCTGATTTTGATGATACAAGTTGTTAGGGATTGCTTTCGAATGTATTTTTGGCTTTCAAACCAGATTGGTTAGAATAAAATAAATCATCACATCTCAAATATATTCCAATGGGACCATACCTGTGTAAGGAGGCAATATTATTGAAGCTAGCTTCATATTTCATTTTCAACCCAGATTTTTTTTTTAAAAAAAAAAACAGGCTAGCTAATCTGATCATCTTCATTTTGATGTCACAAGTTGTTGGGAATTGCTTCCAAAAGTAATTTTGGCTTCCAAACGAATTAGGTTACAACAAAATAAGTCACGATCCTAAACTATCTTACAATTAGGCATGTACCTATAAGGCTATAAAGGGAGCAATATTATTGAGGCTAACATTATACTCAATTTTTTATTTTAACCAAATTTTTTATTTCAACCAAATTTTTTATTTTAAAAAACATGCTAATACTAATTTGACCATCCAGATTCTGAATACAGAAGCTGTTTGTGGGATTGCTTTCACGTGTAATTTTGGCTTTCGAGCCAAATATGTTGGAATAAAATGGTCACACATAGCAAATTCTAGTCGGCCTATTCCCTAAAATAATAGAAAATTTGACAATTTGTGTCTTGTTCTTTTGAACCTCCTACGACCTAGTGGAGTAGTAATAAATTATCGTGGGATGCTGGATTCTTTTTAAGTAGAAGTTCTTCTTTTAAAAATCAAATAAACTTATTATTCAACTTTGCAATAATTAATGCACTGATCAAATGTTTTCTACACTCAATATGACATTTGATTAGTTTTAGGCACCGTCCTGTTAGGCCACTCCCACATTTTGTATGACTGATAAATGATGCATTTCATATTAAGAACTTTCAAATTTCTTTAAAATCTAAATAAATTTATTTTATGATTTTATAACATTTGATACTTAGTTAATCACGCACTTGTAACCAGGGTTTACCAAATAGTTTGGAGTGGGTTTACCACGATAACCGTGTGGTTATCGTGAAAACTGCGCGATTACCGTGAAATATATTATGGTTCTGAAAAACTGAAAACTGATAACCGCTCAGTTTGTAAACCTGGTAACATACTTAGTTAATCACGCACTTGTAACTAGGGTTTACCAAATAGTTTCGGGGTGGGTTTACTGCAATAATCATGTGGTTATCGTGAAAACTGCGCGATTACCGTGAAATATATCATAGTTCTGGAAAACTGAAAACGTGATAACCGCACAGTTTGTAAACCTGGTAACTCGTGTAGTTTTCTGAACCGAACACACAAAAGTCACACTCGCCGAACAGCGCAGAAAATCCACGGTATCCCCAAGCAAAAAGAGATCAGTCAGTGTGTGTAAAGTGGATAAGCACGGCCCTACCTATCCAATCCGTCCTCCTCCTGCCCCCTCCCTCCGGTTATTATCATCATCGTCCTTCGTTACTGCTAATAATGGTCGCCAAACTGCCCCCATTTATTTATCTCTCAGTTGTGTATATTTTGTCCAAAGCACAAGGTTATTTTCCGTTCTTAAATCAGATTAATATTTGATATTGGTATCTTCCTCAGGGTAAGGAATTTACTGGTCTGCCCTTGTGTTGGAAGAATGTGTGGGACCTTTGTGGTAGTAGTACTTCCCTTGCTCATGAAGTTTGCAATCATGGATAAACCTCTTTGTGGTTTATTGGTCTTTGCATGTTTGTTTTACTACCATATTAAAATATTAACAATATTAAATTTTGGATAAATTTTGATAGAGCCAATTTTCTTATAACTTATGTGTGTTATTGGTGTATTTTGGTAGCAAATCAAATACTATAAATGTTAATAATTAATGTGCCAACAATTTGATAAGGCACAATTTAGCTTCAAATCAAAATAGTCCTTAGTACCCCATCTATTTTTGATAGTCATATTTCATCTTGGCATAGTGAATAAGGATAAGTAATTTTATTTATCATCTATTTAAACAAGCTACTAGTTATCCCTCGTAAACAAGCGATTCATTAATATTTACATTTGTCGATGGAGCCCATGTAGCGAATCTTGTGTGGAAGAATGAAGATCACGCATTAAATCCGAGAAAGACATTAAGAGGATAGGTGGTTGGATTGAAATGTGTCTATCAAAAGTAATTTTTTCAGATTTGAATATATGCCTATCAATAGATTGAGTAGAAACTAGAAACAATGATGATAATTGACGCAAACTGTGTTGATTTTTCTGTTATTTTTATAGAATCAATATACCCTCGAATCCTCATTTTCATTGAGCTAAGCAGGTCATAACTAAGTTCTAGTGGGTTACAAGGTGCACGGTTTTTCCCTTGCAGTTAAGCACGCAAGCTTCATACTCCCTCCGTCCAATGATATAAGAGATAATGTGTGGATGTGACATTATGGGACGGAGGGAGTATTAAATAGTATGATGCAAATATTTCATATTTTTCATTTATACTTATGCTTATAAGCTGAAAATTAAATTTTAAAATTTAGTTTTGAATTTCAAAAATTTCACTGTAATTTATTTTATAATATTTACTTTAAGTCACAAAGGACATGTGTATAAAATTGTATTTACAAAAGATTTTTTATTTGATAACATGTGATTCGGATAAGAATATAAATAAACGAAACAATGAACTCAAATGTATAATCCTGGACAGATATAGGTATGCACGGAGCACGGTCAATCAAGCAGACTTTTGAGTTTAGTAAAGAAAATTACATGAATAATTTACACCGAAATTAGACCAGTTATAAGCCTTCCGAGTAGGTCCTTAACAAAATCTCTCCATGATACTCCCTCCGTTTCACAATGTAAGTCATTCTAGCATTTTTCACATTAATCTATCTAGATTCATTGACATCAATATTGATATGGGAAATGCTAAGAAGATTTACATTGTGAAACAGAGGAAATATTTATTACGATACTCTTTCCCGGCTTCATATTTAGAGCATCCATATTTATTTTCGGTCGTGTCATTTATTAACAGGCGATGGTTTAATGTCCACTTGTAACCTATAGTTGGACGAAAATTAAGAGCATATAATTAATTAAGTTTCAATTATTACAAACTCAAAAGATACCTTTATTTGATATTTTAGAGAAACTTCTGTATAGAAAACTTTTGTACGAAACATATCGTTTAACAATTTTAAAACATACTAATGAAAACCAAGATACAATCTACGTCTTAATCGAAAAAAAAAAACTAGTAAGACTTAAGTTGATTAAAAGCTGTTCTTTTTTAAAAAGAGAAAAAGAAAAATCATTCCATGAATTGATGAATGTCATCATTCACTGTGCTTATACGGAGTAGTAGTACATGACCTCTCGGAAGGATTGCAACAAATCAGAGAAAAGCAAGCCCTATCCAGAAGTAGTACTGCTGAAATGCAAAATTCCCACATCTATAAGGTAGTACTAGTATTGTTTTCTCGCCGTCTCTATCCAAATCTTTGAAAAATAATATTCTCATCGCAAAGCCAAAAATTTTGACTAAATTGAATAGCTAACCCCGCAAACACACCAACCAAAAGCATCATCCTAATCCAGACTACTAATTACTCCTTCAAGGATAGCTCCATTTTTCACCTCTTAGGTTAATCTCAAAATAACTTTATTTATACTGGTGGTGACCGCGCGTCCTGATCGGACCGCCGCTGAAGCCCAGGTTTATGAGGCGTCACCACGACGTCGACGAAGACCTTCAGCCGCCGCCGCCGCCAGAGAAAAAATCTCATGTCACCTTCTTAAGGCCTTGTTTAGTTTCAAACTTTTTTTTTCAAACTTTCAATTTTTCCATCACATTAAAATTTTCCTATACACATAAACTTCCAACTTTTCCGTCACATCATTTCAATTTCAACCAAACTTTTAATTTTAGCGTGAACTAAACACACCTAAGGTGTGTTCGGAACTACAGGTTGTCAACTTCTATTTACTCTTTGTTAAGCACACACGTTTCTCGAATAGTTAACCGGTACGTTGCTCGTAAAAATTTTTTATAGTTAATACTTAATTAATTATGCGTCAATAAATAGATCGGAGCCATCGATTCAACTAGATCAGAGCCTGGTAAAGGCCAGCCCAGTCCAGCAGATCAATGAGCAGATATCTTGCCGATGCCAAATTGACACAAGTCACTGAGACGGCAGGATGGATGGCGACTCGAGCTTTCGAACATCTCCTTAATCTCCTTGCCGCCGCGTACGAAGGACACATAGAGCTTTGAACGTGTAAAATAATTTACATGCATAGCTTTTAATTTTTATCAATTGCGATTTAAAAGCCGATGTAAAATAAACAGAATATGACAAAAAAAACTCAAAATTAGCCCTAAATTAAGTTTAAAAATTTACACTCTCTATTTGGTTGTGGTTAATGATAAGCTGTTGCAAGCGAACGATCGATGAGAGGGGTTTCTCTGTCTTAGGCCCACTCTTCTTCGGACGCTGCAACTAAAATATACAAAATAAAGTAATATAAAATATAACAATATAATAACGGTTGTGATACTATAAATATTGACAGAGAGCCTTAATATCGAGGCAGACATGATTAGAATTTTGGGTTTTGTTGGAGACAAAACTTAGACTAGTTGTGTTACTGCCGTGTAAGACAGGTTGGGGTAAAGAATAATAAGTAGTACAAACACTTATTAACCTCGTGCATTGATTCGGCAACTAGGGCTGCTAAGTGGAGTACTTATTGTTTAAGATCAATTTGCAAAAAGTGCCATATTTCATAGGATCAATCTTGAATAAGTACTGTTGTTTGGGACAACTAGTTTAGCACGGCTAGGTGTGATTATTATTTATTAATAATGTTGTGATCGATATAGACGGAGTATTGAACTAAACGTGCTGTAACCTGGAGTTGGGCTAACAGAGTCATGGTAATTTTAGATATTATATGATGTTTTTATGAAATTCACATAAGGATTACTAGGCCTACCTCGGTCCCTGGGGTGGATAAATGTATGCCAAACAATTAGATATAAAAAAAGGGGATAGTTTATCGTTTGCACATGGTTGCTGATAAAAAAGAATATATCATAATATGGAGTAAACACTAAGAGTAACGTTCAAAACATATACAGGAAATAAGTTCAATAAACTCTAACATGTATGAGGAAAAAATGGTGTTCTCCAATACATTACCGAGTGACATAGTAAAAAATATAAAAAGGCAAAAGTAAGTAAGATACCGTTTCGTTTTGTATAATGATCACACTCTTAACGACCAAAATTTCTCTTTTTGAATTCTTCTACATGTTTTCCTTCGCGCCAATTTACATATATCATATGTTGTGATGAAAACCACGTCGCAACCCTATGTCACAATGTTGGATGGGGACATATCCGGTGAAAACCATCAAATAAGTGAAAACCCGTGAAAACCATATCTAAAAGTTCTGTAAATTCATGAAAAAGCACTATTCACCATAAATTTGTCTTTTTTGTTTCTCTCAAATGAAGTTTAGTTTGGACTTGAGATTTGGTATGAATGTACTTCATACCTATAGTTATCTCTAGTAATTTTTTCATGAATTTACAAAACTTTTAGATATGGTTTTCATGGGTTTTCACTTATTTGATGGTTTTCACTGGATATTCCCCTATGTTGGATACACTAACTATTTCATCGGTTATCACCATCTTGATCTCTAATGTTACTTGACACATGTAACATTAATTTCTTGCTACTTTAGCAGCTACCCATAAAATATTCCGCAGCTAGTTTGGTTAGTGAATTTAGCTATCCTCTCCTTGACTTCCCACGAAGATTAATCTATCCTTCAGTATCTTTATTTATACCGACAATTATAACATATTGAACAACAAAAGTTACATATACATGTGAAACCTTGATCAACAAAAAAAAGGAATAAACTATTACCCATCTACACTCAACCTAAAGTTCCAAAAGAGCAAAAATGTAACATGGAATAAAGATTACCAAAAACCAAAGCAATTAAAAAAGAAAAAAAAAGACAAAAGGTACAAAAAAAAAAAGAAAAAGAAAAAAAAAAGGCAAAGAGAACCGGATACATAACCCCGTCATCTCGGCGAGCCTCTCTCGTGGTCGCTGCCTATAAAGGCCCAGCCACAGCCATCTCTTCTCCACACCCACCTCGCCACTCGTTCCCCTTCCTTCCTCTCCTCCTCTCGCGGAACCTTCTCGAAGCTTCCACACCCCCACCTTCGCCTCCACCACCAACCCCCCATGGCGGACCAGCTCACCGACGAGCAGATCGCCGAGTTCAAGGAGGCGTTCAGCCTCTTCGACAAGGACGGCGACGGTAACGCGCGCCACCCACCACTCCCCCCTCTCTCTCTCTCTTCTCCTCCTCTTCCTCCCCCCACGTTGGGGCACGCGCGCGGTCTCTGGGCGGCGCGGCCGGATCGGGCGACGCGGAGCTCGATCCGGGCGAATTGCGGTGTCGCGGTAGGGTTTCGTGTGTGCAGGGGCGCTAGATCCGGTTGATCCTGTGACGGGTTGGGAGAGGATTTGTGGTTCGGCGGTGATTCGGGATGATTTCGCCTCGTTTAGCTATTTTGCTTTGCAGGGGCTGTGTCTTCGTGGGGGCGGAATTTGGAATTTGTGCTTTCGATGTATGGTGTGTTTAGGATTTTTGCCGTGCTTTTGAGGAAGGGACGATTTGGGATCAGCAACTAGGCGCTTTGAACTAGGGGCTTAGAGCGGCAGAGGGTTGTTTGATTTGGAGAGGAGGATCCGTACATCGAGTCTTGTGAAGCAGGCCATTTGTTATTTAGCATGGCGTGAACATTGGTTTGCATGATCTAGCATCAGTACTTGAAAATCTCTATGTGCAGCTAGGTCAGTGATTCTGTGTGGTTTTGAAATTTGGGTGTGGAATTTGCCAAACTTTATGTAGAATCGAGGTTGTGAATCTGGTTTTGCAATAGCAGTATGATGCCAATGGCTAGTTTGTTTAGGGAAAATTTAGTGTTTCAGTTGATATTTGTCTTTGTACAACAGTGTTGAAAGAACTGTTGCTTGTACAACAGTAGTGTTGAAAGAAGTGTTGGGTGATAGTATGTTAGTGTACCATCATTACACGAAGGAAGAAATAGAGACATCAATGCAGTTCTTAGACCAACATTTAAGATGTAAAGTGCTCTTTTCTTCTGGACATAGTTTATTAAAACCTATGTCTTGAATTCTTCACCGGCCTGTTGACTAGTTATTTCTTGCTCTTGCGCAAGAGAAGTTCATTTTTAGCAAGTCTTAGATGCAAGCTGGGCTGGTTTGTGATTTGTGCCACATCTAGTGTACACAATAATTATTGATGTAGGCTTATGAGTTGATTGTATGTTACTGCGGTGGCGGGAAGCTACCTAAGTGGCTGTTGAACTTAGGCATCACATTCTTATTGTTTCATGATGTCTCATGTGGCCTGTAGCATATAGGTGGTCTGTGATTTGTATAATATGTTCAATGATTCTATCCAGCACTATCATTCTGTGAAATAGGCTCATAAATTGCCTGAAAGTGATAACGATACTGATGGTGGTCTTGTGATGTGTATGTACTCTGTTGTCAGGACTCAGGACAAATTTGATTTCGTGATCTTAAATGTGTACTTTGTGGGCATAAAAGAAGATTACAATATTGCAGCACTAAAGGACCATGTTGTTTTAATTTTATAAGCGTTGGACGAGATAATCACATGTTCCATTTAGTACTCTCTTGTGCTGATCTCTAAATACATTGTGCAGGTTGCATCACTACTAAGGAGCTTGGAACCGTGATGCGGTCCCTTGGTCAGAACCCAACTGAGGCGGAGCTGCAGGACATGATCAACGAGGTTGATGCTGATGGCAATGGGACCATTGACTTCCCGGAGTTCCTGAACCTGATGGCGAAGAAGATGAAGGATACCGACTCTGAGGAGGAGCTCAAGGAGGCCTTCCGTGTGTTTGACAAGGACCAGAACGGTTTCATCTCGGCTGCTGAGCTCCGCCACGTCATGACCAACCTTGGTGAGAAGCTGACCGACGAGGAAGTCGACGAGATGATCCGTGAGGCTGACGTCGATGGCGATGGCCAGATCAACTACGAGGAGTTCGTTAAGGTCATGATGGCCAAGTGAGGAGGGTTCCCATTAAATAAGTTCTGTCTGAAGTGAACTAAAACTGTCAGGGCCTACAAAGCTGTACTTTGTGATGTTCCTTTTAAGTACCTATCTTTGCTGGTGGTAATGTTGAGTAGCGATCGGGTTAGGTGGTCTAGTCATGCGAAACAACATCAGATGCCTGGTTTCTTTTGATTGTGATGTTTATCTTGCGCCTGCCGGAGCATAGGATTTGTTGGGGTTTCATCATTTTTCTTGGATCGTTGTGCAGATATGCATTGCCTGGTTCCTTTCTGTCATCATCTTTACTTCTCTGTTGCGTGCTGAATTGAATGGTTGCAGCCTTTCCCCGCATCCTGAGGCTACCCACGCATCCTGAGGCTACCCATGTGACCATGTTTTGATGATCCTGGTTGAATTTTAGTTGATGTCTGCAAAATTATCGCAACTATATGTTTTGTGCTCCTATGCTCCTATGTCAAGGTGCATACATGATGCATACGAACTGAATGTGTAGTGTTAGGCTGTTAGCTTTCCTTTGATCAGGACTAGTCAAGTACTGATAGCCACTGTCAAGCCTTCATGTCTGCTTCTTTTGTCCCATAAAAGCAAATCTGGAATGCTATGTGACACATCACAATATTATGAATCTACACGTAATCTGTTTAGAGTTTTAAGGTTTTTTTTTTTTTTTTTTTTGAGGGAGGTAGTAGGCTGGAACCAAACGAGGCAACGAAAAGTAGACCCTGACAGCGAATGCTTTTCATTCCTGGAATCTCAGTACATGCTCGAGCACAATCACTCATGGATACAAGTGGTGTACTGGTACGGGTCCAGGCTGTTGAGCCAAGCTGGATCAGGATTCAGGACTACCGGTTTGGTTTGTTGGCTCTTGGCTTTTGCTACCACCAGTGACGGAAACCGAAATTTAATCCAATCCTGTAAGATCAATTATTAGTTAGTTTGTATTTAAGTGTGATTATTTATCTATATTTTGTTAATTTATACATGAAAATCAAGGTTTGTAGGATGCTTTAAAAAAAGCCGTGGAGTCAGCCTACCCCCACAGAATATGCCTAGATCCGTCACTAGCTACCACTTCAGGTGATAAGCATAAAATTAGCGAAAATTTTATGTCTTTTTGAACAGAGATGGTAGCTCTAGTCTGTGTTCAACATTGTTTCAATGATTTGTCACACCTTTTAATTGACTCTTCTTATTTCGATTCTGTTTCATAGGTATTATTTTTTTTATCTTTTAGGTACCGAGGCCTATCTTTTCCTCGTTACCTTTGAAATGAGTGTACCTAACAATATTACAAATGCGGAATCGAAATAAGAAAGGACAACAACTAATAAACGGTGTGACAAATCATCGAGTCCTATCTATCCATCTTTACAGCTAAACTGAATCGAACGAAAGTTGGACGAAACGTCGCTTTATGCCATTGAAGCAGTATGATATGACCATGACCACTAAGATGACCCATCCTCTCTTTTCCATTGTTCAACTTGTCCAATTCCCTTGTTTCAATCATACTAGCTCACTGATTTGTTATTTTTCATATGAAGAATAAGTGAGTTGCAAAGGTAGGAAATTAATCAAATGAAAAAAAAATATATTCTCTTTTGACCTGTCAAAAAGAAACGCCTTTCGCTTCTTTTCAATTCCTCCAGAAATCTTCCATTCCAATTCACTACCAGCTAACACTTTGACACAGCAATTAGGCGAAATTCTTGATCTCTCTCTCTCATCCATGGCGGCCAAGCTGACCCAAGAACAGGTGGACGAGTGCCGAGAAATCTTCGACCTGTTCGACAGCGACGAGGACGGTAAGCCGCCACCAAGATTAGTTTCCCCGTCATCCAACCTGCCACTGATCGTCCTCATCATCCGCAGGTCGCATCGCCGCCGGCGAGCTCGTGACGGCGCTGCGGTCGCTGGGCCAGAACGTCGACGAGGCCGAGGCGCGGCGGTTCCTGGCGGACGCCACCGCCAGCGGCGGCGGCGGCGGCGGAGGCGGCGGAGACATCGACTTCGCGGCGTTCCTGTCGGTGGCGGCGCGCAAGATGCGGGCGCGGGGCGACGGAGAAGGAGCTCGCGGCGTGCTTGGACGTGTTCGACGAACGCGCGGAGCGGGGTGATCCCGGCGGAGCAGCTCCGGCAGGCGATGGTGTCCCACGGCGACCGGCTGACGGAGGAGGAGGCCGACGAGATGGTGCGCAAGGCGGATCCGCCGGCGAGGCCGCGTCGAGTACAAGGAGTTCGTCAAGGTGTTGATGAACAAGAAGTAGCAGTAATACTACTAGCTGTTTTAGTTTTTTTGTTTTGTTTTTCTATGCTTAATTTGTTTGCTAAAGATATCCATGTGGTTAATCAACCTTGGTAATGGATGTGAAGAAGATGTGATGTGATTAAAGCGAATCTCGTTTTGGGTTTGACATGAGAGTGCAGAAGAATGACGATTTTATGAATTTTGCAAATTTTTGTGAACTTTGTTTGAAATTTGACATAAATAAGGTGATGCTCTATCAACTTATGAATCATGCGCGCGTGCCATGGCTTCTCAAAACTCAAAAGTGCGACTCTCCTAATAAAAAAAACAATCTAAACAGCATTGTTCAATGTATTATATAATTTTGTAGTTTTGTTCATTGTTCATATCTTGTCTCGACGGTTTTCTCCACATATAAATAGTGATTGGCTATGTGTTTGTTTGTCACTGTTACATGTACAAGAGATGACGACAACGTTTTTAGAGGTTTGTGGTTGCGTGGGAGCAAATCTGCGTGGTGTTTGGGATGGGAGGGACTTATTTCCCAAATACCACCCTGCACTAGCTCTTGTTTTACATAATATAAGTCAGATATAAAATGTTCTAGGGCGTCTTTGTCAAACAAAAAAAAGAAGTAGAAGAAGAAGAAAAAGAAAAGAAAGAAAAAACATGTAGCCATATGTTATGTGACACACTGACACTGTTGAATTCGGCCCAGCCCAAACGGTGAGTGATGGGAAGGCCCAAAAGGTGAGGTGATGGGAAGTGGAACCCCGCGCCGCGCGCACGCCACCCGCGTCCTATCCATTCCACGGTTCGTTTCCACGCGCGCGCGCCACGACCACGACGAGCTCGCGTCGCGTGCGCGTGCCAACCCAGCCAGCCATGGCGGCCCGTGTCCGCGTGCAGCTCGCGGTGCCTCCGCCTGATCCTGGGGCGCCCTCCTCGAGCGCGCCTCGCCTCGGCTGTGGAGGTCGTCGAGAAGAGGAGGGGCGCATGCTGCGGACGATGCCGGCGGGGGGGACTGGTGGCCGTGGCGGCGACGGAAGGGTCGGCGAAGTCGTCGGGGGAGGCGGACGAGCAGGTGCCCTCGTGGGCGCGCCCGGGCTCCGACGAGCCCGCCGCCGTGGGCACGCGAGGGCGGCGGCGGCGGCGGGGGCCAGCAGGAGCCCGGCGCCGTCGAGCTCCCCTTCTTCGCCTACCTGCTCGCCTCCGCCATCACCGCCATCGCCGCAGTACGCCTCTCCACCCCTTCAACTCCTCTCCTCCTCCTCTCGAATCCCAAACCCTAACCATGGCGCGCAGATCGGGTCCATCTTCGAGTACGCGAACCAGCGGCCGGTGTTCGGCGTGGTGAGCCCCGACAGCGCCCTGTACGCGCCGCTCCTAGGGTTCTTCGTCTTCACCGGGATACCAACCTCCGTACGCATCCTCTCATTGCCAATCTCCATTGCGAGGACATGAATCCAAATTTTCCATGGATTTTGATCGCATTTTTTTTTAATTTTTGCAGGGATTCTTGTGGTTCAAGGCCGTGCAGACGGCGAACAAGGAGGCGGAGGAGCAGGATCGCCGGGACGGCTTCTCGTGACTGAATCAGCATATGAACATACGCATTTGCAGAGTAATTAAAGTTTGTGAATTACTGCTTGTGATTCGTGGTGTTAATTAAGTTGGTGACGCTGAAGAGGGGAGACGGATCGGATCTGCGTATTGACGTAATGAGGAGATGAATTAGCAAGGAAGAAATGGCGATGTTCAATTGTACATCACCGAAGGGAGCTTAGCTGTAAACTCGGGCTAGCTTGAAGTGAAAGTGTAAACTCTGCCTTGTAGTTCTTCTTGACTGAGAAATATTGAGTGTTTCGAGCGAGTATAATTACAGCGAATTATCTGAATACACTGAATTATCGCCACGCATTATTTGGTCCATATGCATCTGAGAAAAACTGTTTTCTTAGACCCGTTATTCCAATCTACTATCTGTTATACTAAGACTAATACTTTTAAGTCCCTATCACATCGGATGTTTGGACACTAATTATAAATATTAAACGTACACTATTAATAAACCCATCCATAATCTTGGACTAATTCGCGAGATGAATCTATTGAGCCTAATTAATCCATGATTAGCCTATGTGATGCTACAGTAGACATTCTATAATTATGGATTAATTAGGCTTAAAAAATTTCTCTCGCAAATTAGCTTTCATTTATGTAATTAGTTTTGTAAGTAGTCTATATTTAATACTCTAAATTAGTGTCTAAATACAGAGACTTAAGGGTTAAGTTCCTGGATCCAAACACCACCTAAGTTTATAATTTATACTCCCTCCGTCCCAAAATAATTACAGCTTTGCACTGCTCATGTCCAACATTTGACCGTTCGTCTTATTTATTTTTTTATTAGTATTTTTGTTGTTATTAGATAATAAAACATGAATAATACTTTATGTGTGGTTAATTCTTTTTAACTTTTTCATAAATTTTTCAAATAAGACAGACAGCCAAACATTGGCCACGGATACCCACGACTACACTTAGGCTGTGTTCTTTCCTGGGTGATCTGGGTGATTGTGAGCGAGTTTTGCTTCGTTTTCCGCGCGCACGCTTCCCGAACTACTAAATGGTGTGTTTTTTGCCAAAAAAAATTCTATAGGAAAGTTGCTTTAAAAAATTATATTAATCCATTTTTAAAGTTTAAAATACTTAATAGTCAATTAATCATGTGCTAATGGCCCACCTCGTTTTGCGTATCTTTCCAATCTCCTCTCCTCGAACACAGCCTTATTTTGCAACGGAGGTAGTACAAGGCAACTGGTTCAAGCCACGGCCGCCCACGCACCAGCCGCCGCCGCTACATCATCGGACAGAGGGATTCAAGATTAGGAAACAAGGGTTCACCTCTAATATCTACGCGAAAATACAGTATTACCCTTCCACCTCTCTCACCACTGCCGGTACCACCACATGGATTAAAATGTACTTGGAGGTACCGCAACTTACCAACCATTCGATCAGGTAGAATCAAGGGCCAGGATTTGGTACCGGGCTGGCTGCTGGACGGTAGCAAAACTCTTTAGAATAACGGTCCTTTGGGGCGCTCTCTCTACTTCATTGGTGGTCTATTTAGCACTAGTAAAGAACTTGTGAGGGCACTAATAAAGGTCTTGTGAGGTTTGTGGTTGCGTGGGAGCAAATCTGCGTGGTGTTTGGGATGGGAGGGACTTATTTCCCAAATACCACCCTGCACTAGCTCTTGTTTTACATAATATAAGTCAGATATAAAATGTTCTAGGGCGTCTTTGTCAAACAAAAAAAAGAAGAAGAAGAAGAAGAAAAAGAAAGAAAGAAAAACATGTAGCCATATGTTATGTGACACACTGACACTGTTGAATTCGGCCCAGCCCAAAACGGTGAGGTGATGGGAAGGCCCAAAAAGGTGAGGTGATGGGAAGTTGACGGAGGAGGAGGCCGACGAGATGGTGCGCAAGGCGGATCCCGCCGGCGAGGGCCGCGTCGAGTACAAGGAGTTCGTCAAGGTGTTGATGAACAACAAGTAGCAGTAATACTACTAGCTGTTTTGTTTTGTTTTTCTCTGCTTAATTTGTTTGCTAAAGATATCCATGTGGTTAATCAACCTTTGGTAATGGATGTGAAGAAGTATGTGTGATGTGATTATAGAGAATCTCGTTTTGGGTTTGACACGAGAGTGCAGAAGAATGACGATTTTATGAAATTTTGCGAATTTTGGTGAACTTTGTTTGAAATTTGACATAAACTAAGGTGATGCTCTATCAACTTATGAATCATGCGCGCGTGCCATGGCTCTCAAAACTCAAAAGTGCGACTCTCCTAATAAAAAAAACATCTAAACAGCATTGTTCAATGTTTTATATAATTTTGTAGTTTTGTTCATTGTTCATATCTTGTCTCGACGGTTTCTTCCACACATAAATAGTGATTGGCTATGTGTTTTGTTTGTCACTGTTACATGTACAGAGATGACGACAACGTTCTTTAGAATAGAGCATTGCTACCGTCCAGCAGATGGTACCGAGGGGTACCAGTACCACCCGGTACTGAAGTAAATCGGTCCGTCCATCGCGACGGGGTAGGATCGGGAATAAGAGAAAGATCGCGAGCCCATCGCGCGACCCCAATCTTCTTCCTCAGTGCCGTCGATTTATCCCATCTCGTCTTGCGCTCGTTTTTTCCTCTCTCCGCCACGACTCCGATCCTTGCCCGCGCGGCAGCGAAATGGAACCACCAGTCGCGCGGCAGCGAAACGGAACCACCAGTCGCGCGGCCTAATCTCCTTCACCGGCGCCGCATGACCAGCGCGCACCACCCAATTTAAGCTGTCATTCTCCTGAACAGAGCCGTGCGCTTATGAACGAATTTGTTTTCCAGAGGACGTGGAACCTCTTTTGCTGAACAGAGCAGGATTTGCGCTGCCGCATATGCACCACGAGACGAGTAGCCATAGCTCGCTATGGCTTGCAACTATCAATCCGCTACTCATCAACCGAAATCAGTAAGTCAACAATATGACATCCAAAAAATCAACATAGCGTCATAGTACATATTATCAAAAAATTTCTTGAGAAGAAACACTATTGTTCCTATGAACCAATTTCTAATGTCATTGGTCTCCACTGCAATAGCAACCGAAGAGTCTTGCAGCTTCAGAGGACGACTGGAGAACCATCACTACGTGGTACTCCAGACCATCTCACCGCTGCATCGTAGCCGCCTCATACAACTTCTTCAGCACCCGCTGTTACTCACCTCACCACGACCACTATGCAGCATCCGCCACCAACAGCCCAGCTGCTACCTTCGATGACTCCACGACCATCTCGCCGCCGCGGCCGCCAATGCCCCCGCAGCCGCATCGCCTAGTTTGACGACACCAGGACCACCTTGCCGCTGCGGCTGCCAATGTCGCCGCCGGTACTACCGTCGCTATATCGCCTGGTCCAATGACTCCACGACCACCTCACCCCCTCACAACCACGGCCGCCCATGCACCAGCCGCCGCCGCTACATCATCGGACAGAGGGGATTCAAGATTAGGAAACAAGGGTTCACCTCTAATACCTATGCGAAAATACAGTATTACCCTTCCACCTCTCTCACCACTGCCAGTACCACCACATGGATTAAAATGTACCTAGAGGTACCGCACCTTACCAACCATTCGATCAGGCAGAATCAAGGGCCAAGATTTGGTACCGGGCTGCCTGCTGGACAGTAGTAAAACTCCATAAATGCAGTTATATGGTGCTGGGCTGTCTCTTGTTCCTCGTTACTTGCCTGGTCCGTACTATACACGTGGCACAACTACTGTAATATCTGATCAGTGACGCTTGCTTGTTCGGCTGTTTCGTTGTTCGTCATGGATGACGGCTGCGTTGGATATGGCTGTTGTGCTTGGCTAGTTTGCAAGGAAAATAAGACGAGCAATTAACGTGTATTTAATTAAGTATTAATCATTATAAACTTGAAAAATAAAATCATTGGTTAAAGAAAAAATATATAAAAAGTTTCTTTCAAAAAAAACCATATCGTTCAGCAGTTTAAAAAGCATGCTCGTAGCTCAAGTAATAAGCAGAAATTTTGATCCAGAACTATCATCTATTACCTTATGCCTCGTGCTACTGCAAGGTTTGAATGATGAGCTTTTTTACCGTCCAGCATGCTGTTGTGGTACCGAATCTATTGTGGTTACGGATAAGGCATACCTCTTATCTCCTATGACTTACGGAACATACAAGTATGGTATACCATTAACCATACGATATACTTCCGTATGTGATAAGCATAAAGGACAATCTACAGGATATTATGGAAAAATATCTTTATGGGCTAGTGATTAAGAGAGTCCTACTCGGAGAGGATTGGGTTTATTCATATTTGTGGTGGTTCATTGTTCGACGTCTACTTGGCGGACTAAGGACTACAGTATAAAAGGCACCCAACCAACCTGATGGGTATCAGCATCATGAATCATAGCGCAACACACCCACCATAGTTTACCCGAAGCGGAGGAAGCAAAGGCTAGACTCGCCCCGCGGAGATCTCGTCCGACAACATCTAGACAAAAGGCGTCTCGCCGGCGGAAACGCTGGATTCGTTTTCTCTTTGTACTCTGTGGGCATTTCCATATACTCTCATACAACGGATTCAGAGCTACTTAGCTCACGAAGGGACTTAACCGTCATATCAATTCTTGTCTTGCTGTCTTGATATGTATTGTGTAGATTCTCGGTTACAGCGTACCTCAATCGTCCTATTTATCCAGTCTCTGGTTATCCCCCGTGAAGAATCATATATCCATTAGTTGATTGAATTCCATGGACCAGCTGGTCGGTACCATGAGGTACATTTTAGTTCCCTTGGGGTGTAGGTGCTCATAAATAGGTGGAAGGGTAAGATTGTGCCTTTCCATGTGTGCAAAAATTGTTTCTCCCAGGTTTGAATCTGTCTGGGGACAGCATGTATAGTTGGCCCAATGGGCTGCCGACACAGCACGGGCCTCGCCGGCCTGTGCTGCGGGAGTCGTCTAGTCGGGCAGGATGGCCGCTAGACCGTTCGGCGCCGTACTGCGACTGCCAGCCACAGTGTTGTTCAACGCCTCGTTCTCGGAGACGTTTAAAACTAATTCGGCCAAATCTTATTGCGAAAAATTTCGTTCTTTGTGTGCGGTCTAAGTCATTGCACATGGACATCCAATTCAATCCCGTTTGTCCTCATACGAACAAAATCCTCCACCTCAACATTCCCCTACTCATTCAAGTCTCAAATCT
>CM020187.1:12041538-12098208 GCA_009805545.1 Oryza longistaminata | reverse complement strand
TAAACGTACACTATTAATAAACCCATCCATAATCTTGGACTAATTCGCGAGATGAATCTATTGAGCCTAATTAATCCATGATTAGCCTATGTGATGCTACAGTAGACATTCTATAATTATGGATTAATTAGGCTTAAAAAATTTCTCTCGCAAATTAGCTTTCATTTATGTAATTAGTTTTGTAAGTAGTCTATATTTAATACTCTAAATTAGTGTCTAAAACAGAGACTTAAGGGTTAAGTTCCTGGATCCAAACACCACCTAAGTTTATAATTTATACTCCCTCCGTCCCAAAATAATTACAGCTTTGCACTGCTCATGTCCAACATTTGACCGTTCGTCTTATTTATTTTTTATTAGTATTTTTGTTGTTATTAGATAATAAAACATGAATAATACTTTATGTGTGGTTAATTCTTTTTAACTTTTTCATAAATTTTTCAAATAAGACAGACAGCCAAACATTGGCCACGGATACCACGACTACACTTAGGCTGTGTTCTTTCCTGGGTGATCTGGGTGATTGTGAGCGAGTTTTGCTTCGTTTTCCGCGCGCACGCTTCCCGAACTACTAAATGGTGTGTTTTTTGCCAAAAAAAATTCTATAGGAAAGTTGCTTTAAAAAAATATATTAATCCATTTTTAAAGTTTAAAATACTTAATAGTCAATTAATCATGTGCTAATGGCCCACCTCGTTTGCGTATCTTTCCAATCTCTCTCCTCGAACACAGCCTTATTTTGCAACGGAGGTAGTACAAGGCAACTGGTTCAAAAAAAAAAAAAAAGTTTATACAGGCAACACTCTATTCCAAATCCAGCCCAGCAACAAAAAGCTCAGCCTCACCTCTCCGGCCCACTGAACGCCAGCCAAGGGCCCGGCCCACCTTCCTGCCTCCGTCGCGTGATCGCGTCGAGTCCCGGTTCGAGTCAGACGCGGCCCGCCTCCCTCCTCCCAACTTAAACCGCACCACGACTCGTCTTCCTCCTCTCTCTTCTCCCCCAAGCCAGACACACTCCCCCACCTTCTTGCGCCACAAGCCGAAGCCGCCGGAATCCTCGACGAGACGCCCCGCCGCCGCCGGCGACGCCCCCCCCCCTCACCCCCCGCCGGCA
Organism: Oryza longistaminata; assembly: GCA_009805545.1. Lineage (NCBI taxonomy): Eukaryota > Viridiplantae > Streptophyta > Magnoliopsida > Poales > Poaceae > Oryza > Oryza longistaminata. Next base: position 12,097,094 of record CM020187.1, on the reverse strand, counting down.
TCGTAAGCGCCGCCCGCTTCCTCTCCCCCCGTGTTAGGCTTGCAGGTCCCGCGTCTCCCCTTCCGTACGTCGAGGGCGCGGCGGGGGATCTAGGCGGCGGGCGCATTGCCGCCTCGCGCGCGGGCGGCACCGGCACGGCGTTGCCTAGATGGGGGGACCCGAATACTTGCCGGTATCTTCGTTCCTAGTTAGTTAGCCGAGGCGCGAGGGTTCATGGCGTTGCGGGTGGGATCGAGGCGCTCCGCCGCCGCCGCCGCCTTCTGGTTTGGTTTGGATTGCTCCGCAGCTGTTACGTACTCATATTGGGTTGATTGCTTGCATTGCTTCCCGTGTGTCACGGCTCTTAGCGGCCTTGTTTTAGTTTAAATCTTACGATTCGGGGGCGCCAGGACTAGGGCGCAAATCGATTTCTGAATTGGCGGCGAAAAAAGCCCCTTCTTGCCAATTTGTAGGATTCGTCCTTGTTTTCCTGCCATTAACAGTTAATCCTCGTTACAAAGTACCGGACAAGGGATTTGTTAAAAGGTTTGGGCAGTCAGCTCCAGTTGTAAATCAATAACTCAAATCTTCATTTAGGATGTTATGTACTTATGTTATGAGGTTTAGTACACCACTTATCGTGTGATTCAGAGGCCCTTCCGTAACAGTAACTTAGTGTATCTGCGGGATGAATTCATGTCACTGAATGTTCCATGGAACAACAGTAATTTAGTGTATCTGCGGGGTGAATTCATGTCACTGAATGTTCCATGGAGCTTATACTACTTATTCTGAAAAAGGTTTCTTCCACGTTTTGTTTTCAGGAGAAATATAATATAAATACAGTTAAGGGGTTGAAGCAACTTCACAATGAGTAGCATAGGGACTGGTTATGATCTTTCCGTCACCACCTTCTCCCCAGATGGCCGTGTCTTCCAGGTTGAGTATGCTGGCAAGGCCGTCGACAACAGCGGGTTCGATTTAGTTTCACCCTCCCCTCTGTTTTATTACCCTTTTTTGGGCTGTTCAACTTTATGCTGAAGTTCTGATGTTTTTTGCAGGACTGTTGTTGGCATCAAATGCAAAGATGGGATTGTCCTTGTAAGTGGTTATTACTGGATTTACTTGTGGTTAAAAGTAGTGTTACTTTGCGAGTTTGCGAGATAACCTTTTGTGGCTTCATTGTTCTGTAGGGTGTGGAGAAGCTGGTAACATCAAAGATGATTTTGAAGGGGTCGAATCGGAGACTCCACTCTGTGCACCGACAGTCTGGCTTGGTAATTTGTTTTCCACCTCTTTGTTTCTTCAGATGAGCAACCAATCACAACAAATTATTTAGCTCTGAAATTTCCCAGCAGCTTCCAGCGTAATTTCATTTTTCTGGCAGTAGTTCTTTTTTTTTCTTTTTTGGTATTGTCACTTTCTTTTTGACATTGTCACTTTGTAATAATGGATATATGTGATAAAGCTTGGATTTTGTAAAGTGTTCCTTTTCTTTTCTTTTGTTCTGTTTTGTCATTGTTGTTCAAATTGTTTTGGCTTCTTACGTTCTCATTTTCAGGCTGTTGCTGGTTTAGCTGCGGATGGTAGGCAGATAGTCTCTAGGGCAAAGTCAGAGGCAGCCAGTTATGAAAAGTGAGAATTCTTGAATTTTTCCCCATAGCTACATTCTTTTAGGTGTTTTGCCTAACGCTGTACTGCACCAGGGTGTATGGAGAACCCATGCCTGTAAAGGAATTGGCTGATCGTGTAGCTAGCTATGTACATTTATGTACCCTCTACTGGTGGCTCAGGTAAGACGGTCAACATTTTTCTTCAATACAATCCCTGGTTAAGATGTTTGATTCAATTTATACTCCTCTTGTGTCAGGCCTTTTGGCTGTGGAGTTATTCTTGGAGGTTATGATAGGGATGGGCCACAACTCTACATGATCGAACCTTCGGGGCTCTCCTATGTAAATTTTTTACCCTAATACACTGTAGCACTTCTATCATACCTTTATTTGTTACAACTGAAGGACCAACTTGACCATCTTATGGTAGTGGCTGGGCTCATCCACTCATGTAATGAACATATTTGCACTTTTATGATAGATACCGTATTTCTTGCTTAGTATCATGTGCATTATTTCTTTGGGAAGCACTCTTTAATGTGGAAAAATGACTTTCTGAATCGAATTTGACAGAAATACTTCGGTGCTGCCCTGGGGAAAGGAAGACAGGCTGCAAAAACGTAAGCTATTAGGGTTTTGATACTTCCTCCGTTTCACAATGTAAGTCATTCTAGCATTTCCCACATTCATATTAATGCTAATGAATCTAGATAGATATATATGTCTAGATTCATTAGTATCAATATGAATGTGGGAAATGCTAGAATGACTTACATTGTGAAATGGAGGGAGTACTATTTATTGTATGATTTCTGCATTAGTGCCCAACTTCTTTTTTGTTGCATATTACTAGGACGCAAATAGTGGTGGCTTATTCATCACTTGTTAAATTTGATGATCCATAATTATCTTTAGAACTTAGCATATTCTTTTGTATTTTTACTATATACATCAAGTTATCTCTTCACATCTTGCATATATAGTAGTCCTTAAGTAGTATTCCATCTTCAATGGTGGAAGATGTTGATCTAATCTTTGTTTCTTATATGCTTATTTTGGCATTAGCACTTCTAGAAAATGCCTTAGTTCAACCTATTTTATGAGTTTTAATCTGCAGTTCTTGCACTTCTGTCACCTTTTGGATATATTAACTAGACAATAGCCTCATTAATATATCACAGATATTCTAGAATTGGTGTTGGTTGTTGAATGACTGCCAAGGGAAAACTGACCCAAACTCTAGATTATAATTTGATGAACCATATATTAGCTTTTTCGTAGTTTTAATGCTTATCAAGGAATGGGTTGGCAATCATCAGATGTGTTTATGATGGTTCAAGAAAAGATGATTCAGCTTTTGAATATGTTGGCTGTCTATTTGTCATGACTCATGAACAATGGTTTGTAATTCTGATACATCTATTAAATGTTGTACAGGGAGATAGAGAAACTGAATCTTTCTGAGCTTACATGCAGAGAAGGCATTGTTGAGGTTGCAAAGATGTATGTCCTGAACCTTTTACTATAATCTGCAAATTCCCTCTTAGAGCTCACAAGTGAAAGTTTGTTTCATACTGTCATGGATGCCTTAAAATTTGCTATGCACTTATTTGTCGACTACCAGCAGCTAATGCAACTTTCCCCTCTAGAACAAATAAAAATCTATTGGATGATTTAAGTACAGAAGGTACTTTTTGTTCACATGAATAATCACTGTACCATGATCTATGAGCACCAGTTTTGGTTGCATTGCACTACAGATTGACAATAATATGTAGCTTTGAGATTTTTTTCTGAGCATAAATTGTTGTGCTATAGATTTGTCTTGTCAGTGGGACTGTTGGTACTCATGACTCATGAGTCATGCATGACTCATAATAGACCATCTACCATGTGAACAAATCAGAAAAACGTAAATAACTTCTACAAGGAAATGTTGACCAAGCTAATGAAGATCTGCATTCTTTTTCTCGCCTGTGACCTTTCTTTGTACCAATGCAGAATCTATGGAGTGCATGACGAAGCTAAAGACAAAGACTTTGAACTGGAGCTGAGCTGGGTATGCGATGAATCAAAGCACCAGCATGAGAAGGTATATACAAGGGATAAACATGCCTTCTCCCTTGATAAACAGAACCTCCCTAATCATGTGAAATATGAACTCTGTTACCGGGCTGTCAATACAGGTTCCAGACGACCTCGTGGAGCAGGCGAAGGCAGCCGCCCAGGCAGCGCTCGAGGAGATGGACGCAGACTAGAAACCGCCGATCATGATGCTCTAGAATCATATCTCCATTACTCGATGCTAGACCGATCGATCATCTATAACCATATCACTACATTGTGTAACAGACTTGAGGCAGCTCGTCAGTTTCATTTCAACCTAGAACCACCTCAAGAAAAGAATGTTGTACTATGCAGCTCGATCGCTGTCACATATTGTTTGCTCGTGATTTATGACGAACCACACTCCTTGCTGTTTGCTCAACCTTTATACTTGATATATAGATAGTTAGATACTGCCTCCGTTCTCAAATAATCTGTGAGCGTTGATCATTACCGTCTCATCTTTGATAACCAATTTATATTTTAGTGGTTAAATTACGATGAATGAAAGTGACCTATAATTCTTAGATGGTTGGATCATGAGAAACGAAAATCCTATGATTATACTTAGTATTTAGGACACAGCACAGGTGACAAGTACTTTAAGAAATAGATAGCACAGGTGACAAGTACTCTAAGAAATAGATGTAGGCACGCGTGGTTGTGTTATCAATGGGATTTCAGTGAGACAAAATGTTTGTCACTCCTGTTATGTAATCAGAAAAAAATAGATGGAACACTACACGAAGTGTGAGAAACTTTTTTTTTTCTTAACGAAACGGCATAAGACAATTTTTTTGTGTAAAGTAGTAGTAAAAGTGTTTACAAGGAATAAAAATAAAAATAAATATACAAGTGTTTTAAGGGATCTAGGATACATTTCCGGGAAGTCTTTTCGCTCCTGCTCGTGTCCAGGTTCTCTTATTCCTTAATCTTAGCGACAAGAAGCTCGCTGTGATGAAAGATTTGTTGGTTTCTTTCTTTCTTTCCAAATCTATTCCTTAATCTTACGGCCAGTTTAGTTCCCAAAAATTTTCCCCTTCACTATCACATCGAATCTTTGGACACATGTATGGAGCATTAAATGTGGACAAAAAGAAAAACCAATTGCACAGTTTAGCTATAAATCGCGAGACGAATCTTTTGAGCCTAATTAGGCCATGATTAGCCATAAGTGCTACAGTAACCCATGTGCTAATGACGGCTTAAGTAGGCTCAAAAGATTCGTCTCGCGGTTTACAGCGAGTTCTGAAATTAGTTTTTTCATTCGTGTCCGAAAACCCCTTCCGACATCCGGTCAACGTCTGATGTGACACCCAAAAATTTCCTTTTCCCAAGCTAAACAACCACTTGGCGACAAGAAGCAAGCTCGCTTGATGAAAGATTTGTTGGTTTCTTTCTTTCTTTCCAAATCTTGCGGGACGTTGAGGATGTCATGTGTGCTGTGTTACTGTGTGCGCTGCACGCTGGCACGGCCACCTCAGGTGCACACCCATGCATGTTTCGCTGTAACTCGCGCGCGCGTGGCGTGTGGTCCACGTCCTTTTCCCCCCAAAGACATCGGCACTCGCCACGCGCTCTCTCCCGTGCGGCTCTCTCTCGGGCCCTTTTCCGGCCCGGCCCAACCCCGAGCCCGCATCCATCCCGTGGCTTGGCTCCCTCCCACCGCTCCACGCGGACAGACAGGCAGACACTCGTCACGCCACTAAGCCCAACCCTAGTCACTCTCTCACCTCTCGGCACGGTCGCACTCGCACCCCGCACCCCACCCCGCGACGCGACGACTCCCCTCCCTTCCCCTTCCCCTTCCCCTTCCTCCCAGATCGCGCGCTTGCTGTCGGGGAGACTAGAAGCGGGGACGTTGGGGGGCGCGGAGGCGGAGGACGATGGCGCTGCTCTAGGGTTCCACCACCTCTCCACTCGCCCCGCGGGTGCTTCCGTCCGTTCCTCCGTTGGGGCTCCTTTGCTCCTTTGCTCAGGTAGGTTTCCTCTCGCTCCGCGTTGGCCGTGCGTGCGTGTGGGTGATTCTCCCCCCGATTCGGGGTGGTGGTGCGGGGGATGTTTTTTTTCTTTTCGTTGGTCAACGGCCCGCGTGCCGTTGCGAGTGCGGCCTCGCGGAATCTCGGCCTTCGTGCGTGATTTTGGGGGGGGGGGGGGGGGGGTTCCAATTCTAGGGTTTCTTCAATAGTAATTTTGGTTTGGGTGTGTTGGGGTTCGATCATGGTGGTTTAGTTTGGTGTTGGGGGGGGGGGGGGGGTTCCAATCCTAGGGTTTCCTCAACTGTTCATTTCGTTATTTAGTTCGAATCGTGCTGTAGTTTGGGTTTGTTCGAGGTTATCTGTTCCGCGGTAGGGGCGTTCCTCGCCTATAATCCCAACTTGATGTTTAAGCATCGGTTTTCCATGTCAAAATAAGGCGGCTACGAGCTGGAATGCTTGAAAAGGTACCCTTTTTTTCAACACCAAAAGGTAGCACTTTACAATACCATTGCTGCATGATCCTGGATGCATGTTAGATCGGTTTCTTTACCGCGACCATTTGTGAGGTGAGTATTTCCGGTGGAGGGCTACATCGAAATGCTGCCTGCCTGTTTCTGACACTCCGGTAGGTGTCTGAACTTCCCTGGTCTGCCTGCCCTCCTTGTCCGTTGCAATGGGTGAAACGAGCAGGATGACTTTGGATAGCGGCATGCACGCATGATAGAGCAAACGGCAACTAGGGGTTTATCTTCCCTATTATGTATGATCAATCTGGTTTTTGCATAATTGTCTCAGTACTGACCTTATAGTGGATAACGTTAAGTTGTAAATATAGTCGAAACCGCTATACGAATTCAGGCAACTTTGATGTGAAATGTGGATTCAAGTCAAGTTTGCTACTCCCTCCATTGAATTATTTGTCATCTTGGGCCAAACACACAGGCTAGGGTGATGTTCAATTGTGTTACTTGAGACTGTCTTACCCCTAATTAATATACTTTATTTCTACTGAGCTGTCCACATTACTATGCTAGTCCACCTTGTTCAATTTCATCACAAGTAGACATGGTGCGTGGCTGAACAGGATTGTGCTAGTGGTCGTGTTACAGCCAAGCCAAGCTCTAGACGAAATATGCTAGTGGTTAGAAATAAATGAGTTCATTGGAGCAATATACCTACTACTTTTATTAGGGGTAATTTGGGAACATAATACCTACAAAACATAAAAAGCTATTCAAAAACAAAACCAATACCCTAAAACATCATCTAAATAAGGATGGAGGAGGTACATCTCATGCTTGGCACCCAAGAAACTTGATACTCCCTCCGTTCCATATTATAAATCGCTTTGATTTTTTTCCTAATCAAACTTCTTTACATTTGACCAAGTTTATAGGAAAATGTAGCAGCATCTACAACACCAAATTACTTTAATTAAATGTAACATTGAATATATTTTGATAATATGTTTGCTTTTGTGTTGGAAATGTTGCTATATTTTTCTACAAACTTGGTCAAACTTTAAAAAAGTTTGACTAAGGAAAAAGTCAAAGCGACTTATAATATGAAATGGAAGGAGTATTTAATAATTTTGTGGGAGAAATAGTTTTTTTTAGTCTGACTATATGATTTGGATGTACATCACTGCCAATTAATAAGATGGTACCATATGCATATGTTCTATCTGGTACCAGTGAAACTTTTTTAATGCTTGAGGAAATGTTTCATATCAACATGGGGGAAGGTCCGATCTTTTGAGTTGCATGCACTAGCTAGTCGAACTAAAAGCTTAATCTGATGGAGAAGGGCACCAGGCTATTTACTCTTTACTTCAACACTCCCCCTCATGTCTAGATTCGAAATCAAGACCTTTGGCCTTGATACCATGCTATGAATTGCGCTTGTATTCATTACAGCCCAATGGTGCAGTATATATAAATATGGTGTATACACAATAAAACCCCTAATCCCCCCATACAAAGAGGAAAACACAAGTACTAATTATGTTAAATACAATCCAGGTGCCATAGCCAATGGGGAATGACGGTCCAATTTAGCTCTTGGGTTGGTGTATGCTATTTTTATTTATGTTGTTTGTGAAAAGAGTAAAAAAAAATCCCCCCATACAAAGAGGAAAACACAAGTACTAATTATGTTAAATACAATCCAGGTGCCATAGCCAATGGGGAATGACGGTCCAATTTAGCTCTTGGGTTGGTGTATGCTATTTTTATTTATGTTGTTTGTGAAAAGAGTAAAAAAAAAAACAGTTTCGTATTAGATCCCTCTCTGTGCTTAATGTTTTACCAAGCCTTGCTTTCTCCAAGTTTTCTTCTACCAAGTACACACTAAGATTCTTCTTTCTTGTGCAGGATTTTTGATACATTTGAGATGGATAGGGCGTCGAATTTCATACCTGGTCCTTATCAAGAACTCGTGGATGCCAAACCAATTAGATCGTTAGCTCCTATGTTCCCTGCACCCTTGGGAATCAATGTCAATCAGTCAAGCACCCCTCCTTTGGTATGTGTCACTCCGGTTGGCCAATTTCCTGTCGGTTTTGGTTCTGGAATCCTTCCTACCTTTGGATCAACTACCGCCTTCACTACCACAGCAAATGGGGTTTCTTATACAGGCTACACCAATAATGGAGCTATTGATGCCACTCCTATCTCGGCATATAAGACCAGACCAGGCATTGTATCACTTGATGGCGATGAACCTTACTCAGGTTCAGCATCCGGACGGAAGTCCAAGAGATCATCTGGTTCAGCTGCTGACGGTTCAAATGGAGTTAAGTTCAAGCGCCCTAAGCCAGTTTACAAGAATTTTGTTGCTGGCAAGGAGCTTGCCTTTTTACCACCTTCATCCAGTGATCCCAGGGAGGTTGTGGAAGCAGTCCACATGACCTTTGAAGCACTTAGGCGTAGACATCTGCAATTGGATGAAATACAAGAGACTAGCAAACGTGCTGACCTGAAGGCTGGCGCCATCATGATGGCAAGCAATATCAGGGCTAATGTGGGAAAAAGGGTAGGACTTGTTCCTGGAGTTGAAATAGGGGATATTTTTTATTTCCGGATGGAGCTATGTATCATCGGGTTGCATGCTCCTAGTATGGGTGGCATCGATTATATGAGTGCTAAATTTGGAGCCGATGAGGATTCTGTGGCAATATGTATTGTTGCAGCAGGTGGCTATGAGAATGTGGATGATGACACAGATACACTGGTGTACAGTGGTTCAGGTGGCAATAGTAGGAACAGTGAGGAGAGGCATGATCAAAAGCTTGAGAGAGGTAACCTTGCTCTGGAGAGGAGCCTGCATAGGAAGAACGAGATAAGGGTTGTGCGGGGCTTCAGGGATCCATTTTGCCTGACTGGAAAAATCTACATATATGATGGCCTCTACAAGATTCAGGAGTCCTGGAAGGAGAGAACAAAGTCTGGTATCAATTGCTTCAAGTACAAACTGCTGCGTGAGCCTGGACAGCCTGATGGAGCTGCATTGTGGAAGATGACTCAAGGATGGATAGACAATCCAGCAAGCAGAGGCAGGGTTATATTACCTGATCTATCATCTGGGGCTGAAGCTCTCCCAGTTTGCCTTGTCAATGAGGTAGACCATGAGAAAGGACCTGGGCATTTCACCTATGCCAGTCAAGTCAAATACTTGAGGCCCCTCAGTTCTATGAAACCCTTACAGGGTTGCGGATGCCAGAGTGTTTGCCTGCCTGGTGATCCCAACTGTGCTTGTGGACAACATAACGGAGGTGACTTACCTTACAGCTCATCAGGACTTTTGGCGTGCCGCAAGCCTATAATTTATGAATGCGGTGATGCTTGCCATTGTACTACGAATTGCCGGAACAGAGTGACCCAAAAAGGGGTCAGATTTCACTTTGAGGTCTTCCGGACTGCAAATCGAGGCTGGGGTCTTCGCTGCTGGGATCCCATTCGTGCTGGTGCATTTATCTGTGAGTATACTGGTGAGGTCATTGATGAGCTCAAAGTTAATCTGGATGACAGTGAAGATGATTACATTTTTCAGACTGTATGTCCTGGTGAGAAGACATTAAAATTCAACTTTGGTCCTGAATTGATTGGTGAGGAGAGTACATATGTATCAGCTGATGAATTTGAGCCACTGCCCATCAAGATTAGTGCAAAAAAGATGGGAAATGTCTCGCGTTTCATGAACCATAGTTGTTCCCCAAATGTTTTCTGGCAGCCAGTTCAGCATGACCATGGAGATGACAGCCACCCACATATCATGTTCTTTGCACTGAAGCACATTCCTCCCATGACAGAACTGACTTTTGACTATGGTGTTGCTGGATCTGAGTCTTCAGGTTCTCGTAGAACTAAGAACTGCTTTTGTGGATCATCAAACTGCCGGGGAGTATTTTAATTGATGGATGTATCTTCATTGTGTTGGATCAACACACAAACCTATTTGCCAGGTAAATTCCTTTGACAAAATTGGTTCTCTTTATATTGCCAAACTGCACTGTTTACTTAGGTGAAATGGTGAATACTTACTACTTATGTGATCCGCTACACTTTATTGTTTTATATCATATAATTGTGCATCTACGTCTCCTACAATATACACTCCTTTTGTAATGCACTTCTGGACCGCAAATGTTGTGGGATGATAAGGTTAAGTGCAGTACTTCTGTGTTTGCGAGAAGAGGGAAAGAGAAGATTGAGAAGATATGCAAAACGAGATGAGCTTTTAGTACATGATTAATTAATAAGTATTAATTATTTTAAACTTGAAAAATGATTAATATGATCTTTAACGTAACTTTTCTATAAAAGGTTTTTGTAAAAAATGCATCGTTTAGCAATTCAGGAATCGTGCGCGTGAAAAACGAGTCTCTTTTCTTCTCTTTGTGCACCTCTCAAACGCAGCGGCCAAATATGTTCGTCTCCTAGCGCAATAATGCAGTGGATAACAATGCCAGAAAGGCTTCACTTTCTGCATACAAAGTAGTGCACATATGCTATTTGAATCTACCTCGGAGCATCACATATTTTTGTCTCTTTTATTTGTGTTTTTGAGATATCTGCTTGATATATTATTTGTGTTGCTACGTCTGCAGAACTTCCTGCCTGTACCCCTAGATTCGAGCTCTGGTATTATTCCCTGAGAATGACGATGGGCTTCAACATGAACTGTGAAGAGACAGTAAATTACCGTCGATGTGAACTGCATAGACAGTTAAATTATGGTTAAACTCTGTTGTGTTGATGCCGCACTTGGTAACTTGGTGGCCTCTGTACACCACCTTTTGTTCCATATTTTGTGGGGGCATGTATTTGATATTATTGCTGCAAATCGTCTGTAATCCATCTGCACCCATCCTTTGTAGGCTAGCGTCAGTTTTAACTGGAACTCTAGCAATTAGTTGTGACCTATCAGATGCAGTCATGTAAAATGTGTCGGTTTAGGATCACCTTGCATTTTCGCTCTACTTCATTCCTTCCTTGTCTGTAGCTTTGCTGTGTGCGTTGATCTATGGCTGGCTTGTTTGGATGGATGGATTTTAGATTCATTCTCCTCTGGTAGAGGTAGATTATGGATTCAAATCTATTCTGGTAAAGCGATGAGTCTATTTACTTTGTGTCAGGAATCATGAATACAGCAACTAGAGTTTAAAATATGTTGGATTTTGCAGTGAAGAAACAAGGCAAATCGTTCTACGTATTACACTTTTATCTTTAATATGAAAACAAGCCTTTAAACCGCTAATAATATAAACGATATATTAAAAGTGCAACAAATTATATTCTTACACAAACTATATATGTAAATAGTGCATTCATCCTATGGTGATATACACTATGTATACGATACGTTCATCCTAGTATGATCCGCTAAACATCAAATCGAATGCAACAATTTCTATAAGAAAAAAAAATCGAATGCAACAAATAAAAGGATAAGTCCTAAAAAGAGTCAAGATGTGACGTATCTCAATGAATCTGGACATAATGATTCGTTGTATTAGGAGTACTCCCCAGTCAATTCTCGGTTGGTACGATTATACGAACACAGAGTGCGGCATCCGGTTCAGGTGGGCGTCCGACTCCGAGGCTCCGATGCCGTTTGATTCGCTAGGTCAAGAGGAGAGAAACGAACGGCCTGGATTAAAAATAAAATTCGTTCCTTTCTTTACTTAAAAAAAAAAAGAAAAATCATTTGGACTGAGATAGACTTGGAATGGACCCACCGCTCAGCCGACGCGACGTTGCCGCACATATACTCGCGCCGCCGCCCCCGAAACTCCCCGCTCCGCCATTGCCGGGGAGGCGATCTCCCATCTCCACATCGCCTTCACATCCCCGAAACTCGTCCTCAGCGAACTCTCCTTCACATCGCCTCTCTTCCGTCGCAGAGAGTGGCAGCCGGTGACCATTTCCGGCGGGAGGGCGGAGGTTTTGTCCCGGCTCCGGCGACACTCGACTCGACAGCCCACCGCTCCGTCACCCTGCGTTTTTAGTCAGGTAAAAAAAAATGGACCGGTGGCGTTGCTTATTCTTTTCATGTTTAGTGGTTTGATCGGTGGATTGTTGGGAATAGTCCTAAGAGATTTTAGCGGATCTGTTTCTTGAGCGATATGTTGTGTAATGCTCGTTTCAATCTACTTCACTGCAATTACCAATCTCTCAGTTGAGATTGGAACTGCGAGTGTATCTCATTATTTTTTATAAGGAGGCGTCACTCCATTTTTTGATTTTAGAAATTACTAGCCATTAAGTCGCGCGTTGTGCGACCATGAGTAGCCATCTATGATTATTTTTTCTATATCTCATGATATATATATCTATTTTTGTTTTATAAAAGTAAAGTAGTTGCAATTTGATTATTATACTCGGTGTAGCTTGGTCAAAACTATACATAGCTTCAATTTACCTATATGGATAGAAGTGAAAAACGGAGTTGCTGGTCGCTAGGAGGGACGCGGCCCGGGGCGTCGACCGCCGCAGGGAGCAGCTCCAGGCGCAGATCGACCGCGTGCTGCGCCTCTCCGGCGCCGTCGCCGCCGCGAACCGGCGGCTGCAGGTAACCCGACGCAGGCGATCGAAATGCCGAAAGTGTGCATTGAGAATTGGGAGTACCTGTGTGTGTTCCTGTTCCTGCGTTTACAGGGAGATTCTTCGTGTTGATTGCAGGATGCCAAAGAAGCGTTGTCTGGAGAGAAGGCGCGGCTTGGGGATTTGCAGAGGCTGCTAAGGATGAGGCAGCAGAGTATGATTGGCCAGGTTGCTGCATTGTACCCTGTGAAGGTCTTCCATGATCTGCCGAATGGGCGAAACCTCGATTCCAATACTAACGGTGAGAATCCGATAATCTCATGTCTTGAACAATAACATTCAAAGGATATGTGTGGTTCTAATACATATGTATGTTTATTCTGATGAGAAGTATGGAGCATTAAACATTGCTAACCAGCAGAGTGATGCCTTAGGTTTATGCTCTAGGAATATATCATAGTCATAGGTTGGTTTGCCATGCCCTTTTATTCAATGGCTTCTTTTCCGGTAGATTGGTAAAGACTACAAGAGACCAAGATATCTTCTGGATGTTGTGTCTATTGTTATTTTCTAGGTGTGTTTATATATATGTGTGTTCACTGAATCGCTCCTTGAGTTAATGTTGAATCTACCCATCTCTGTACTTATTGCTCTGCCCTCATCCTTATGGTGTGCATCGTCTATGTCTAAGTTGGCGAAGGTGTTCCACATGCTAGTCTGGTTGGAGATATTGTTGTCTGCAAACAAGGAGAGTTTGGAGTGTACTGCTTAAAAATGTTTAAACATAGGCATACTACATTGCATTATTGCATACAGTATATCAGTGACATAAGAATTACACCGGTTAACCTGTCAGATAATGCACATGTTTCTAACGAGGATTGAGGAACAGCAGCACAAAATTCTTTCCCAATTCATTCTGTTAAACTACAAAACACTTTCAGGAGCACATAGGACTCTTTCCGAAGAAAATGGATCACTTCCAGAAGATAATGGAACACATGTACTCAATGTTATCAAACTTCCACAAATACATGCTTTGACATTTTTGGGTTGGCAAATTGGTAAGGAAAGAAGAAAACAGAAGGATATTTGTGAGAAGGATCTTCAGCGGTCCGCAGCTGTTCTGGGTTATGCAGCACATGTAAGTCTTCACAGCACTCCTGTCCTGTACTATAAAACATCAATGCCAGTTACGTGATGTAGCATTGCCCTTAAAAAGATTACTTGATAGCATGGATGCTCCAACCTAGCTATGCTCATTTTCATGCTCAAATTAGGCAATTAACACAATTAACATTGTAGATAGCCTTAAGATACATCCTCCTATTTTTTTTGAAACACAAAAATAAAAAGCCAATGCATGCTTTTCAAAATTTGTGGTCATTACAATGTTGAACATTTGTAGGAATTAATGATGGCAGATATTCAAATTCATCTCCCTGCATGCACATACTGGATCACTGCTTTTTTTTCTCTCAAGAGTTATAGTGTTACTAGTTGCCAAATTTTTTAATATTTTTTGTAGGCAGTTTTGCTCATAGCCTCCTATCTTCATGTTCCCCTGCGATACCCTTTGCACTTTGGAGGATCGCGATCTTATGTGAGTGATTGTTTGCCTTCAGCTGAAACGGCATCCCTTGCTTCAGCAGAGCGTACATGTATCAACATGACCGAACCAAAACTGACAGTATACCCCCTTTTCGTGGAATGTCAAGAAGATGACTCCACTAAGGCATCCTATGCAATCTACTTGTTGCACAAGGTGTGTTTTCCCCACTTAATGTTGTATTCTAACTGCTTATTCCTTGTTGCAATGTTTGTTTAATCTATTTTCCCCATAAACCAAGATCGTTATTATGATCATTTCCTTGCTGGGTGGTTAGGATACAGAGCAGCTTTTGAACTACATTGGAGCTGAGAGCTCTGGAAGGCGCGTATTTGATAATCTGCAAGAGCTTATTAGGATCATACAATCGGATGAGTATGTATACAGTTGATCGATTCTGCGGAAACTGTATTCTTGGAGTCTTTACGATGTAGAGATGGTGTTCATACACATGTAAAAATAGGGTTTCTTTGTGTTCTTTTATTGTGATTCTTGCCTTCTTTCGGTGTGCCGAGTTTTTGTATGCACAGGAAAGAAGTGCATTGGGTGTTTTTTTTGCTAGATGAAAATGAATGAAATGATATTTACGTATGTGGTATGAGCCTCTAGAAGCACACACTTTTTAAGTTTCTTCATGGTAGTACCCTTAGCTAATCAGATCTGGAGTACTCCATATTATATAAAGATTCGTCTTTCCCCAACCAAATGTGCTGCCTGGGACAAATGGATTGAAATATCCCCTTTGAGACTTTGTCCCAAGCACATTTACTCATGACTGGTTCACCACATGCCCATTATTCCAAAGAAACCAAAAAAGCGCGTTGCAACGGGTGAAGTAATTGTTATACGGTTTAGTTAGGGTGAAATTCATCATGAAAATTCGCTTGGATATTTTAGTTTAGAAAATCATGAGATGCAGTTAGGAGTCTGACAAATAATACTGATGTATTGAACTATGTGGTGATGAAAGAAGAGCTTTCTGGAGGGAGTTTGAGTCCCACTATTAATATGCCATGTGAAGGTATGGCAGATTCTTCAGAACTCCCTTTATGCAAGGGATATCGGGAACAAGATCTTGATTTTTACACACATAATAGTCCAGTATCGTCGGAAAAGCTTCATAACTTTGAACTTTCTTTCGGTTCGTATAGTTTACTTATTTCATCTTTTACTTATATAGTAATTTAGCTGTTGATTTGTTGATATCTTTTTGAAGCACATAACTCCATGGCTGCCTCCAATGAGCTGGTAGTGCCACGATATGAAGGAGATGTTCCACCTCTTCAAGATGATTTCACATCATATTTCTATTTGAATGATACTAATCTATCCATATTCGAAGACACAAATGAATTGTTTCTGGAAAACAAGTTGGATACTAAAGGTGAACTTGTGATGGCATGTTATGTTTCATAAAACTTGCTTATGGTTGAAATCATCGTTTTCTAAAAATATTTGTTCTTGCAATTTCAGGTAACTGACGCCAGATTGTCATGAGTTGCTGCCCTCTTGGACAAACTCATCATGAAATCAAGAATTTTATTACATGAAGCTCGTGAACGAGCCAGTCGTTGCTATCTCTCTTATTAGGATTTCCAGTTTGGATATTGTCCCTACTCCTTTACTTTTCTTCATGTCGAAATTACCATGCGTGCTATGTTGAATTTCATCTGCTATTGTGTGTGTTAAACTATCGAATTCAAAAGAATTTGCTGCAACACGTTGCAATGTTGTGCCACCGAATGCAGAAACCGTTCTGTTTCATGTTGCGTATAATGTTGATTTGGTTGCATTTGCATATGGTTAGTGTTTCTCTGACGGCTTGCCTCGTTCGACATATCGTCAGATGTTTAATTAAGTTTAAATTATTTTAAAATTGAAACATAAATTTATATTTAAAGTAACTTTTATATATAGAAAATTCTCATATAAAAAATTGCAGTTGTAATGTCGTAGCAGAGATGGTGATGATCAGGATGCTGCTGCTGAACTCACTTTTTGGTTCTAGGAGATTTAAGATTATACGGATTGCATCTTTGTTCTTCAAGTTTTCGATTTCAGCTATTGCTTACCACTACTGCACTACCTGAATTAATCTCTTGTAAATTGTAATTGGGGGTATAGCCTGCAATTCTGTACTAGTATATATAGCATGGAATTATTTAGCATCAGAGTTTCAGAATTATGGACTGAACATTTTCTCCCTTTGCTTCATTCAATTGCTAGATCCTTATTTGGCTGAACTATTGCCTTTTTTTGTTTGTTTCTTTGCTAGATTTGTGCTGTCAATTTGATAGAGGACAAGGCCATGGGTGTCGAGGCAGATCATGGTACGCCATGTATAAGGACGATCTTGAGGTGTTCAATCAGGATGAGCTACAGATATGCTTCTGAAAACTGGGTTCTCCTCTTCCCGGTCCTGCTGCTCTACCTGCTATTCAGATCTTCCCCGGGTTTCTTCGCTTTCCTTCTGTCCCACTCTCCTGTAATCATATGTGCCGCTCTTATCCTTGGTGTGCTGATAAGCCATGGCAGCACAAACGTTGCTGAGATCAAGGAAGAACGGAAATCTGTCGCCGAGGTTTCGGATCCCAAGTATGCAGATTTGTCCAGGAATATCCATTTGGAAGCAAACAAGGGATTTTCGGCAAAAGAGAACACGGCGAGCTTAAATGACGGTGAAATCAAAGATGGCTTGAATTCTTCCAGAGAAGATGCTATCGAAGTTGTTGAGATGGTGGGCAAGATAAGTCATGATAGAGGATCAACAGATTCACAGAGTGATGAGATGAAAGTAGATTCAGAAGATAAACCGGCTGGTACTTGTAAATGGGGCCGTGCCTTTTCTGTTCGTCGCAGGAAGAAGCTTTCTGATATTAAGGTAGAGCCTATCAATGCTGCTGTGGACAGTCCATTAGACTCATCTTTGGATTCACCATTTGGTAGAGTTGGCTGCCATGATGGTTCACCAGGTTTTGATCATGATCAGGCAGAGGGTACCACTCCTGGTACTCCTAGAACACGCATTGCTTCTGTCCTGGACGAGATTGAACCTCTTTCCAGTGCTGATTCCCCCCATCCTGATCCCATCCAAAATGATGACTCGGACAACCACATGTCCCTTCAGGATTCTAGAACTGTGAGTGATAATAATTATGAATCTGACAAGAGCAAGGCCAACAAAAACGATGACAAGAATGTCAGCACTGATCCTGCATTTCTTGGAACCGTAGATGATGATAAGAATGTCATGGATCTTGGGTACTCTGAGGTGGAAAGGCATCGTAGGTTAGAGATCTTGATGGTTAAGAGAAGATCAAGGAAGAACATAGTATTTGATCCTGACAGTAACTTAGACATCGATAATGATAAGGTTTGCAAGAGAAACCCATCTGATATTCTTTCTTGTTCTGATGAGACACAATTTCCTGGCTCAGCTCCATCCGTTCTGCATACACGGAGGAATCCGTTTGATCATCCTTTTGAGCAATCAGATGAAAGTGATCTACATGAACATGTCGCAATACCCCACCAGGACATGTTCTTCACAAGGCATGAAAGCTTCAGCATTGGCAGCCAGGGGAGACGTCCCTCAAGATTTAAGCCACCTTTTATCATCGAAGCAATGGACATTGATGAGCCAAGTGCAAGTGATTTCCAGAGACAATTCAGTGACAAAAGTGCGTCTACATTGAGTACAGTTACTGAATCTGATATCATTTCTTCAGTTGCTGATCAAGAGGACATAAGTGACAGCATAAAAAATGATTCTAGTAGAGAGTATGAATCACCAGAGCTACCTACAATACCTACAATGGGAAGTGATATTATATGTGTTGGAGGCACATGATCAGATGGGATAAATTTCTTGAACAATGAACCCTGAATGCTATCACTAATGGTGCCACAACAGAATCATGCACCTCTATGCCCATTTTGACGAATCCGTGATACCTCCCCGAAGCATGCGAAAATCTCTCTGATGCCATTGCCAAGAATGTTGATGTTTTAGCGAAGATGAACTGCACTAAAGTGTGCATAGCAGTCATACTGAAGCCTTTGTCAGTTTGGGACAGCGAAGAGTTTGTCATGAAAGAACAGAGGAGCCTCATCCGAGCTTGTATAGCCTTTTGCTTGTGATGCAAACGTTTTCTTTATTCTTGTTTTCATATGATGAAAGATTTGCATTCTTCAGATCAATTTGCATAGTTCAGAACACAAGGTTTTGCTATGCATTGTTGTTGTGTATGTAACTGGATGATATATTACACTACTACTGCACATATCATTCTTTTGAACATAAATCTTCAGTGTAAGTAAGTATGAAAGGCATATTCCATTTCCATCCAAGAGGTTAGAATATTGAACAGTTGTGACAAATGTGAATTCCAGCACTGGATTTCTCCTTGTTTGTACTCCCTCCATTCCCAAATATAAGTATTCCTGACTATACACCTGCACATATCTTCCGTATTGTTTCAGGTGCATAGCTAGAAACGCTTATATTTAGGAACGGAGGGAGTATATCGTTCTTCCAACCCTGTCGCAATCTAGAACTCTGAAGTCAGTCCTGGAACTGTGACCAGCTACAATAAGAGAAAGTTGGGACTTGAGAATCAATTGTCCTGTGCCAAGATTCTTCTCCTCAGCTAGAAGCATAGCATGGTATCAACAAAGACACTAGCCTTCCATGTGAGCTGCTACAGTATACTGTACTCTGTACACTACACCACACTTGCTTCAATGGCATCAAATCTTCCCCTCTTTGGGTCACACAATTCAAGGAGAAACAGAACAAAGTCCCCCACAATCATGCATGCAGAGTTGCAGATATGGTTGCATTTTGTTGCTTGTGAAATGTGCTAAGTCCAAAAGAATTCTTCTGAATGATCAGATTCTTCTGAACTTTCTTTGATCAGAAGCTCGCCGTCCATAAAATGTGTGTCTTCTCACGTCTTATCAGGTCGTTGATGCCACATCTTCCCAAAGACATCCTTGATTTCTCTACAAGCAACTTGGTACAAAAGTGACCTGACTGACTGAATGATCATGAAACAAAATGGAGAAAAATAATTGCTATGATAATACGCTGATCACTGTTTGAGATTGATCATCTCCTGGTCCAATCGCTACCACAAATCTGACTTCACAAGAGCCCATAAGGTATGTGATGTTCAGTCGAAATCATTGAGTTATATGCATCAACCAATTTATTAGAGCTTAAGTATACACTTTAATTGGACACATGAGGGTACCTGCTACTGACATTGGCTTATCCTCGCAAAAAGGGAAGAAATATTGGATTTCCACAAATATGTTGTCAAAATCCTTTTAATCTTTTTTTGAGATAAAAATCCTTTTTAATTAGGATGATAAGAGTTATATGGTTGTTCAACAATTTATGCCGGCAAACTTTGAATATTAATATGCTTAAAAGCTACATGGTTGGTTGTATGAAAATTATTTCATTAGATTTGTCGCTGAAACTTTCATTACATTTTAGTTTTACTGAAATATCTTGATGTAATCATAAGATGGAAATGCCGAATTTGCATATCAGAGAATATGGAAAACATAAAAAGTGACAGATAAAAAGAATAAGAATAATTCTCCATTATCTCATTAGAGAACGTGCTTGTAGTGATGGTAAGTCCATGAGGCTATCAACCAGGGCTCAAGCCTTGGATGAAAAAACAATAATAATAATTTGTTGTGTGTTTTGCCTAAAATACAGGTTAAGACATGGCCTACGATAACGGTGTTCCCCTATAGGTAAGAAAATGTTTTACTATCTTCTCGACCTCAAATGCAATGTCTTCGGGATATATAGTTCTTCCATAGAATAGAACAAAGTTTTTCTTTTCCTATTATTATCTCATTGAAGAAAATTGTGGCCAATTTGCACCTAATTCTCTACGTACTAGTATCCGATAAGAACAAAGTTTTGTTTTTTTTTCCTTCCATCAACCACATGCCATGTGAGTGATCAGTCATCAGGATGTCCAGATGTGTGCTTGTGTTAGGACAGGGTCGGCGTCAAGGCTTGTCCATACCTACGAAGAAACGAACGAAAACTGAACACAAATGGATGATTGGATCCATCATGTATGCGTGATTAGTTATACATTTTATGAATTCATATGAATGTTGATGGTCCTCATAATCTCGTCTTTATAATTAGTAAAAGGGTCATTTGAATATGTGAGCTCTCCAGGGATTGGAGAGGATTTATGTATCCTTTGATCTACTAATTCAATTTTCTTTATTGCAAGTGAAAGAGAATATATTTTATTTGTAAGAATAGAACCATGAAAACCGTCATATTCTACTGTTTTTTCAAAGTTTTTTGGGAAACCAAAAGGCATCAAATTATCTGGAAAATAGCCAGTTAACTAGGGATCGCTGTGCCAGGAATTAGATAAGACTGGGTCAGTCAAGGCTCAATGTCAGTATTCAGGAACTGACACAAAACACATAAACCATCACATCTGTGAGATGTCTCTGGCCAAAATGTACAAATTGCTTAAGGACATTGCTAACGAGAATCTTAAGCAAAAAACACACATGCTGCCACCTTGGTCCAAGAAACATACCCACTGGGTAGAGCAGAGAGGATGATGATAGCATGTGGCAGCAGTCTGCTCATGTCTCTCTCTAATCGGTGTGTCATGTGAATCATGGTGTCCTTGTATATAATGCTTACTTTACCAACAATCTCAAATACTTTCTTCGTCAGGCGCGACGCGAAGCTAGAACAAAATAGATTTAGGCTGATACGAATGTTTGAGTTTAGATTGAGAGGTACATATATGATAAAAATATATGAACTATAGCTTAAAAAAAGTTCTTGACCGGATTTTTGGACACCCCTTCTCCTATGTAGCTCCGCACTTGCTCTTCGTCCACTATATTTAGATTCATACTTGATTTTTTTTAGATAAAAAGAGTAGGTAATGTCATGCAGTTAAATCTTAAGATCTTGTCATTAATAGAAAAAAACATTATGATCAAATACGTGAAAAATAATATTAGAAGATTTATCATGAAAAACACTTTCATTTAGCTATAGTTTTTACAAATATATAGTTAGAAAAGAAAATAAAGAGGCATATATATTAGAGACTGTATTAAATATCCAAAACATCGAGTCCCAAACATCCCATTTGATTAATAAATTTTTATATGTTCTGTTACTTTCATGTGTCATATGTTCCTTCATCTTATCTTTCACATTTAAGACATGCAAACAATTCTTTATTAAGGCTAGGAAACCCAAATATTCAGTATGGGCACTCAAATTCGAACATAGTGGATGAGACATATATTCACAACTCCACCAAATGTTCAGAAATCGACTCCTCGTCTTGCCTCTAAAACCCAATAACTTAAACAATCCATGCAAGTATATAAGTTATACTAATCTATAAAAAAAATAAACCCTAGTTACGAATCTAGAGATATGCAGGTTTGTAACTAGGATTTTTTTTTTCTTTTTACATAGAGGTACTTGACATTTCACATTCAAAGCTCATGGTAAAAGGCAGCTGTTCTTTTTAACTTGCAATATCAGGCAAATGACTTACATCAATGACACAGCAAAATGCACACAACAACCATCCCCATGGTGGGCCCTCACTGTCAGCCACAAATGCTCACAAATATCTACCCCAACCACAGGGCCCACACCCCAGAACAAAGCCTGCACACATCATGTACCACTCCTGACACAGGCCCTACTGTGGTATGGTAGCCATCACCAGACTTTCACTGCAACAGTGAAATCTGTCATCCATCCAGGACCCAGAAAGCCCCATCTTTGCTGCTCATCTCTCTGCATGGCAAGAATTGAAACCTGCATAATTGCACTGCATATTTGCAGGCACCAAACCTGGAAACATGCCCAAGATGAGCTCAGCTCAGTGACACAAGTCACATGGTGACACAAACAAGAGTAAAGTAGAATATACTCATTTCGTCATAGAATATAGCAACTTCTGCCATTTAAAATTTATCACATAATATAACAACTTCCATACTTATCAACTTATCTCGACTAATTATAATACTTTTTAGTTTAATTTTACATTCTGGGGTGAAGGAAGTACACACATGAAATCTGAAATCCGAATCTCCTCCTCTCTCAGAATTCTGAATATAACAGTACTGCCTGTTTCACGCAGCTCACAAAAACTGTGCCGACAATGACACGCCCCACAAGCTTCCCAATTTTGTAAGGTGAGTGACGCCAAGGCAATGCATTCTTTGTTACTCACTCATGCGTGTCTTGATCATTAAGATTAGATTAGCCTAACTGTAGATTACTGCTACTGCTTGACACACCCATACTAGCTGTGATGCATTAGCTAGGTTTGGTACTACTACTAGTACTACTAATCAGCAGCAGGAACAGTGATCAGTTGTCGGCACACTAGAGGTTCAGAGAAAAGTCTGCGTCAGGTGGCCGTTTCTTGGCAGATTCTGATGAGCATTTGCAGGGCGAAAACGAAAAAACTGTGGGCTCTCTGCTCTGAAATCTCCTCAATTCTGCAACAGGTTTTGCAGTTTGATGGTTAAGTAGTTAGTAGTACAAGTAGGGTGTGTTTAGATCCAAAGTTTTCATCCAAACTTCCTACTTTTCTCATCACATCAACCTGTCACACACATACAACTTTTCAGTCACATCATCTTTAATTTCAACCCAACTCCAAACTTTAGCCTGAACTAAACACAGCCGTAGTAGGTTGTGATTTTTGAGAAGGCATGAGAGTGTAGGTGAGACATGTGTTTTGTCACGGTTTTAACTGAAGATTGCAGGTGAAAGTAAAGACGATCCTGTCGCAAGCAGGTCGTACCGTCTTATGCCGTCATGTCCATTTCAATCCTGAGGACTACAGTGTAATGCACCACTTGGGTTAGAATTTTTAAAAAATAAAACAAAATCAAGTAGACCATCACAAGATTCACATTCTGATATGGTTAAGTAGGGGTGAGGATCTACTAATATAATATCTCTGTAACAAAAAACCATTATAATAGATGTAATGATAATACCATTATGATTGAGAACGTAAACCGGTTAAGGACTCCTATCTAACTTGAAAAAGAAAAACGTTGATATCCTATCCAATCCATCGGTGTATGGTGGTGCCTACCGATAACACATCTATACATATAATAACTATTATAATAAAACAAGTAATTTCACAAGCGGATAGTTTTTTTATTTTTCAAGTAGGTGTCACAAGATTACATTATGATATGGTTAAGTATCTTAGTGAAAAAAACATAATGTTTTTCTTATACGTTTTAAACAAGTTTCTCCATTGTTTCTATGTTTTGCACATGCATTTATCTCATACCAGTATTTTTATCATCCCATTACTATCTATACTCGTTGTAAAAGGGAGTAGTGGTGCCACCACCCCAATGCCAACACCCATCTTTTAACTAAAAAAAAGTTGACATGTAGGGTTAAAGGGCCCACATATCAACTACTCTCACCAACTCTTACTTTCGTGGGAAGGAAAAAAACTATAGAGTTAATAAGGTTCACATGTACAACGATTACGAGATGATAATAACATGTTAATAATAAATTTATTTAATTAAAATCCCTTTGTAACGTACGGGCAATATGCTAGTATTCCAGGCATGCCTAATACTGACGAAGAAATCAACAAGTGATCCTTGCAACGAGACCGTTAATTTTATATTGTTATGTAGTAAATCAGATAACACTTTCAGAGCTGATTTTTTTCTGTTTTTTGCAAGGTTAGGCATCTCCTTGCTAGATTTGTTATCACGCAAAAAACAAATCCCGAATCGGCAGTGGAAAATGATGCGATTGAGACGGCACGTTGGTTGGTGCCCGTAGCCGTTCATGTCGGCCTCAATCAGTATGAACACACAATTATGCCAATGCCATGTACATGGTAATTAAGATCTTAATCCATCTTCTGCATCGTCATTATCATTAGCAAAACAATCAAAAAGCAGGACACCTACCTCTCCTTTTATCTTTGATCTCGTGCAATAATTTTCTCGTGCTGATACAAGCATCTCTCGCCATTTTTGACCAGAGACCAGAGATTTTTTTTTTCTCTCCGGTATTATTCGTTGATGGCTTGAGGTCAACGTGATTGTGTTAATGTTCTTGTTGTTTAGAGTAGTTATTTAACTGCCTTTGTTACTATTTTGCCCTCTAATGAATTTGGTGTGTCCAAAATCAAATGTGTGTAAAATATAACGAGACAAATTGTTGGTACAATTAAGTGTGATTTATTTGTTTGATGTTTTATTGTGCTTAAACATTGCTCCCTCGATCCCATAATATAAGACGCGCACGTATTTTAAGATTCAACCTTTAAAACATTTAACCAACACTTAGTATAATATAAAACAATTTTTATTTGTTAAAAGTTATATCATTATATTGAGATTCAAATTTACTTTCATATTAGTTTTAGGGACCGCGCTAACTTTGATAGCGCCTTTGAGATATAAACTGATCAAGGATACCGTATCTATTTTTGACCAATATTGATGGACTGATGGTTCTATCTTATCCAATGTGAATAAATTAATTGCCTTAACAACTAAGAACAGCATGTCACTTTTGTAGTGATTAATTAAGCTGATGCTGCCTGCCATGTCACCTTCCTTTTGCCACTTCATCCAAATTAACTCATATCTACACATTTCGTTGTCAATCTCAATGACGTGGCGGTTAGTTGGCAAAAATCAGATTACGCGGTAATCATGTTGAGATAACAAGCATTGAAGCTGCTCTCAAACGGTGAAAGCTCACAGCCACACACTGGAAAAATCAGGGTTAAATAAAAAAAAAGTTACTGAAGAGGGTGAAATAATATACATTAATTTGAAGGGAAATAATAGACATCTTAGTTGCTCTTTTGTTCTTAACAACATACGTAACTCCATAGTTCATCTCTTAGCTTATAAGCTGCTATCAAATTTTAAATTTTATTTTTATTTTTTGTTTTAAGTTGATTTTGGGTGTTATTTTATCATAGTTTATTCTTTCACATGGGCTTTTAAAAAGTATATATATGTAAAAAAGTTACCCACAATTTTATCTTCAATAAGCAATTACAAGTTATAACCGGCATAGGACAACCGACGAGGCTAACAATATATAAATAAATATATAGTGATAAGACATTATCGGTGTAATGGTGATACCGTGGATACATGACTCGATTTCAAATTCCGATATCAATGGATATTATTCATATGTGGGTGTGCTTTTTCGTGGGATTCAAAGAAAAATAATAATAATAATTTCTTTTTTATAGGTTTTTTTTTCTATTTTGTCTTTTGAATCAAAGAAATGAACCATATGAAATCCCCATGGAATGCCTCATTCCATATAAGTTTTAGAGGAAATTTAACGTGAGATAGAACCTAATGAAAAGTTTACATTAAGTCTTTGTCTCTCCTTAAAATTCCTATATCTTGAGCTTCCTGGCGGCATTGCGTTGCAAGGTGCAACGTTGGTCGCTATCAAGCCCTCGCCCGAGGGAAGCAGTGGCGGTCATACTAGCCGCAAGGAAACGGATGCATTTGTCTCCGGAGCATTTGATGGACCATTCAAGTTTGCTGTGAAGGCGCTGATGAAGAGGCGAACTTACCTTCTGGAGATGAATGGCTTCTAGATATCTTGTGCTGTTACTGGGTACCTAGCTCGTTGGTCCAGGCAGTCATCTAGTTACTTTTAACTTCTGGTCTATGTAATAGGTTGTGCTTTGCTCTCTGTTGTATTAGCTCTCTGTACAGTGGTGACATTCTGTTGGTTATATGGAAATCATACCAAGTTAGTGTTTCTTTCTCATTGCTCTCCCAATGCCATGTCATGATTTTATGCAACTAACATCATGCAAGCTGATTGTTTGCTCTTTTTGTCCCTCTATGACTCACTAGTCTTTATTTTATTTCTGCGAAGGATGATGCCTCAAATGGCAATTCTTAACTATTATAACATAAATAAATACTATACATATGAGATATCCATTTTTTTCTCAGTGTCCTCTTGCCAATGAGTCTTGTGTTTATCCTCTTGGATCTGCATGTTGAGACAGAGATGTTGCATTGCACTCAAAATGCTCCGCGTATATGTTCTTACCACTTTATGGATAAAATAAACTAATTCATGTACAACTTATTCTTGCGCTGCCAGGAAAATGGTTGGAAGAAGTTCCATACACGGAGGTTGCTGTTAGCCTTGAAAAAGAGACGGCCAGATTCTTCTTCCAGGTACATGACATTCATTTTGGGATTGTGAAATGAAAACGACCAATCTGATGCTGACAATTTGTGCAGGATATCAGCTGCCATTATATTTTTGATTTGCGTGTTCATTTTGGTGTGTTTAATACTTTAATATATGCTGATTCCTGTGACAGTTGTGAGGTTTCTTTTGATGAAGTTGACTTTGCCAGTGGATTAGCACTATACTTAGTGCCAATCTTATCTCTTTTGGCTACATGGGCAGATATTCCCTCATATTTTTATCTATCTTACCGCCTTGTTAAAAATTACAGTTCAGGATTAATCCTTGATGTTAAGGGCAAGATATAGATCCAGTCCTATCTCCATGAGATTTGGGCCATGATAGGTTCTTGTAAACTAGAAACACACACACGCACACACACACACAAAAAAAAAGGAACTGGCAGTTCTTACAAGAAGGCTTCAGAGGACGCGGTCGACGGCGACGCCGAGGACGCGCTCAACCTGTCCTCGCCGAAGCCGAGGAACATCCTCTCGCATTTCCTCAAGATGATGCTGTTCACGATCATCAAGCCGTTCCACAGCATGCGCGGCCCGAATGGCGTGGGGCGGCCGCTGTTCCCGCAGCTGGCTCAGCACTCGCCGGCGCAGGTGCTCCGGAACTTCACGCACATCCGGAACCTCCGGGTGGAGCTGCCCTCAGGGGATGTGGGGACTGAGGAGGGAGTTCTCCTGAAATGGCGAGCGGAGTATGGTAGTACGCTTCAGAATTGTGTGATTCTCGGGGGTACTCAGGTCGACCGCAAGCCTGTTGGTGCAGAGCATGAGCCGTATTCGGAGGACAATGGAAGCATGCCGGAATCCTTCTATACCAATGGTGGGTTGAAACTCCGCGTCGTGTGGACAATCAGCTCTCTGATTGCGGCATCAACGAGACATTACCTTCTTCGGTCAATTATCAAGGATCATCCCACTCTTACAAGCTTGGTACTGACCGATGCTGACGGCCAGGGCACATTGTCCATGGGAGCGGAGCAGCTTAAGGAATTTAGGGAGAACCAGTTGTCGGCCTCAGCATGTTCTAACAGGACCCAGGTCCCAGCATGCAACATGAAGCTCAAATACGCTCCATATCTTGAGCTTCCTGGCGGCATTGCGTTGCAAGGTGCAACGTTGGTCGCTATCAAGCCCTCGCCCGAGGGAAGCAGTGGCGGTCATACTAGCCGCAAGGAAACGGATGCATTTGTCTCCGGAGCATTTGATGGACCATTCAAGTTTGCTGTGAAGGCGCTGATGAAGAGGCGAACTTACCTTCTGGAGATGAATGGCTTCTAGATATCTTGTGCTGTTACTGGGTACCTAGCTCGTTGGTCCAGGCAGTCATCTAGTTACTTTTAACTTCTGGTCTATGTAATAGGTTGTGCTTTGCTCTCTGTTGTATTAGCTCTCTGTACAGTGGTGACATTCTGTTGGTTATATGGAAATCATATCAAGTTAGTGTTTCTTTCTCATTGCTCTCCCAATGCCATGTCATGATTTTATGCAACTAACATCATGCAAGCTGATTGTTTGCTCTTTTTGTCCCTCTATGACTCACTAGTCTTTATTTTATTTCTGCGAAGGATGATGCCTGAAATGGCAATTCTTAACTATTATAACATAAATAAATACTATACATATGAGATATCCATTTTTTTCTCAGTGTCCTCTTGCCAATGAGTCTTGTGTTTATCCTCTTGGATCTGCATGTTGAGACAGAGATGTTGCATTGCACTCAAAATGCTCCGCGTATATGTTCTTACCACTTTATGGATAAAATAAACTAATTCATGTACAACTTATTCTTGCGCTGCCAGGAAAATGGTTGGAAGAAGTTCCATACACGGAGGTTGCTGTTAGCCTTGAAAAAGAGACGGCCAGATTCTTCTTCCAGGTACATGACATTCATTTTGGGATTGTGAAATGAAAACGACCAATCTGATGCTGACAATTTGTGCAGGATATCAGCTGCCATTATATTTTTGATTTGCGTGTTCATTTTGGTGTGTTTAATACTTTAATATATGCTGATTCCTGTGACAGTTGTGAGGTTTCTTTTGATGAAGTTGACTTTGCCAGTGGATTAGCACTATACTTAGTGCCAATCTTATCTCTTTTGGCTACATGGGCAGATATTCCCTCATATTTTTATCTATCTTACCGCCTTGTTAAAAATTACAGTTCAGGATTAATCCTTGATGTTAAGGGCAAGATATAGATCCAGTCCTATCTCCATGAGATTTGGGCCATGATAGGTTCTTGTAAACTAGAAACACACACACGCACACACACACACAAAAAAAAAGGAACTGGCAGTTCTTACAAGAAGGCTTCAGAAGACGTCAACTTAGGACATCCATTATTGGACACAACAACAACAATTTGTTCATTCTTGCTATGAATAATTAAGAGATTTTAAAGTTTCAGATCTTTCATAGGGTCACTCGTAAGGTGGGCCTCTAAAGTAATTCCTTCTACATTTATTGCATTTGAACTTAGCTGGCATTTGTACTTTCGAATACTAAGCTAAGAACGATTGGGAGTATGGGGAATCTTTGGATAATGTCCATGTTTGCTGTCTCAACTCTAGAGCATGTATTCCTTTAAATAAATTGTACATTTGCGCGTTAACTTCTTATACAATTAATGCACTTCAAGTTGCAAATATTTTGTCTCATGGGCTATTAAATTTGCTAATAGTGATTTGCATGTATGGACCGATGGATTAAGAGGTCCTTCGAAAATAAAACAAATAGCTGGTGTATGATTGATCTTGTATGCTCAGAGTGTGATTTAGTTTATGCAGATTAATGATGAAATATACATCAACTTGAGCTTTGGAAGTAGAGAGGTTTCTTCCATGTAAGTCCTCACTACTGACCACATGAAACTTGGAAGTTGGAACTGCATGTATTTCCATCTTTGACCAGCAATGTTTAGTCACAAGACAAAGTACAGATGAAGTTCATGATAATTTTGGATTAACAAATTAGCTACCACATTGCCACTAAATTTCTTGCCAAAACAACCCAGTTACCCAGATGCGTATGCAGAAGAACTTAAATTTCAATTCTGAAAAAAAAAAATTCACCAGCTAACTATAACTGAAATGTTCTTGGGTCAAATCATAGAATGGTGGGTGTCCTTTTGGGTTGCAGTTTAGTTTACCGTTTGCCCCCTTTGTTTCTTTTGTGATTTTCCGTTAATTAAAATTGAGTATAAAACAAAGCAAATCATTGCATTGTTTTTAAAATAAATATCATTTTGAACCAAATAGTACATGTAGAAAGCAGCAAGCATGAACTTCCTGAAAAAAAAATTATTTATGCAAATCTTTGAGCTTCCAGAAAGCTGCTTTCCAGCAGAAGGTTGGTTCAAACAGCCTAGAATTTAGACCATTCTGTAGGGTAACCCAACCTAGGAAAGGGCTCCCAAAAGACCAAAAGTTTATCTTAGGACTAAATTCGTAGCTTCCTGAAAAACAAACCTAAAAGACAAACATCACTCTACAAATTGCCTTGTTACCCTTCATTCAATGTGAGACTTTTTTGTTAAGACATCTTGATTTCTTTTTCTATTTTTTACAGGCACTTGCCTTGGTAGATTAAGTTGGTTTTACTCTCCTGTATATCAGCAGCAAGCTGCAGTTCCATGAAGAAAGCTGGAGATTACAGGAGAAACTTCGCCTATGGATCAAATTACTAAAGATTCACCAATTGCAGTGAAATCTTTATATGATAAATATTATGTTGTAACCTCGTGGCCACGCAATCTCCATTGACCATCCTGATGAGGATTCATGTGCAGATCAGTCGATGCGAGTTCTGATTTGTTCTTCTTATCCATTGAACTCTAGAGATTTGGATTGTGCATATGACCTGATGAAAGTACAAGGTGAATCAGATTAACAATAATTTAATCGTAATATACTCCCTAATTCTATCTTCTTACTTAAACTAAGAACATGAAAGTTAATTAATCGTGACGTATCTGATCAAGTATGTAGTTTAATAGGAACTAGGTCAACTCACTCGTTGATTAGAGATTCAAATCCTTTGTATATCAAACAACTTGGCAAATGGTTTGTATATCTCTACTAATGCTCACAGAGAAGCAAAACTGCAATTTCTAGTTCTTCCTGAATAAATTGCAAGCGTCAAACGATAGCAGAAAGACGTGACACGAAAATAATCAAATTGTCTCTTTGAACACCCTGAAGTTACAAGAAATGTGTTATATCTCTACTAATGCACTCAGATGAAGCAAAAAAAAAAAAAAGAACAAAAAAAATGTAAGTTCTAGTTCTTCCTGAAAAGAAATACAGAAAACATCAAACAGTGTTAGATGGCACACGCAGTGGTAAAATTGATTTAATCTATCCATCTCATTTCGCCAGTTTTGGCCACTCAAAAAGAGTCTCACTGAGACATCAAAGCACTCCCCCAGGCCCCAAGGCCATGATATTCTGTCTTTTTTTACATGTAAACGAGTTTTTGATCAACTAATGTGCAATATCGTCAATTCTGATGGCCTTAGCAAAACCTTCCAGCAAAGCAACGTCTTCAGGTCTTAAGCATTGGATCCTTTACAAGCCACGGAACTTGGGAACTTGGGGAGCATGAGGGCCAGTCCATGTTTCAGGTAAATCATCTGTACTTGCCTAGCTCCATTTTTTTCTTGAGTGCCTTCTGCCCATGATATATGAACGAGTCAATGATGCCGGAGACGGTGAAAACCCCTGAGGATACAAGGCAGACAAAAGTTTAGTGACTTGCATCCATACTAGGTTTGCTACATTACTTATACACCGGCACATAGATAAACAGAGCCAATTCCTTCAACGGTTCATCACTTAGCAAATAGTAACAAACTAATTATAAACTTTGTCAAATAAGCATTGGAGTTTTCGGTGAAATGTATAAGAATTATAAGGCCCTCTTTGTTTAGGACATTGCCACTAAATTTCTTGCCAAAACAACCCAGTTACCCAGATGCGTATGCAGAAGAACTTAAATTTCAATTCTGAAAAAAAAAAATTCACCAGCTAACTATAACTGAAATGTTCTTGGGTCAAATCATAGAATGGTGGGTGTCCTTTTGGGTTGCAGTTTAGTTTACCGTTTGCCCCCTTTGTTTCTTTTGTGATTTTCCGTTAATTAAAATTGAGTATAAAACAAAGCAAATCATTGCATTGTTTTTAAAATAAATATCATTTTGAACCAAATAGTACATGTAGAAAGCAGCAAGCATGAACTTCCTGAAAAAAAAATTATTTATGCAAATCTTTGAGCTTCCAGAAAGCTGCTTTCCAGCAGAAGGTTGGTTCAAACAGCCTAGAATTTAGACCATTCTGTAGGGTAACCCAACCTAGGAAAGGGCTCCCAAAAGACCAAAAGTTTATCTTAGGACTAAATTCGTAGCTTCCTGAAAAAC
This sequence comes from Oryza longistaminata, assembly GCA_009805545.1. Classification (NCBI taxonomy): domain Eukaryota; kingdom Viridiplantae; phylum Streptophyta; class Magnoliopsida; order Poales; family Poaceae; genus Oryza; species Oryza longistaminata. The sequence continues at coordinate 12,065,044 of CM020187.1, read as the reverse complement.
AAACCTAAAAGACAAACATCACTCTACAAATTGCCTTGTTACCCTTCATTCAATGTGAGACTTTTTTGTTAAGACATCTTGATTTCTTTTTCTATTTTTTACAGGCACTTGCCTTGGTAGATTAAGTTGGTTTTACTCTCCTGTATATCAGCAGCAAGCTGCAGTTCCATGAAGAAAGCTGGAGATTACAGGAGAAACTTCGCCTATGGATCAAATTACTAAAGATTCACCAATTGCAGTGAAATCTTTATATGATAAATATTATGTTGTAACCTCGTGGCCACGCAATCTCCATTGACCATCCTGATGAGGATTCATGTGCAGATCAGTCGATGCGAGTTCTGATTTGTTCTTCTTATCCATTGAACTCTAGAGATTTGGATTGTGCATATGACCTGATGAAAGTACAAGGTGAATCAGATTAACAATAATTTAATCGTAATATACTCCCTAATTCTATCTTCTTACTTAAACTAAGAACATGAAAGTTAATTAATCGTGACGTATCTGATCAAGTATGTAGTTTAATAGGAACTAGGTCAACTCACTCGTTGATTAGAGATTCAAATCCTTTGTATATCAAACAACTTGGCAAATGGTTTGTATATCTCTACTAATGCTCACAGAGAAGCAAAACTGCAATTTCTAGTTCTTCCTGAATAAATTGCAAGCGTCAAACGATAGCAGAAAGACGTGACACGAAAATAATCAAATTGTCTCTTTGAACACCCTGAAGTTACAAGAAATGTGTTATATCTCTACTAATGCACTCAGATGAAGCAAAAAAAAAAAAAAGAACAAAAAAAATGTAAGTTCTAGTTCTTCCTGAAAAGAAATACAGAAAACATCAAACAGTGTTAGATGGCACACGCAGTGGTAAAATTGATTTAATCTATCCATCTCATTTCGCCAGTTTTGGCCACTCAAAAAGAGTCTCACTGAGACATCAAAGCACTCCCCCAGGCCCCAAGGCCATGATATTCTGTCTTTTTTTACATGTAAACGAGTTTTTGATCAACTAATGTGCAATATCGTCAATTCTGATGGCCTTAGCAAAACCTTCCAGCAAAGCAACGTCTTCAGGTCTTAAGCATTGGATCCTTTACAAGCCACGGAACTTGGGAACTTGGGGAGCATGAGGGCCAGTCCATGTTTCAGGTAAATCATCTGTACTTGCCTAGCTCCATTTTTTTCTTGAGTGCCTTCTGCCCATGATATATGAACGAGTCAATGATGCCGGAGACGGTGAAAACCCCTGAGGATACAAGGCAGACAAAAGTTTAGTGACTTGCATCCATACTAGGTTTGCTACATTACTTATACACCGGCACATAGATAAACAGAGCCAATTCCTTCAACGGTTCATCACTTAGCAAATAGTAACAAACTAATTATAAACTTTGTCAAATAAGCATTGGAGTTTTCGGTGAAATGTATAAGAATTATAAGGCCCTCTTTGTTTAGGTTTAGGCTTATTGGCTTAGACTTTTAAGTCAGCTTATTGGCTTATATGATTTATAGGCCAGTGAATTTAATGTCCTTAGTTTAGTGGTGGAGTCATACATCTATTTCATATAAGCCAAAAAAAACTTCTCCAACCTAGCTTTTGGCTTAATAGTGTAAGAGTGGCTTATGGCTTCAAAAAAGCCAAACGAAAAAGCTGCTTGTTTGTTTAGGCTTAGACTTTTTGGCTTATAAGTTGGCTTATAAGCCTAAACAAAGAGGGCCTAAGAATTTGTTAGTGAAGACCGAAGAGATAACACTCATTCACTACAATAGAAAAAAAAAGATTAATCAGTTTGAGAATAAAATAGAGGTAATGCTAATACCTCCCACTATAGCACATAGGTTCGTCAGATAATGGAGCAGGGAACTATTTTCTTCTGTGAATATTACCTGCAAAAACATAAGGTGGAGAACTGAGATTTTAGTGGGTCACAGAACTAAAGAGTTAAAACTTAGAAGGAGTACCTTTCAATCTGATAAGAGAATATGAGAATTAGTTAATCGTTATATCGATACGAAACTGTATGTTATCCACATGTATAAGTTTTGACTTTTGAGTACTAGCAAAACGCCCAAGCTTTGCTATGGGCAGAAGAAAAACAATATCAAAATATGTAAGAAAAATAAATATTTTTATCAAATATCTTAGTATCAATTGTTTGTTTATTTCATTATCTGCTATTCACTTGTTTGAACCAAATATTGAACTATTCCACAATATTAGAAAAATATCAGGGAACAATTTGTAAAAACTGCAAAAAGCAATAGTGGGGTGGCAAATTCCCTGCCACCACCACTAGAGGCTTTTGAAGGAGTATAGACATGCACTGTCAATTTTGTATTCAAAGTGTTACGATGCATATGCAGACATTTTTGGAGCCATTCAGCAAATAATAAAAATAATAAAAGGATAATACCAAATTTTATGCTAGGATACTCCTAACAGATATATCTCATCAATGAACTGATTCTTTTAGCTACTGACTAGTATAATAACTAACTTTAGAAACTCTCCATGACCTAAAGCCTACAAATAACAGTTTGGTCCTGAAGTGTCAGAATAGATAAAGGTGAAATAAAGGTATTGTAGACTTCTCTTGTGTCCAAAGTAATTAAATAGTACTGAATAATAACAGATGGTGAATTTGGAGCATTCTGCATGTGCAGCAAGAATGGTCACACCAACACAGCCAGTCATTCAACAGATGAGCTTGGCAACACATATCCACAGGCTGAGAAGATGAGTAGAGCAAGCTAAGATAGAATCATAAAAGAGAAAAATGAACATGACTACATATGAATTGTACACACATCATTTCTTTCCATTGTTATTACCTTTATGGGTGAGAAATCATAGAATAAAAATACTCCAGGCTGGGGTTTGGGGCGAATATTCCCATCTCTAAAATGCTCTGTTACTGAGAACTGTGAATGCAAGTAACAATAAGATCACTAGGCTTGGAAAAAAATACAAAGTATAAACATGATTCAATAAACTTCACTAACTTGGTTGGAATGAATCTTGCGCCCTCTTAGATCAGTGTAAATTGTAGGAACAACCTGGTTAAGCAAAACCCAGTAAGTTTCTTTTCAAATGATGGTTTGTAGCAGAAACAACTCATACAAATGTAAGCATGTAAACATGGATAACAAGAGTTCACTTTTATGAAGTATTGGTATGTCCCATCTGATGCTGGTTGTGTCCACTGAGCACTGACATTCATGAAATTTGTTAGGACATGAGGGTACAAAGATAAAAATTGAAAAAAATATATATAACTAGGAGAATAAGTGCAAGGCTATAATTATATGCTCAATGAGCTAGAGCTATGGACGTACCCATCAAGTGGATTAACAACACCAGGGAATTCTGTCCCAAAGGACAGTTTATTTATTTTGTGTGTGATCTGGTAAAATTATACACAAACATATCAGAAACACTGAATAAAAACACTTTAAGGAAAAGGAACATTTATTGGACCTACTTACGTTGAAACCATGCTCAAGTGCCGACAGCTCAGGCACATTTATATTTGACTCATAAAATCCTTTGCCTGGAGCAAAGTGGAAGTTCCCTGCAACTTTGCTGACATCTAAAAAGCCATGTACATTACAACCTTCACCTTGTTGAGTTTTAACTCTTTCCACAAAATCTTCTCTGGTGCACTGTCATGCCCAAGGAAAACAAATCAGTAGGGCGGAAGTTCTAGTAAATAGTAGGAGAAATGACGTCGCCTCACTCTTTTCACTCATAAATGAGCCCTGCCTTGCAAAGCAAAAGCATGAAAGAGAGGTGTGCCACACTAGCTTGTCACTAGACACAAGTATACTAGTATAGAAAGGCTAGAGTATACGCGCAACAGGCATCTAACTATACGGTATGCCACTACGTCAGGAGTAGGCCATTTTTGTTGTTCTAATTGGTTAGTGGAGAGAAACAAGGCAGATATGGGACTGAGGAATAAAATCATTTCTCAGGGACTTCCAGTAATAGTGACCTCTAAAGAGATACTACCTCTATATAGACTATATTAATTAAGTATCTTGCAATCTTCAACATTATTTGCCATACATATATTTCCAAACTTAAACTAAGCCCAAGAGAACTCAACGGAAATCTAAACAATGGATATATCTAGGTAAACCATGCCAAAAATAACTAATATACCTGGTCAATTAGATCAGGATTCGTAAGGGCCCATCCTTTCTTCTTATATGCTTCCCTAACTTCTTCACAAGAATTACAGCATTGTTCATCCGACTGAAGTCCAGAAAGCCATCCGAAGTTAGAATGTAACAAAGAACAAGGTAAGTTCAGAAAGCTGAAATAATAAGAGGTATAAATAAATTACATTCCCATTAGAAAAGGTTGTGCATACCTCCTCAGCACCATAACACGTGCCACAGTATTCTTCGCCTTTGCTGAGTCTTCCTCCATGTTTTTGCAATGGACTCTCTATCTATTAAAGGCAGCAAGAAGGAAATGTTTTAAGTGGATACTGGAGTATGTTTTCAGCATATGGACAGTCCACAAACGGTTATATTCTAATCTGTAATATTATACATGCTATGCTCACGTTATGTCCTCATGTAAAAAATAAGGTATTGACAATAACAATATTTAAGTACTTGAATTTCCACTTGTTTTCCAACAACTACAATGCTGTACATCGTAGGGAAAAATACTAGGTCACCAAGAATAATTTGTACAGGCAACTCTATTTCGATATTTTAAATCTATACTTTCTATAAAGTTACAGCTCACTAAGTCTAAAGCTCAACATGCAACAATATCACATCATCACCCACTAGCAATAATTACATATTTAACACATACAAGCATACAACATCATCTACAATTTATTTAATTCTACAAATCAACATGCAAGCATATCTAATCCCACTCCTCACATCATTCGCGTAATATTTTAACAAATCTATATATCATTTTTATAATATGTTATATGTTTCAAGATAAGTACCGATAAACCATGATGTTTCATTATTTTTTTCCTTTTTACTGCTAGCTTGATTGTCGAAAAATATATATTGAGAATTGTTTAGTAATTCCCGCAGCAAAGCGCGGGTAATCACCTAGTTTATTAATCAGCTCAACCTCAAAGTGTAACTAAAGCAGTGATCACCAACCTTTGCTCCACCAATGCCTTCTTTTCTAGCTTCAATGACATTACCATGTGCGTCTAATCGCCTCTTTTCTATATCATGCCTCTACAACAAACAATGGAATGATAAGATGGACAAATCAACACATACTAAGAATTAGAGGAGGATGTAGCATAAGTGCATACAATGTCATGATGCTGCTCTCCACTAATATCCATGGTATCAACACTGAGAAGGGTGCAGGGAACACTCGGAAAAGTTACGTCAAACTGCAAAACAGATTTAGCATTAGAAGTTAACAGGAAATATTCACACCTAGTTTCCAACAGATTGTAAGTGAATAGCATACAAAAGAGTATGCATTTTATACTAGAAACAATAGAAGTACAAAATATGACATGAATCTAGTTTAACAATCAAATAAATACTAACATTGACTCGTAGCCTTTCCCCTCTTGATGTGTCAACCACTAGCTTAGTCTCTGTTGCTGAATAAAAATATGACCCTGCAAAAAACATTTTATGAAAGAACCTTCTCAGTACCAGATTTTTTTATAAAAGGAACACTAACAAATTGCACCAAACAAAAAGAGCATAAAAATTCGACAATTCATAACCTCTTGTTCTCCAAAGTAATGTAAGGCCATGCTGGCCAAATAAAACAGAACCTTTGCAACAACAGACTTTACTCAAAAGGTAACTTGAAAACGGCATAATCCTTGTAACGACCTAATTTTGCACGCATGATCCAACATGCAGAGCCAACAATACAAAAACTTACCCTTCACGAACCAACCGTGATAGCAGCACATAAATCCAGGTAATAGCAGAAAAAAATAAACTAATTTATCTCCCTCAGACGCAGGAACTCAGCCAAAAGCTTTCCTGAACTCTTCAGGAATCTCAAACCCGAAAAGGAAAAAGGAAAAAGAAAAATCGCGCGCAGCATACATCACCATTAGCGGCAATGCCCATCGCAATATTCCCATCTTTAGTTCGTTACCCCGACACACTCCAAAACCAACATGTCTACTCCTTCTTCTAGAAATTACCAAGAGCACGGTCAGGTGCCTCTCGAAATCTTCCAAACATTCAAGCATATAGCAGCAGCACGCCCACCGCATCATTGAATTCAAATCCTACGCTAAATCCCCATCCCCATCGACAACTCGAAATCCGACCTTGTTGGCAAGAACCAACTCCTCGAATTCCAAACCACATCGAGCCATTACGGCCACGGATAGGAGAGTACGCGAACAGCACCAACATCCGCGCGGCACACAAACACTTACGGGTCTCGGAGACGAACAGCAGCAGCATGACGACGGAGGCGACGACCGTGACGACGCCGCCGGAGAGCGTCCGCTTGTAGAAGTCCTCGTTCACCTTGGGGTACGCGTCCAGCCCCTTCAGCTTCTGCAGGAACCCCTCCATCTCCCCTCCACCTCCACCTCCCCACCTCCTCCTCCTCCGCCACCACCGCCGCCGCCGCCAAGTCCACCGCCTCAGCTGCGCGCTTCGAGCCAAACCCCTAGCCTCCTCCCGAGCCCGATCCGCGCTCACCTCGCCGGCGAGGAGTGGTTTGACCGGCGCCGCCGCGTCGCCGCCGGGGAAGAGAGGAGAGGAGAGAAGATGATTACGAGGAGGAGATGTGAAAGCGGCCGCGGTAATGGTGGGATTTAGGACAAATTTCTCGCGCACGCGGGGACACGTGGCGGCGCGGGATTGGGTGGAGGGGGCGGAAATGCGTTGGACTTGGTCCGACGTGGCAGGTCGGGTTCGGGTGGGAAGCGGTTGGGCTGGTCGAACCAACTCCCGCATCCCGCACCGGCAATTATGAGACGAGATTAGCCGCTGTATTTGGGTATTGCGTATTATTGTGGCAATTAAACTCGTATATTGGTTGCTCTACTCCATACATATTCCATAAATTTTGTCATTTTTTTTGTGCTATATTTATGTTTTGGTTTTGGGAATGTGAATTTTGTAGGTGACCAAACCAGGTTAATGAAATGGCATAATAATGTGCCAGGTGTGGATTCTGCTGGCCGCTAGAACCTTCCGTGATGGTCAAAATTTGTTTCCTTTCTTTGGTCCACAATTTAGTTTTCTTTTCAATAGGGAAGACCACTCTGAGCCCATGATACTACCAACTACTGCACACTAGTAGTACTAAATTACTAATCCCATGATATCTAATCTGTGTGCCCAATTAGATGGTGTTGACCTGCTCACATCAACTTATCAGTAATCACGTGCCTTGTTCAAACAAAAAATGTTTCACGAAATTAGTTTTGTTAGATGCACTTCTAACACTACAACAATAGAAAATCACTTAAATTTACCTTTTAAAATACACACGTACTCGTAGCATTAAGTACACTCGTATCACAAACGGATGAATCTTACAATTGGGGAGATAAGCATTATTATTACATCACGGAATATAGAAAAGCATAAACAAAACAGCAGCTGCTAAACGGCGATAATCAAATCGACAAACAAACGTGTAAGCCACACTACGTTTCCAGATTCTCGCAGAAACCAAAACGGCAATCAACGAATCATACCATGGATAAAAAACAAAGAAAGCACTAATTCGAAGCTTCGAGATAGTTAACAACTATAATCTAGCTGTCGAACCACATTAGCAAGGAAGCAAACATCTTGGATGATGCTCTCTTTGCTGATGCTCACAGAACAACAGGAGAATAAACTTGCTCAATATATAAATAGAGATCTCATCAAACAAAACCATAGAAATGCCTTAACAACAATATGGAGTATTATCTGTATGGCAGATCCCAACTCAGCATAGCAAAATTACACAACTAAAGATAACCAAGAAACAGCCATTGGCCATGTAAGCACGTCTGAACCCTACATCTCAACTAAATAGGTAAAAACTTCTTCACTGGGAGGCAGGGGTTGTGTTGATGATGTCCGAGTCACCTGAAACAGGGAAAGAGGCAAATATATTCAGTACTTCTGAGGGTGCCATAGAGGAAGATATATGTAAGTGATGTCGGTAGCGACGAACCAGGGTCGATGATGCTGAGGCAGCACACCCGGTAGTACTTGCCGCAGGCAGTTCCAAGATCAACATTGTCTGAAAGCGAAGGCACATTAAGACATACAGTACCAAACTATATCATGGAAAAACCGTGACATGTAGATGAATACAGATGCCATCACACAAAACATAAATGGTTCGGAAGGATGAAACAAACTTACTTCCATGGAAATGGTGAACGCTAACTTTTCCCAACATGGCGTAATACTCGATCTCAGACTTCCTGAGCGGAGGGCAGTTGTTTGCGAGGATAATCAGCTTCCCTAAACATAAAAAAGATGTGATTGATGTCACAATCAGAAACCACAACACATGAAACCGACAGAGTCAATCTATCTGAAATTTCCTACATGTTATAACTGCAAATTCATTCAACTCGAGAAATTTAAGTTCAAGGGAAATTAACTGAGCAACGGAAAAGAACTTAACTTAGTTTTATACCAAGTTTGCATTTAACTTTCTTAACTAATATCAACAAGCAACAAACAAAATAACAAGGACCACACATCAAAATACAAATACAGCCTGAGTTAATTGCACCGTATTTTGCACATATGTACAACAGAAAAAAATAATATGTCATGTGTAAGCAGGTAACTGAGAACTTATAAAAACGGTAAAATCATTTCAGACATCACACTATATAACAGGATCTATGCTCTGCAATCAACAAATGTTTCAACCTCCAGTTGTCCCCAGAATGATGGAGATCATGGAGAATTATTAACTAAGAGGTTGGTATTGTTATAGGGTACTGTATTCATCTCTAAGACACCGCAAAAGCAAGCCAAAGAGGTAAACTTCAGTCCCATTTCAAGATAACCGCAATGTAAAACGCATCCCAAATAATTCCCATCACAATCCATCTAAACTTAAATTTACAGCCGATAAACTTCCAAAGGATTTACAACAATTCCACCCATAAATAAACATAAGACAGTCCAATCTACCCGAAAACTATCGCACAAACTAACACGCAGATCTATAGGCAGACTATGATTAGCTAGCAACGCATCAATCAATCATAACACTCCCATCTACCCTACAATTCGGATTAAGCGAGCAAACTAATCGATCAACCTCACTAATACTAACAGATCGAACGCAACAAAAAAAATCGTAAAATCGTGAAGGAAAGGGGAGCGGGATCGATACCCTTGGAGTTGCGCAGAGTCTTGAGGACGGTCTTGTAGCCGAGCGTGTACTTGCCGCTCTTCATCACCAGCTGCAGCTTGTTGTTGATGTTGTCCGTGCTCTTCTTCTGCATCATCGCCACAGCGACCGAAACCCACCCATCAGAAACCAGCGAAAGCAGAAATGGGCGCAGCGGGAGAGCTCGACGAGGAGGGGAGGGGGCGCAATCGATCAGGAACCTTACCGCCTTCTTGGTGGGAGCCATCGTGATCGAGCGGCCGCGGCGGCGACGACGAGAGCGGCGGGGCGCGGGTGGCTTCTGCGGCGGCGGCGCGAATGGGCGGCTGGTTAGGGTTTAGCTCGAAGCTGTGTATATAGGTGCCGCCTGGCTGCCGAAATTACGCATTTGCCCCTGGGCCTCCGTCTCTTGGGCCGCAAAATCCACATATGGGCCTTCAGTACGATGGGACCCACATGTCAGTAACCTCTCTTTAATATTGGTTTGCTTCTCTCCTTCCGCGAAAACCCTAATTACCCCCAGCTTCGCCGCCGCCGTCGCCGTCACCACCGCATCGGCAGCCATGAAGCAGAGGAGGGAGGAAGAGAAGAAGAAGAAGGACATCCTCGCGGGCTCCGACGACGAGTCCGACGGAGGAGGCGGCGAGGAGGATCTCTCCAAGATCCAGATCAACGAGGAGTACGCCCGCCGCTTCGAGCACAACAAGCGGCGGGAGGCGCTGCAGCGCCTGGAGGAGCGCAAGAAGAAGGGCCTCGTCCCGGAGGAGGAGGAGGAGGAGGACGACGACGACGACGAGTCCTCGTCGGACGACGATGCCGCCGCCATCGCGTCCCGCCGCGTCGACCGCCAGATGTTCGAGGTCATCCGCCGCATCCGGCGTGGCGACGCCGCCATCCTCGACGCGAAGGCCAAGATGTATTCCTCCTCGTCGGAGAGTGAACCCGGCGACGAGGAGGGGGAGAAGCCCAAGAAGACGAAGAAGGAGCGGCCCCTGTACCTCAAGGACGTGAACGCTCGCCACCTGCTCGAGGAGGGCCCCGAGTTCGCGGCGCAGGCTAGCCATGGCGGCCACAGCAGCAGCAGCAGCAAGTACGACAAGATCGCCTACGACGAGCAGCAGAGGAAGGGGCTGGAGGCTTTCCTTGAGGCGGAGAAGGCGGCATTAGCCGATGCAGATGGCGATGGCGGCGAGGATGATGACGATTTGTTCCAAGTGAAGCCGAAGGGTGGAGATGGTGGTGACAAGGAGGATGATGACGAGGAGAAGAAGGAGACTGAGCAGATACTGATTGATATTTTCGGCAAAGACGAGGAGCTGGACGAGAACAGCAAGTTCCTGAAGAAATTCTTCCTCGAGAGGCCGTATCTTGAGACGGGCAGCGAGAAGAAATACTCTCTGGATGATATCCAGGAGTTGTCGGACGAAGAGGAACATCTCATAGAGCAGGAGGATTATGAGACCAGGTATAACTTCCGGCATGAGGAAGCAGCCGCGGCTGGTGCAGATGTAATGGACAGGGTGATGGGGCATTCCCGGTTTGTCGAGGGGTCTGTGAGGAAGAAGGAGAGCAGCAGGAAGCAGCAGCGCAAGAACAAGGAGGAGCGGATAGCACGGGCCAAGCAGGAGCAGGCAGAGGAGTTGAAGCATTTGAAGAACTTGAAGAAGAAAGAGATCGCCGAGAAGCTCGAGAGGATCCGGATGATTGCCGGAATTGATAGCGATGCAGCTTGCAAGCTCGGAGCCGATGACTTGGAGGAGGATTTTGATCCTGAGGAGTATGACAAGAAAATGAAGGAGACATTCAATGACAATTACTATGAAGCTGATGATGTTGATCCTGAATTTGGGAGTGGTGAGGAAATTGATTTGGAAAAACCAGACTTTGACAAAGAAGATGAACTGCTTGGGCTACCCAAGGACTGGGCTCTTGATGGGCTGGAAGATGGATCGTCTGCCGCAGCTGAGGGGGCTTCTCAGAAAAAGAAAGGTGGAAAAGATATTGCAAATGGTGAGGGGACAAATCAGAAAATGAAAGGAAAATTTTCTTTGAAGGACAAGGTGGAGCTTGAGAAGGAGATGGAAGAGTACTACAAGTTAGACTATGAGGACACTATTGGAGATCTGAAGACTAGGTTCAAGTACAAGCAAGTTAAGCCGAACAGTTTCGGCCTGAGCACCTATGAGATATTGGCATCAGATGACAAGGATTTGAACCAGTATGTATCCATGAAGAAGATAGCTCCTTACAGGGAGGCAGAATGGAAGGTGACGCATCATAAGAAACTGATCAAGGATTCGATCCTTGGAGGACAGAATAAAGAAAGCAAAAAGGTCAAAAAGAAGAAGTCTAAGTCTGAGGAAGGCCCTGCTTCATCAGAACCAGAGAAGGAGCTGCCGAATGAACAGGAGGAACAGGTGGATGCAGATGGCAAGGCAAAATCAACCAGAAGTGAACGAAGGAAGCGTAGGAGGAGGGAGTTGAAGATGACCACCGAAAGGCAAGCAGCCTATGGAAAGATAAACCCTAAGCGTCACAAGAGCCATTGAGCTTTGGAGATTTGGCATAGTTCATCTAGAAAATTATTATTTTTTGTTTATGTGATGCATTTTTGTCTGGGCGTTGTCCTTGTGGAAGCATCTGTTTAGGGCATGATATATCCGGAGCTGTGAACCCGTTATTGTCATAGTGGTAACATATGGTTCTATGGAAGTTTTGCTTACATATTGTAATTTCATGAACCATATAATCTTTTTGTTTTTACATTTGCCTCTGCAATTTTGGTTTCCTTATCGATTTCTATGATGAATGGTTAAGTTGGAAAGAGGAAACTCATGCCAGAGTGAAGATTTGTCAATTTGTATGGCACAAATGTCTATCAAAATGATTCATTTGTGCCTCTCCAGCCGTTTGACCAGACCATACCTGGCCAATTTACATCTTGTGTTAATTTGCATGAGGAGAGCTTACCTTCCATGTTTATGATGTTGTCAGCCACAGTGGAATTGTGCTTACAACTGTGTAAGACAAAGCAGTAAACTACGGTTAGGCCTCACCGAGTGAAGACCAATTCAGAGCAGCTCCAAGCAGTGGCAACCAGGTCAACAAATACTATTTTGGCCTGTCATCTTCTTCCAATCATCTCATTTCTCTCTTCTTGTCACCTTGTTCTCTGCACAAAAAGAAATCCTTGATAGGGTTTATTCCCTTGTGTTGGTTGTTGCACATGTCCCTTTCTTCCATCGTCACAACCTTCAGTACTCACATTACTCTATATAATGCTCTCATATTGTTTTGTTTACTGATCAGGTCTTCAGGAGAAGGAGCTTGCTTTGTACTCCTAACTGCTCCTTCCAGTTTGTGCTCTGCTGTTCCCCAAATTCTCCTCCTACTTCCTGCAGATACCCATGATTCATTTGTTCTTCCTGTGCTACTGATTACTTCTTTCAGGACACAGCTTTGCTACTGGATTACTGCCAATTGAGTCTTGTTATTCGGTTCCTCAATTTATCAAGTTCTTCAGAGCAGGCAGTCGAAGTTCATAATGTCCAAGACTGAGAGCAGAAAGTTGTCCGATGACTATGAAGTTGTGGATGTTCTTGGCCGGGGTGGATTCTCAATAGTAAGGAGGGGAGTGAGCAAGTCTGAAGAGAAGACCCAGGTTGCCATCAAGACTCTGAGGAGGCTCGGCCCGGCGATGGCGGGGATGAAGCAGGGGACAAAGCCCGTGCCCGGCTCCGGCCTGCCGATGTGGAAACAGGTATCGATCTCTGACGCTCTGCTGACGAACGAGATACTCGTCATGAGGAGGATAGTGGAGAGCGTTGCGCCACATCCTAATGTCATCAACCTGCATGATGTGTATGAAGATGTGCATGGTGTGCACCTCGTCCTTGAGCTGTGCTCGGGTGGTGAGCTGTTTGATCGGATTGTGGGGCGTGACCGGTACTCGGAGTTCGATGCGGCCTGCGTCATTCGTCAGATTGCTAGCGGGCTGGAGGCTCTTCATAAGGCGAGCATTGTGCACAGGGACCTGAAGCCGGAGAATTGTCTGTTCTCTGACAAAGATGAGAAGTCCACACTGAAGATCATGGATTTTGGTTTGAGTTCTGTCGAAGATTTCAGTGACCCGATCGTCGCGCTGTTTGGGTCAATAGATTATGTTTCACCGGAGGCTCTATCCAGGCAGGATGTTTCAGCTGCTAGTGATATGTGGTCTGTTGGGGTAATTCTGTACATTCTTTTATCTGGGTATGTTGGCCATTTTCTTGTTATAGTTCCCTTGATTAGGATTATTTTCGTAGTTTTAAGCCTGGTAGTTTGTGTATTTCAGCTGCCCACCATTTCATGCTGCAACCAATCGAGAAAAGCAGCAAAGGATCCTGCAAGTAAGTTTCCTGAGCTAACTCTGGTCAAATTGTTGCTTCAATGGTGTTCAAAATGGTTTGGAATATTCTGGTTCGCATTTGACGATACCTATTAAACACTTCGGGCAATTTTAGTGGAAGCAGAATCATTATAAGTATTCTGATTAAGATGATTTATAAGTATCTTTGCATTTTCTAATGAAGCAGAATTATTATAATTCTGGCCCATGAATGTGAGGGTGTTTTTCTTGCTAAAAATGCAATTTTGGTGAGAGTTACATGTACTGCTGACCTCGAGTGTGAGTCGGCCATATGGTTTTCAAGTCCCAAATTATGTGTCGGGCATTTGATTCACTCTGAAATTTCAGCATGAGTGTTAAGTTGTTAACCTTTTATCAGTGGGTTTGCAGCAAATGACATTGCATGGTTTGGAGATCTGCCTGCCAATCATTGCTGAAATGTCGTCTTTTGGTAGTTGTTAGCGCTTCAGTTTATACCTGCATTGTCCTATATTTTGTCCAGTTCTAGTAGAAAAAGTTGCCTTGAGATGTCAAATCAATAGCAGTTGGCCAGTAGCTAACTAGACCTTACATTTTACTGAAAAGGTGTAAAAGAATGTTCTCTTCCACAAAAGACACATGGATTGGATTGTACATTTTCCAATGAAAAACACGAATTGAGTCAGTATGGATATGGGGCTACTGGGCTAGTCAAATGTTGTTCAGTAAACCACTGAAAAAAAAAAAAACTGTGCCGTTTGTTTCTGAAGAATTATGGGTTCCATTATCAATAGTGCCTTTGAATAACATGACTATAAGAGGAGGATTTGTAGTCCTTAGTGTTAAGGCACCAATTATTCGAAAATGCCTGTATTAGTCAGGAACTTGCTCTAATGGCATAGAATTTGTGTGCTTCTTCAGGGTGAATTCAGTTTTCAGGACCATACATGGAAAACGATATCTTCATCAGCGAAAGATTTGATTTCGCGCCTTCTTTCTGTTCAACCTTACAAAAGGCCAACAGCGAGTGATGTCTGTCCCATAAGCTCCCTTTTCAGCATATTACCATGTTAGATTAAGATACTATAACTGTTCTTAATTTGAATACCATGTGTCATTTGAAACCAGCTTCTGAGGCATCCTTGGGTGATTGGAGACTGCGCCAAGCAAGATCTCATGGATGCAGAGGTCGTCTCAAAACTGCAAAAGTTCAATGCTAGAAGGAAATTGCGGGCAGCTGCGATAGCCAGCGTTTTGAGCTGCAAAGTGGCATTGAGGACTAAAAGGCTGAGAAATCTTTTAGGAACCCATGACCTTACCTCAGAGGAGCTGGATAATCTGCGGCTTCATTTTGGACGAATGTGAGTATCATGACTTGATCGGCCTAAAACCTCTTGTGTAATTACTAGAACTAGCTGGGTGGCCCGCGCAATTGCGCGGCTAGCACCCAAACAAAATCATATATTTTTTTAGTTACTATGATTTTACTTAAAATTTATTAAAATGCTATCTCATTGTCTTAAGACTTTGAAAGACCAAACCTTATTATCTTCGTGTTTCTAATTATATAGTTTTTAAAAGTCACACCAGTTGCTATCCCTTATGTCATCTCCTTCTTTATTTGCTTGCTTGATTTACCACTATTTCTATTCATTCTCTTTGGAACCTTTAAAAATTGGATCTTATAGTTTTTAGTGTTTATTGTTACGTTGGATTTCGTTTTTATAATTTCTAGACGTCCCTTGAGATTTTTAAAAATCGAAATAATTATCGTTTGGGTTCATTTTTTATTTTTTAAAAGTCCCACCAAACAGTCAGCGGATTTGCCATTGTACTCCTCTACGGCTCGCCCGCTGCCTCCTTTCTTTATTGTGATTGAGATTTTAAAATCGAACATGATTATCATTGGTTTTTTTCTTTACTTTTTAGAAGTTCCGAACCTTTAAAAATTGGACCTCGTAGTTTATAGAGTTTATTGTCTTGTTGGGTTTCATATTTTATAATTTTCAGAAGTCACGTCAAACGATGCCACCATGCTCCTCTACGCCCCGTTTGCCGCCTACTCTTTATTGTTATTGTGATTCTAAAATTTGAACGTAATTATCGTTGGAATTTATTTTTTATTTTCTAGAAGTCCCGTCAACCGTCGGCGACTCTGCAACTATACTCCTATACACCCCGCACTGCTGCTCCTCCGAATTTTAATTAATCTTGTCTTGTTTTCCAGATAGACCGTTCTTTTAATATTCTTTTTATCGAATTACAATTATTTTTTTCTACCCAAAAGCGCACACATATATCAAATTGCACTTCTGACTGATGAAGCTGCCATGAAGGTGAAGGTCTTATAACATAAAAAAAAATTTTCCTGCGACAACCCATTTTTTTATGAAATTATTAATTAAGTATATATTGAATTATGCACATACCTTTGTAGCCGCTGGCGTTTTGCATTTGGACTGTCTAATTAATCGTAAGCCAGTGCAGCCATATGTATATGGCCTTTACTGCTAGGCTTGTGCATACAGCATATGGTATGCTATATGTACGTACTGTTTAGTTTAGTTGTTCCTATTCTCCTAGCAATGCATGGGCGTATCTATATGGTGAATTTGCATGACTTTAATTACAGATTACAGGCTCTAGTATCATATGCATTCAAATATGTATGCCCGAGTCCTAATCCGATTACAGGCTTCAACAGGACCAACACCCATACGTCAGAATCCTACTCCTAATTAATTTATGATTCCTAGTATACGTAGACAGATCCAAACATTGATCGGCCGAGTCCTATCTAGCTTTTTACTTTCCTATATTGCATTTAAATTAGTTTCCAAAACTTATTTGTAGCCCTATTAAATCTCAACCGTTATAATTTAAGGCTATCACGATCTAACGGTGTATATTTTATCTTTTTCTCCGATTAATGTGGGAATTTCTAGCCTCCACAGCGAACGTGGTTTCTCCTTTCAAAGCTGTTTTAATAATATAATAGATAGATAGATTTTGGGACTAGCATTTCTCAGTTAGTAATTTGAGGAACACTACAGTTGCTTAAAAGGGGAGTCATATGTCCTTGTCTTCTCTGAAAACAAATGTTCTTTTTACAACACTGAAGAAGTCCCAATTTTGCAGGAATATATTTTCACATATCATATATCATGTGCAGCCATTTTATTAGGATTCTAGTAGTAGAAGATATGTGCTATGATGAACTCAGATGAAATTAACACCGAAAAGATTCATAAGAAGAAAGCGGTAGCCTTTTTTTCCTTTGCCAGAGAAGCTTCAGAAGTTCAGATTTCTCGTAAAACCTTCATAGTTTCAGGATTTAAACATGACACATATGATGTTCCAATCGAAAAGTATAACACTAAGCAAATGCTCTTTGTGCAGATGTGCAGATGGAGAAAACGCCACTCTGTCAGAGTTTGAGCAGGTGCTGAGAGCAATGAAAATGGACTCACTGATTCCCCTAGCTCCCCGCGTATTCGATCTGTTCGACAACAACCGTGATGGAACCGTCGACATGAGAGAGATCCTGTGTGGGTTCTCCAGCCTCAGGAACTCACGAGGCGACGATGCTCTTCGCCTGTGCTTCCAGGTAAAAATTTCCAAATGCACTCGACTCAAACTGAAGTGGCAGCCCTTCCAATTGCTGTACAGGAATATCAGAAACATTGCATGATATCATATCATACATAACTTCAAATTCAATTAAAATTCATAACAAGAGAGGTATTTCAGCATCTGATCATGAGCACACACACACAAAAAAAAAACTGCATTTTTCTTTTCAGATGTACGACGCTGATCGGTCAGGCTGCATCAGCAAGGAAGAGCTGGCATCAATGCTCCGAGTAAGAACTCCTAAAAAAGGAAAACCAAATCTTTGCTCTTCTTGAGATGGCTTGTTCATGTCTCTTTTCAAGTTTTGAGTTGAAAATCTGACGAGCTGCTGTTCATCTGAACTTTGGTGATCCTCACAAGGCGTTGCCGGAGGAGTGCCTGCCGGGCGACATAACGGAGCCGGGGAAGCTGGACGAGGTGTTCGACCAGATGGACGCCGACAGCGACGGCAAGGTCACCTTCGACGAGTTCAAGGCCGCCATGAACAAGGACAGCGCCCTCCAGGACGTCCTCCTCTCCTCCCTCCGCCAGCCGGGAGCTCAGTAGCAGCAGCAGCAGAAGCTTCTCAGATTGATCGATTTCTTCAAGGAAAAATACTAAAATACTAGTAGTATCTGTACTGCTACTACTTCTGCAGCGAATGGCTGGCTGCCTGTGAAATTTTCATCTCTGTCGGCTGCTCTGAAAAAGAGTAGCAAAAACTGTAGCTGTTCTGTTGTTGTCACCTCGTCCGAAAAATTTATGAGCGGTGCGAATTTTACATTTTCACTATATTCTGAGTGAAATTGGATAGCTACTTTTCAAGCCGGGTAATATGTTTACCTGTTTTATATAAAAAAAAATTGGATAGCTACTGCCAAATATGCTGCATGGATTTTGCATAATTGTGTAGGGGTAGGGATCTCGAAGCACGGTTAAGGAGTTAGTGATCCATTGGGGTGAATTTCGTATGTGGAGGTCAAGGTTCGCGTTGGCTGATTTGGTTGAGGTTGCTTTTTAATGAAAAGTCATGTGGGCGGTCTTTCCCCCATCGGTCGAGTATTAGTTCGATGGCATGGATTAACTAGTGGATAATCCTTGATCCACTATGACGCGTGAATTTTTGTTCATTTAATTGAACTTGAGTGGACCAGGGATTAAATGTGGGTCAGGCCATGTCCATCCCTACACCGAACTTGCCATGCATTCATGTTTGACATATGTTTTTTTTGTCAACCGCACGCACACAATGTGATTGTGATAAGTACTAATCCTCTGTTTTTAATATGGTGTCGTCGACCCATTTGCCTTGTTCAAAATATTTTTCCTGAATATAATAAATATAGGTATTTAATGATAGAACAAGTTATAATAGAATAAATAATACTCATTTTTTAAATAAGATAAACAATCAAACACATGAACGAAGGGAGTATATTTTGTAAATGTTGCATATGGTGTAGTTTAATTATTCCTGTAAAACAAAGGGGAAAGTGCTTGTTTTGAAGAAAAAAAACATTCCTCTTCAATCTTTCATTCGACCGTTGGATTTGACATCCTTTTCTTTTTGGTAAATTTTGCATAGTGTTAGTTCAGTCCTGTCAGTGTCAAATAATGTCAAAAAATGACTATTCTGGATAGAATTCAATAAACATAACTCCATTTCGCAAAAGAGGAAAAAAAGAAGAAGAAAAAAAGGGAAGGTACTACTCAACTCGGATCATTCGAACCGTTGGACACGCGCGCGTGGGCGTTGTGGGATGTGAAAACGCAACTGACATAGACTGATCCGTAATAGCACGAAAACCAAGGGCCTAACCGCAAAAAGTTATCGCCACGCCACCCTCCACGCCGCTCAGTTTGAAACCCGACCGGCCAGTCGCCGCCGCCGACGCCGAGATGGCTCGCACGAAGCACCCGGCGGTGAGGAAGTCGAAGGCGGAGCCCAAGAGAAGGCTCCAGTTCGAGCGCTCCCCTCGGCCGTCGAAGGCGCAGCGCGCCGGTGTGAGCGCGCGCGTCGCTCCCCCTCTTGCGTTTCTTTTTTTTTTTCCCTTTTCTTCAATGGCGGTGGATGGTGAAGCTTATGCCCCCCCTTCCGCCTCTTGCTTGTCCCCTTTGCAGGCGGCACGGGTACCTCGGGCGACCACGGTGCGTGCGGGCGCGGGTCTTTTCGTTTGGTGATTTTTGTTTTTTGTTTTGGTTATTGTTTGTTTCTTGGCTGGATGGATGACTTGCTCACCACCTGTTTGATGGAATTGCAGAGGAGCGCGCTGGAACATCGGCTGCAGGTGGCGTTCTCTTGGGGGGTTTCTAGGGTTATTCATGGGCTCGTTGGAGCTTTTCCTTTCTGTCTCTTGGATTCCGGGGGACCTGAGGGGCTCAATGTGTCCCTTTTCTTGCTCTGCTCTACCGTTTGCTGTACTTTCCTCATCGTTGTTTTCTGAATATATTATAAGAACAGTAGTTGCAGAAAGATCTTCAATTGCTCATCAGTCAAAGCTTTTTCTTGTTTTCATTCTGAAATAATAGCAAATCCAGTTTGGTCCATGGAGGGGTTATCTGAAACATTATGACCATATAAAACATGGTATTAAGCGTTGCTAGCCAAGAAATGTGTGGTTTTTTGTGCTTATGACTGTGAGAAACATTTTGTACTCTCTTTTAGACACGATGTTGATAGGGTGATTTTTATGCTCCTCCATTATTAGTCTTTGCAACGTGAGAACTGATTTAGTAAACTTTCTTTATTGTCATGGTGCAAATAGCGTCTATTCTACCTAGATGATGGGTATCCATATAGATTTCTTGGCTTTGGAATTGCTCTCTTTTTGTTCACTTGTGATTAATAACTTTAACATGTGTGTGAAGCAGGGACGCCTAGGCAGCAAACGAAGCAGACGAAGCCACACCGCTTCCGTCCAGGCACAGTGGCACTGCGGGAGATCAGGAAATTTCAGAAAACCACCGAACTTCTGATCCCGTTTGCACCATTTTCCCGGCTGGTGGGTACACCCTTAACCCCTGCCTTCTCTCTATATCAACTATTTTCGTAGTGCAAACTGTGTGATGGAAGCTTTTTGTGCTGATAAAATTTGCAGGTCAGGGAGATCACTGATTTCTATTCAAAGGATGTGTCACGGTGGACCCTTGAAGCTCTCCTTGCATTGCAAGAGGTCAGTGGTCAAACCTGTTTATTATAAGTTTACAACTGATGGCTTAATTAGGGAAGGGTCAGACTGAATTATACTGTTTAAATTCCATTCTGCTTCAAGACTCTCAAGTCACGGCTCAAGAGTGTAACTGAAAAATGTAGAAATCTTCTGTGATCAAGAAAATGAATATCTCTGTGTGTTGGTTTATGAGTCGGATTGCTAAATTATTATCATTTTTCAGTAGAACACCTATATATTACAAGTATGCAACCTCCCGATTTTGTTGTGTGTCTGTTCAAGATTGCTAACATAGAGTATACCAATTTAAGTTCCTTCTTTCCAGCGATGCCTGTTTCTGTATAACCAGTAAAAGGAACAAAGAGTGACTTAATTATCACAAAATAAATTCTGTTATTTACTTGCTGTCCTGCAAATTTCCTGTGGTTTTCCCTCTCCTGCAGGCAGCAGAATACCACTTAGTGGACATATTTGAAGTGTCAAATCTCTGTGCCATCCATGCTAAGCGTGTTACCATCAGTAAGTTGTCATTCTGAATGAACTCTTCTCTTTCTTTTTCTCCCTTTATATTATTATGCTAAATGGATATCATATATACCACAGCCTACGTGATATCATATACGCATCCACTTCAAAAGCATTCTATTTTTTTATAGGAATAACATTCTAATTTCAGGATGATTCTTAATAGTACATGTGTAATGGCATATCTAGTTTTGATACTCTTAAATTTATCATGATTATTAATTAAACATAGGGAGAATTAGTTGGTTTGTGAGTTTTTGAGGTGTGAAATATGCTGCTTGCTATTCCCTGTAAAGCTTATCAGCGTTGTCATTGTGTGGTTTAACAAATAAACGTTTTTAAAATGTATCGATAATTCTAAAAGGATACCCCGTTTGTTCTGCAGTGCAAAAGGACATGCAACTTGCTAGGCGTATTGGTGGGCGGAGGCCATGGTGAAATTGTTTGCGAGCCTTGCAGCATGATGGACAAGGAGCAACTTGTGTCGTTGATTAACATTTTAGAAAGTAGTGTAGATGTATCTTCACATAGGGATCAACTTACCCTTCGTTCCCATTCTAATTCAGTTGATGTTAGTATTTACCTTTTGCTCCATTCGGATTGGTCGAATTCAGGATTTCATCAAACAGTCGATTGTGAAATGTGAACCAGGAATTGTTGTGTTGATTGCAATAATGGGTTCCTCTCACCTGCTTCTTCCATCAGATATTTGAACAGCTGTTTTCAAGAACCCTGTGCTCAAGGAACACAGGCAGTTGTTGAGTGCAGAGGACCTTGAAATCTTTCCTCCAACCCCATATATTGCACTCATGATTTGTTATTCAGACAATGTTACAAAGTTACTGGATCTAGATGGAAACAAGTGGCAAGATGGAAAAAAAAATGGCAGGATCTACGCGGAAGCCAAACTACAGGAATAATGAGCAAAACCAAACTAATCATCAGCAACATAAAAGAAGGGAACTCGCCTATTCAGATCCTCTGATTTGTAAGCAATTACACTATCACTGGTGATGATGTTGATGATGATGTTGATGGTGAACACTCTACTTGCAAAAAGGAAAGCAAGGAAGAAACTAAAATCCCACATCAAAATTCCTATGTACTGATGTGAAATCTACAGCCATCTCGGAAGAGCTCCATGTGATGTGAGCGTGTGTCATCTACTGGTAGTCGCTTAGCTTCTAATTCTGCCTGGGATTCGACTTGCTCGACGGCTTCTGCTTCCCCAGGCTCGCATTGACCTCGACCTCCACGGCGGCGGCGGCGGAGCGCGACGGTGGTGACCTCGCCGCCGGCGCATTCTGCAGCAGCTTCCTTGGCCGGATCAGGCCTTCTCCTGAAGCTGAAGCTGCATCATCGCCAAGATCCACTGCACTGATGCTGGCAAAGCATTGCAGGATCATGAGAGTGCAAATGCAGAGGACACAGATGGTGGCAGATCTCATGGCTTTGGTGATTGTTTGTTTGGTGACCTGCTTCTCACTTGCTGGATAGTAGAGTTGTTGCAGTGAAGTGTTCAGCTTATATGAGCTCAATTAAGCTCACACGGCTTCCATGTGAGTAATGAAGTGGGGGTGATTAGGGAGTGGATGGGCGTGATGATGGGCATGTGGTGAGAGGCTGCGAGTTGGATTAGTCCATTTGACAGCCAGCCTGCATGCGCTTGCCATGCCATGGCTGGCTAATTGCATTCCGTTCGTCAGATCAGATTCAGAGCGTGCCCTCCTGAGCCATGCACGGCACATGCGACGCGAAGCAGAGCAGCCTAACCCAGCCTAGCCTCCTGCTGCTTTCGGCTCTCCTTCCTCCTTGTACTAGCACCAGTAGTCTAGGACTCATGAGTCATGACGCAAGGATGGATGCATGATTCCGGGCCAAACTGTCCGAATGATTGGACGTGCAGGAAAGCACGGTGAAATGATGAGATGCGAGCCCCAGAAACACGGAATTATCTCGTGAAATTCATTCGAAATTAGACACAAACCACGAGACTTGAGCTCCAATGATGAACCTGGGGCGAACAGAACAGACTACCACGCGAGGGTTTGTTCGGAGAAGCTTCTGACACCTGCAGCTACTTCTGGAACCTCCAACTCTCTCAAACATTCCAACTTTCCGGCCAGATTATGAGAAACAGACTACCACGCGAGAGTTTGTTTGGAGGAGCTTCTAACAACTGCAGCTACTCTTAAAATCTCTAACTTTCTCAATCAATCCAACTTCCATTCTAAGAAACTATAGTTACAGAATTCAGAAAATAAACTAAACCCAAAAGCCTCTAGATTCCCATCAGGTACTTCTCACAATCTAAAACTCTGCTCCCCCGGACAGGCATACGATGGCCTTGTTTGGATCCTCCGAGCTATTAAATAGCCTTCCAGAATCTTGCTATTTAGAAGTATTAAACGTATATTACCGACAAAACCGATCCCATAACCCCTAGGCTATTTTGCGAGACGAATCTAATGATGTATA
>CM020187.1:11969861-12028445 GCA_009805545.1 Oryza longistaminata | reverse complement strand
TTCGCAGCTTGCGTTGCTCAGCAATAGAATCAAAGGTCAGAATTGGTGCCTTTTTTAGTCAGACAAGAATTTTTTGGGCTGGCTTAATGATAACAACTGTTTAGCAATGGGATTAGTTTTAGCTGATCTCAAATTGATTATTTGGCTCATGTGTGTTTACACTCCACTTTCATGTATAATGTTTACTCCAATATGCTAGGTGGACTTAAATAAATTCTGAGATGTCTCCTTCAATGTGTTTCATCTTACTGGATTTTAAACCTGAATACTCTCTTTCAGAGTTCAGCCAATGTTGTAGGATGGTAGAATTATATGGTTTTTAGGAAGTTAAAACACTGGAAAAACAATCTGCTAGCATTTACATTGATCCAAACTTGCTGTCTATAACTGCAGGTTTTAATGTTGAAACTGTTGAGTAAAGAAACATTAGCTTCACCGTTTGGGATGTTGGTGGTCAGGACAAGGT
The DNA here is from genome assembly GCA_009805545.1 of Oryza longistaminata. Classification (NCBI taxonomy): domain Eukaryota; kingdom Viridiplantae; phylum Streptophyta; class Magnoliopsida; order Poales; family Poaceae; genus Oryza; species Oryza longistaminata. The sequence continues at coordinate 12,027,979 of CM020187.1, read as the reverse complement.
AAGAAATTGCCTTCGATCAGCTATTATTTCTCATTATTTTTTGGTGCATATTATATAGTTTAACATTGTCAATTACCTGTTATTAACTTGGCTTTGCATAATCAGAAACCCAACGGCACGCAACTGCAGTATATATTACTACCCTTAAGCTCTGATGGATCTGTTTTTTATTGAATTTTATGAAAAAAATAGAATTTAGATTTGGTTAACTCTTAATGTCAAACATATCAATTTATCAATTTCAATTGTTTATAGCTTCATTCTCTCATCTACTTTTGTCTTGGCATGTTCTTGTGATCTGATATTTTTCTGTGTGTTTTATTAAAACAGATCAGGCCCCTGTGGAGGCACTATTTCCAGAACACCCAGGGCCTCATTTTGTTGTGGAACAGCAATGACAGAGAGCGTGTTTGTTTTGAGGCCAGGGATGAGCTCACCGTATGCTTGAATGAGGTACTATCAATATCAGAGTTCAAAGTAGTCTACCTTTAACTCTTGTTGGGAAACAATTCATAAATTGCATGTTGTTGCTATATTCTGTTGTTGAGATCATAATTCATAATAACGTGTGATTTGTAAGATTCTTTGCCCATGATTCCTCTTTTCCTTTTTTCCTCTAGCCATCAGGAAGATCTGCCATTGCAATATACGCGATAAGATGTGGTTCGCAAAGCATTTGAAATTTCTAAAGAGCCAACATGGATGAAACAACTTATACATGCTATCATGCTTATCATGTGATGTTCTAGAAGCTATAGTTTAATGTTGGCATGTTGGTGGCTACAGGATGAGCTACGTGATGCTGTGCTGCTGGTGTTTGCAAACAAACAAGATCTTCCTAATGCCATGAACGCTGCTGAGATCACCGACAGCTTGGCCTGCACTCCTTGCGTCAGCGGCACTGGTATGGTTTCCTTTCCTCTTAAAAGTTTATGGCCTACTCACACAGGGCTTTTTAGATTGATCAGCATAGTGTGTATTTATATGCTTTCAGGCATACTATGTGCTGCTCGCATAATGGTGCTCTGTATTCTACTTAAGTACTAATCCTTGTCCTAAACAAGTAAACCATTCATGCATTAGCAAATTGCGAACCAAGTAAAAGCATTCAGTGTGCATTATCCAACTGTGTTGACAATACCCAATATTAGTGTTTTAAAGTTAAACTTTCTATGCAATCTGAATTATTTGTCTTATGTTCTCATAGGTACATCCAAGAGCACATGTGCTACCTCTGGTGAGGGGTTGTACGAGGGGCTGACTGGCTTTCCAACAACATTGCCAACAAGGTACGACAATGTCAATTCTGCTGCTGTAGAACATCCCACAGTAACGCTTTAACCCGTGGCGTTTATCATATCTTACCTAAAATGTTTGTAGCAACTAACCACCTGCTTTTTATCCTGAAACAGGCTTGAAGCATCTTGGCCGGGCTTAAACGAAAAGGAAGACATGGCGGATATCCCTGAGTGAACGCTGCTTTTTTACGTATCAAACTATATAGTCATGACAGATAATGATGTGGATGTTTTGGGAAGATAAAGCTCTTTAGGTTCCCACCACCAAAGGAGCTAGCTATCAGATTGTTTTTCGTGGGGTTGTAAAAATCGTGCGTGTTTCAGTTTGGTTTTTAATCGAAAGGCTTACGGTGCCTGACTTTTGTACCTCTGTACTCGCCACAGATGTTGTAGTATTGACTTGTCTTGGGCATAGCGTATTGTTAGCGTAATCCTGTTCTGTGCAGCCACCCCCAATTATCCTTACCAGTTTATCCCCCGTTGCCTTCCTGACCAGCATTCTGCTGCCCTTTCTTCTTGGATGGCATAGCGTTTTGTAGCCCTTCATTCCGTTTCAGTAGCTTTCCGTATGTTTTTCATTGAAAGTAAGCGCGTTGTAACGTCAGCCTGAAATTGCAACCGATCATTTCCTGTGGACTGTAAGGTTTTGCTTGAAATAAGATTTTACAGGAATGGGTTTTGATCTCAATGAATCCGTTTGGTCATACTAATTTCAAAGGAGGCGTAAGGCTGTGATTGGCCACAAACATTTGGACGAATACTTTTCGCGCACATTTCCAATTAAGGTATGTTTTTTTTTAAAATAAATTCTACTATCTTCCGTCCTTGTCCGCTTTGACTTTTTCTTCTAACGTTTGACATTCGTTTTATTTAAAAATTAGTGTAATATAAAAAAACAAGACAATACTTTAAAATACATTTGATAATAAAACAAGTCACAGACAAATAAATAATAATTTTAAAAAAATTGAATAAGACGAATGTCAAATATTACTACCTTGTTCCAAAAATATAGCCACTTTTAGCTATGAATCTGGATACACAGTTGTCCAGATTTATAGCTAAAAATGCTTATATTTTGAAACGGGGGAGTACAAACAACAACTCAAACCGACAAGTAATATGGGATGGAGGTAGTATATAAAAACTGTTTCAAAATACAATATTAATTCATTTTTAAATTAAAATAATTAATTAATAATTATTAAATATTAATTATACACTAATACTTATTTCGTTTACCTATCTTTTCAAACGTTTTTCTTTTCTCTACTCTTAACAGAATCTAAGTTTGTGTCGGATGGTGAATTCCACCCCCACCCCACCCCTCCCCGCAAAACAAAAACTTTCCCGTTCCCGTCCTCGTGAAATACGAAGGGGAAATTTTGCTCCATCCAGTCCGCACGGGGATAAATTCCTATGGGTCTTTGTCCTATTTAAAATAATATATTACATGTCAAATTATATAAGCAATGCCAACATATATTCACACCCAGGGAAATCGGAGTCCCATTACCATCTCTAGTGTCGGTCGGAGCAATATATCCAGGCAGCTACGATGTGCCTATGTGGAGGTCCTGGACGAACGAATATTTTTGGTGGCATCCCAAAGTTTTTGTACCCGTCATGTTCAACGGAGCAAACGAAAGAGACCGGCAGGCAAGCAAGCGGTCGAGTGGCCATTGTACACCTGAGAGCTGAGCTGAGATGGCTACAATTCCGTTGCTTTCTTTTCCCACATGGAACCAAGCCGGTAACATGTTCGTTGCCTTTGTGTACTGGGTTAACCAACCCAGAAACACCCGAAAAATGAAACCGTGACAGCTGCACGCAGCAGAGCACAGTAACAGTAGCACAGAGAGGAGGGGACGGTGATCATGCTGTACAATGAATGCAAGAATGAATGCCAGCTAGCTAGATACTCCTACAGTACATCACTTCCCAACCGTCCGTCCGCTAACATCCGACGTGACGTGACGGTCCTACTATTTACTCCGATTCTATCGTCGTGTTTTAGTTACAAAATATTTCTTTAAACTTTTAATTTTTTTTTCACATCAAAGTTTTTCTACACACATAAACTTTTAATTTTTCCGTCACATCATATCATTTCAGTTTCAACCAAACTTTTAATTTTGACGTGAACTAAACACAGCCATATATGTGAGGAAGGCACTTGACTAACTTTGCTTGCTTATTCGTATTTTCTTCGATTTCAAATAAACAAATTTAATATAAGTACTATTTTATATGTAGATTTGTAGTATTAAATACATTACATATCACATGTGTTTATTTAATTTTGAGACAGAGTGAGAATTATGTTTGATCCAATCAATGCAAAAGACTGGCACCTCATGATCGATCGGTCATCGGATCATGCATATGAACCGAAGAACAGAACAGCTCGCCGTAATCAATTATTCGATCATGCAACGCGAGGGTCGGCCCGGCCGGTTTTGTGAAGTGTGTGAACTGCGCAGATCGATCGATCGGTTTGAAATTCGATCCGATGGACAGTGATGAATCGAGCTGAAGAGATGGACGGCAGGATTTAATCTCTGCCGCGAGAACCGGAGCCGCAATGCATTCATGTCGACAGTATACTTGAGTCACGGGCAGTTTCTTGTTTCACATGTACGCATTCTACACATTTTTCTTTCTTTTCTTTCTTTCTTTTTTCTTTTTTTAAGAACTACGCATCCTACTCCTACAACAAGGTGCATTAATGTGAGCTAGCTAGCTAGATAGCCACAACTCCTATCTCCTTCATGCGGCATGCATGCATATGCCATCATCCTTGATCGCGTTCGATATATTATTGCTGTTTTCTTGAAAACTTATACCCGTATTTTCTTGTTGTTGTAGATAGAAATAGGCTGTGTTTAGCTCCCTAGGTGAAAGTTTCGGCGTATCATATCGATATATGGATACAATTTGAAGTTATTAAACGTAGACTAAATTAATACAAATTATAGATTATGCTTGTAAACTATGAGACAATTTATTAAGCCTAATTAATCTATCATTAGCAAATGTTTTACTGAAGCACCACATTGTCAAATCATGGAGCAATTAGGCTTAAAAGATCCGTCTCGTAATTTACACGCAATCTGTGTAATTAGTATTTTTTTTTTGTCTATATTTAATACTTCATGCATATATCTAAACATTCGATGCGACATGATGAAAAGTTTTTGCGTGGAAACTAACAGACCATACATAAATGCTCTTGCACAAACGTCATGAGACTCGTGATACATATAGTGTTCAAATATGAATTTAGCAAGATGTATAGATTTATTTTATGACATAGAGACGTCATGACTCGTCATGGCCCTGTTCTTTTCTTTTCTTTACAAAAGTTGAACCAAAGTTTGGATATGCGTGACATGTTTTTCAAAAAATTGTTAAACGATGTGTTTTCTATATGAAAGTTGCTCTAAAGTATCAGACAAACATATTTTTCAAGTTTGTAAAATTAAAACTCAATTAATCATACGTTAATATCACCCGTTTTGCAAAAAACACTTAATATTCATCCTTATCTACATGAATTTCAAACACCACCATTATGTCAAATATGAATTTCGTAATATATATAGATTTTATTTATCACGTACTCCTCCTTATCAAATTGATCATCATATAAGTAAGTTTATGTACCAAGATCAAGAATAATTTAAATAACATCAATCAAGGCACCGTACACACGTTCTTTCACAATGCATGTATCGATTAAAACACTATGTCAATTACACTTTAGCATGCACATATTCTCCCATGCTATATTAATTGTATTCTGATAGAATTTATGTCCATGTGATTATATACTGATCAATTTAAGAAATTTTAAATGTATTATATGATTATCAATTTGGGAGGGGGAAGTACTATATTCGTTGAGCGTGTATTAAGGGAACACTTTATATCTAGCAAAGTGGGCGCGGTGGTGTGTAACCTGAATTTTTCCTAAAAAAAGACCAATCACTCTATAATTACGTGTGTACCCTGCAGGACAAGCCAGTGTCCCACGACGCCTCCGAATTCATTTTCGATTCCTCTCCTCTCCTTCTCCTTCCACCGCCCAACGAACCGCTCGCCATCAAAGCTCCAGAGAGCGCGCCATGGCGGCGCAGCGGCGGTGGCCGACGTCGACGTTGGCGGCGGTGGCAGTCGCCGTAGTAGTAGTAGTACTGCGGCGTCGACCGGCGGGCGCAGGCGCAGTCGGCGCCGGCGGCGGGCGCCGGCGGGCGCCGGGGCCGGCGGGGCCGGCGCTGGACCAGGCGTGCCTGACGGCGCTGCTGAACATGTCGGACTGCCTGACGTACGTGCAGAACGGGAGCAGGGCGCGGCGGCCGGACAAGCCGTGCTGCCCGGAGCTGGCCGGGCTGGTGGAGTCCAACCCGGTGTGCCTCTGCGAGCTCCTCTCCGGCGCCGGCGACTCCTACGGCATCGCCGTCGACTACTCCCGCGCCCTCGCCCTCCCCGCCATCTGCCGCGTCTCCACCCCTCCCGTCTCCACCTGCGCAGGCAATCAATCACCTCCCTAATCTTTAATCTTATTAATCTCCCCCAATTATCACTTTAATCACTTCTAGTAGCAGTAGCAGCAGCACTCTCTCCATAAAAAAAAAAGTTAAACTAATTTTATATCTTAATACTTATTATTGGTTGCATACAGAGATATGTTTCTTTGTTTTTGTTATATGCATACTAATATACTACTACCTCCGTTTTTTAATAGATGACGCCGTTGACTTTTTCTCACATGTTTTACCATTCGTTTTATTCAAAATTTTTATGCAAACGTATAAGATATAAATCACACTTAAAGTACTATAAGTGATAAAACAACTCATAACAAAATAAATTATAATTACGTAAATTTTTTGATTTATTATATTAGGTAAAATGGTTTCAGATTTATTATTTGATTTCGATGCTACTCATCTTTTGGCATATGCATATTGAGCATACGAGTGAAATTGATTTGACGGAATCGAGCAAATGATTGCTAGAATTGGTTTGGTTTTTGTTATATGCAGGATATATAGGTGTTAGTGATAAAAGTAATAGCTCTACACTTTTGGTGAGGGTATTTGCTTTTGATTAGTAAGCATATTATGGGCTAATTAAGTTTGGGAAATAATTAATTTTGCAGCCTTTGGATTTAATGTTCCAATGGGCCCAACGCCGTCGCCTTCGCCGGCAGCCGTCTCGCCCTCCGGTGAGGGCCCACAGTTCCCTGGTAAGCATGTACTTGCTCTCACTAATTATGTTGTTCGTTTTGTACTTTTAAGAAAACTGGAGTTATTAATTAGCTTGATCATTCGCCATAGCTTTTGTTGAGTAGAATTGTAGAAATATGAAATATCCGTACTTTAATTTTGATTGTTTGTCAGTGATGGCTAAGGCAGGAGGCTCACAATTTCGAAATGAAGTGACGAGCCTCCGGCTCTAGATATTTTAGGTTGATTTAATTTGGCAAAGAGATTGTTCTAGTTCAGTAAATCAGTCCCTTTTAGCGTTTGAAATATCTGAAATTGCCCACCTTTTTTTTTTTGAATTTCCAACATATAAAAGCTGAGTAATACACAGCCCCAGAGAATTTTTTTCCCGTCACATACCAGCAAAGATTTAGGGAAGCATCTAATTTTAACCAGAGATTTGTGTTTCCAGCCGGATTTTTTCTTTCAAATAATCTTTTTTCACGCTGTATAAAAAAGATGCTGATGAACACATCACTACTAATGCATACTACACCAGTAAATACGTCTCCTAACTCGCCGGGTAAATACGTCTCCTAACTCACATTGTCTAATATGCTTTGCCTTATACACGCAAAAAAAAAAGAAAAGAAAAAAGAAGAGGGAATCGTTATGGTTGTTGTTCATACAATTTGTGTGGATGCTATCATAGAGGAATAAACATTTAATCGGCTACATGTACAAAAGCATCATATACAGTTTATGATGGCAATTAATTGCTCGACAGTAAACACTGGCGTGCCGTACCGTTAGGTTCATGTGCCTCTCACGTATTTATACGGCCGCTAAATTCGAGTTCATGTGACCTTAATAACTTCATCTGCAGGGACCTCACCGTTCGCCTCGCCGCCGTCGACGGCGACGCCGTCCACCAACGCCGCCGCCGCCGGCCGCTCCGGCGACCACCTCGTCGCCGTCGGCGTCGCCATTGCCGCCGCCGTCGCCGGGATGTTTTAGAATCGTTTGATTGATCCGCTCAACTAGCTATCATTTTCTGGGGTGATGTGGCTGTTTGTTTGTATGGTCCTTGCTGATCATAATCAAATTCCTTTTTATTTAAAGGCGTATTAAGTAACTATAAAATTCCTTTTGATGTAAAACTTGCTGGATTCCATGACATTTGTCCTTGCAAGGACGTATATACTTATCTTGTTCATATGTTTGATGTGATGACTCACAAGTCGTCATGTAACCACCTAGTGTGGTATGTGAGAAATACTAGTACTTTTTCTGGTTTTATGTTGTCACAAGAACAGCATGAGCAAAGTTCAAAAAAAAAAAAAAAAAGAGAACAGCATGATGATAAGAAAGTTCTTCCTTGGTGCAGCATATCTACTATACTCCCTTTAGTTACATTTTGAGATAATCCAAGAAATACCATTAACAAACATCCAAATCCAAAAAATGTTATCGACAAGTGTGAGTTCTAAGAAAAAATGTCGTCGTACAAACAACTTTGTTCCAAAATTACCATCACCGTTAGGGTTTCGTCTATTCCACACCGTTAAGTGCTATAGGATGATCAGTGTATTCAATGGCGCGGAATGGACGGAAACCTAACGGCGATGACATTTTTGGGACTTTGTTCCAAAATTGCCATCGCCGTTAGGGTTTCGTCCATTCCGCATTTGCGATAAAACTGTTTGTACGATGTTTTTTTTTAAGAACTCATACTTGTCGATGATATTTAGATTTGGACACTTGTCAATGTTATTTCTTGAATTATAAATTGTACGTTGAGAGAACTGAATCTCCAGTCAAATTTGTTTGACGTTAGAAGAACAGAGTTTAGTTTTTCCAACATCAACTTCTTTTTACTAGAGTGAGTACTGTTTATAGCTGCAGATTATCTGTTTATGGTTGCAAAGTTTACAGGTGACACAATTCACTGCAAAAAAAAAAAAATTTCTCACAGCAAAGTAGTTAAAACAGAATAACAAATGCCATTGCCAGCATGATGCACATAGAAATGAATGAATGAATGAATGAAGGCGGTTGTGAATGTGGACACAACGCACCGACCGACTGCACATCTTGTACAGTACTCTCCATACTCGTACTCTTAAAGAAAGCCGTAAGCCGTTTTGAACAGCGACACGGTCTCCAAAACATAACTTTGACTTCTTGTTTTTATAAAAATATTTATTGAAAAGTGATATGTGTATATTTTTATAAAAATATTTTTCAAGATAAATCTATTCATATAATTTTACATTTTTAAACTCAACGACTTTTAGAGTTATTTATGATTTATATTTCCAAGGTTTGACTTAAATATTGTCCTAAATGACTTCTTTACGAGTACGGAGGGAGTAGATGGCAGCAATGAATGAAGATGGCAAGCAACAGCATCATCAAATTCAATTCCCAACTGTCCATCCATTTGCGAGTTTTTTCTGTTCCCATGTGAGCTCGGCTGCAAAACTGCAAGCTCATCAGGGTTCTCACTTCTGCTACAACTGCTGCCACATTATGGGCAAGCACCCAAAAGGATCTTGTGTGCTTGTGCAGGGCTTCTCGCAGTTGGACGGCGTCATGGCGTGAGAAAGGAGCAGGAGATGTCATGACTCATGAGATGGTTCAGAGTTCAGACTCAAAAGGTTCAGGACCAGTTTTTGAGAGCTTTGGCAGTTGCAGTTTCTCCCTGAATCTCCGGTTCTCCCAAACAGCTTAGATTCTTATCAATATTCCGAGGATCAGAAGCTATAGAATCCATAAAATGAAATAGTGGTTTCCAAAAGCTAGAAAACACAGATTATCACTAGCTGGCTACTTACCAGCTATTTCTCAGAATCTCCGGCTTCCCAAACATGGCCGTAGTTCTGGCTCTCCCTGAAGCTTTGTTCATCATCATTGGTCAGTAAAAAGCTCTTGAGTTGGCACACAGATAGCAGGCAATTGAACATATTCCAGTACAGAATGCAGAATTAGAGTGATAAAGAGATTTGATTAATGAATTCAAAAATCACTGAAGCTATATACCACAAATGAGAAGGATTACAGATATGAAAACCAGGCCAGATGTTTGTAAATTCTGGCAGGATCTAACCATGACCTGTAGGTTCAAGTCGACAACTCAAGGATTACAGATGAAAACCAGGCCAGATGTTTGTAAATTCTGACAGAATCTAACCATAACCTAGTAGGCTCAAGTCGACAACTCTATGAAATAAAAACAAAAACCTGCTCTCCAAAGAAATTGTATTGATAAAGTGCATCTCCATCTAGCATAAATTATGGATACTAACAATGAGTTGCTTTCTAATTCCTGCCAGTTACCATTGAAGAATGGTAACAAAAACCAAGTTGTCATCAGGAAGTAACCAAAACTGGTAGAATTTGTGCCAAAAACCTCATGAACCTACTTATTTTAACCCATTCCTGTATAAATCAGACTGCCGACAAAGCAGTTACTGTTGATTATTTACAATCGGATCGCTAACATATGTTGCAACTCTTCCTGCAGTAACCTGGTAATGCTGCTGTTCCAATCATGTATTCTGGGTTCTTTATGCACTCTCCCAAGGCAGCCCATTTTTCACAACTCTCATTGTCGTCAGTGCAATTGCCTTGTGTGTGATAAACCTTGTCGAATGAGGCTACACGAATCCACTTTGTAGCAGACCATTTCTCACCCTTTATGACTGGGCATCCAGCGTGGAGGCTCAATGAATCTTTTGAAGCATCTGGGCTAAGGTTGAAGAACAGTAGTGCATCCCCTCTTCGTGGTTTCACTGAGGTAGCAGTTGTATATCAATTGAGAAATGCATAAGATATATTACAAAAATCATGGGAATCATAATTACCAAAAAAAAAAAAAGGAACATCGGTAGAAATTTATACCTGCAACACCTTTTTTAGCACATTCTGACAAGGTTGAATCTTCAGTGTTTGTGCCACTTTCTGTAAACTCCTGTTTGACAAATGCGTGTAGAGAAAATGATGCAATAAGAGATCCCAAAACAAATTCACAAAACCGCTGAGAAAGTAAAGGAGCCCAGGCTTAGCTGTGGTTGTGGCCTGCTGGCTCAGATTTCTCTCCTTTTCTTTAAAAAAAAAAAACACTGTGGAGACAATGGAGTAAAGAAATTACCTCAGCTAGAGGGAAAACTGTTTCTCCTCCTTCTGCAACATCTGTTAAGTACATAAGAACAGTAGCTATGCGATGACCACCACGGAGAGTGTTAACATTGTCGCTGAAGTAATCATAGTGCCGTTCATACTTCTCGCCGTGCTTATACCTTAACACTTGGATATCCTCACCGTTCTCTGATTATTATCACATAATATGTATAAGAAAAAAAAAATAAAAACACATAAAGTTAGAACCTTCTGATAACATAAATTTGGATTATGTAAGAAGGAAGACAACATGAGGACACATAAAAAAGAATCCCTACTATCAATCCCCACCCAAAAAGAAAAAGGAAAAAAACAATTATTGAGCGGGGTTTTCAATGACATACTGCTTGAAACTAACCTTTGGATGAATTAGCCCCAAAGTCAGGTAAGGAGGCTCAACATTAAAGGTTTTACTTTGTTTATTTTAGAGATGAAATGCCAGCATAACTATTTTAGAGGCTTTCACTTCAAGACTGCACATAGGTACAGGAACAAAAACAAAGGCCCGGAGGGAGGTCGATTATTAGGTGTAAAATGACAATATCTCACATGTGTAAGTTATGAATTAGACAGAACATCTAAGAATTGCATGAATAGTAAAGCACATTGTTATTGTCTGAATGGAGTCAAATACCTTTAGGAAGAAATGTCCACGCAGCAATTTTTTCCTCTATACCAGCAACAATTGGATCCTACAAATTTGGACATGATTGTTCATTACATAAGAATTATGTAAATTTAAAGGAAAATTCTCAAAATTGGGAGGAAGAATCCTCTCATTTAGCCAAGAACTACTTTTAAGTTATATTGCACATCTATCTTCATACACTAAAAGACCCCCTTTATTCAAAGATACTTTTCAATAAAAAAGATGAATTCACACTCCGGACGAACAAATAATTCAAAGAAAAAAACGTTAATCAAGACCTAACCTGGCTCTTGCGGATGAAGGTGCCGGAGCTGGTGCGGGCGTCGCTGAGCTCGCTCTTGCCGGACAGGTTATCAGCCACCGCTGACCTCTTGAGCTCCGCTCTCGCCTAAAAAAAAACATTAATCCTCTAAAAACTCAATGAATCCTGGGCATACAGAGTTTAAGCATCCACAAGAACACCCGATTCATGCAGAGAAAAGAAATGCAAATTTGTTGGATTGGGGAGGTGGTGGGCACTGACGAGGGAGACGAGGTGGTTGGCCTCGTCGTCGCTGAGGAAATGCTGGTAGAGGAACACCCTGCCATGGATCACGCATCAGTCAGTCCATCCAATGTCGAGATCGAGACGAAACCAAGAACCAACCGATGGCGGCGCCCGCGCGAGCGAGAGAAAGTGAACCTGGGCTTCCAGGAGATCTGGCGGGAGTGGTGCGGGTACACCACGGGCGCCGGGTACACCGAGCTCCCCTTCCCGCCTCCACCTCCGCCTCCACCCCCGGCAGCAACGCCACCGCCTCCGCCGCCGCCGCAGATGAGGAGGAGGACAAGAAGCAGCAGGGCGCCGGAAGTGGGAGCCCCGAGCCGCACCGGAGCCATGGCAGCGGAGAATTCGCCGTCTCCCTCTCGCCCAACGGAGGCGAGGAGGAGGTGGAGGTGGAGGTGGAGGAGGAGGCGGCGGCGGCGGCGAGCTGGAGGTGGAAGTGGTCGCCGCGACGGTGGCCGCCACGCTTCGCGGCGGAGAGGGACCGAGTCAGTGATGAGGAGGAGGGAGGAGATCTGAGCCGTCGAAATCCCGCGCCGAGGAGATCGGACGGCCAGGGCGCACCGGGAAATCGTGCAAGCAGCGAACTACTAGTAACGAACGGGTAGGTGAGGTGAGCAACGCCAACGCACATAAAAGGGGTTAGGAGTTAGGACCATTGTATCCTTGGAAATCACGATGTTTTGCTTGTCAAGAAATTACTCTGTGTTTTTTCATATAACGGACGTTTTTTTTTTTTGGCAAAATTTACTACAGAACAATCGAAAAAACATGTAATTGCTAGAAAACACCATAAAAACATGTATTTGCTGTAGAGCATCGCAAAAAACTGGTAATTAGCTGGACACCCGCAACATTATTTTATTATTTTTGGAGGAAAAGGAGATAGAAACAATGATTAAAGACAAGTTTGCCCTTGGCTTCAAATAACTCCACCGTGGGCCCCACATGGAAGTCCTCTCTCCCTCTCCTTCCTCCCAGACAGGCCGGGTCACGGAGCAGCGATCCGCGGCCGCGGCGGCGATGCCGGCCATGTTCGCCGTCGGGAGGGGGGCAGGGGGGGTGGTGGGGGTTTACGTGCAGCCACGCCGCCGCGCGCTGCTAGCCGCCAGCGCCTGCGTTGCTGCGCCCGGCCGTCGCCCCACACCACCCCGCGCCAACCGCCTCCCGCTCAAGCGTGTACTCGCGTGGTGAGAAAGGGGATCGAGAGAGAAGCAAGAAGAAAGAACAGAGAGAGAATGAGAGAGAAAAGCATAAAGAAAAAGAAAAAAATTCAAAGGGTAGAACTGTATTACTGTATTTACACAACCATTTCTCTCTCCTTTTCCTCAAAAAATAATAAAATAATACTGCGGGTGTCCAACAGCCAATTACTAGTTTTTTTTATGCCCTACAGCAAATACACGTTTTTACGGTGTCCTCCAGCTAATTACACGTTTTTTCGATGTCCTGTAGCAAATTTTGCCTTTTTTTTACTGAGAAGTGAGAAACGCAGTATTAAACGTATGCGTCCTCGGCTCGCGTACACTCACATTCTATCCATACGAACACCTCTAAAAGACTAGGCGTACATCGGCTACCACTGAAAGAATAATTAGCCGTAAATACGAGCACGCGTGTCAAATCTAGGATTTAAATCCGGGTGGACTAATTCCACCACGAGAAACCTAACCAGTCGTATAAAAGTCATATAAAAATAATGGAGCCTCAATTACTCCTCAATTTTAAGCCATATTTGTTTTAAAGTTATTTACAAAATATTAAGATTAAAAAATTCTGTTTTTAATCATACTAATAGTCAAATTTTAGATTATTTATAATTGTACCATAAAATATGATTAGCCAGAAATGTATGGATTTTTATTTATTGGAACCAGTGCTCCATAAGTTATTTATACTATGGTATATAAGTGCTATAAATATTTAATTTTGAAATGGATGAAGTACTGCCTTTTACATTCTGTCTTGCAAATGAAAAAGAAAAAAAAAAACAAAACAAATGGTGAGTCTGTTCCAAGCTCGTGGCTTCCTGACTCCACAAGAAAGTAGTTAGTCTTCAGTACTCAGACAATGGTTTTTCAGCGGTTGTTGCTTGTCTCTTGGACCACAGTAGCTACTTCTACTTGGATTAAAACAGGGGCATCAAGTTCATCATGCTGTCTCATGTTAACACATCATTCCCTCACATAACACTGTCAAAACAGTAGTTGAGGAAAGAGAGGACAACATATTTTCTACTACTAGCTGATTTTGTTCAGTGATAAGAAACAAATCAGGTAACAGATAAGGCTAATTGCTGAAGCCAAATAAAGATGCGGTGATGTACAGTTCCTCTGCAGAATAAGCTTCGTGCACTAACAACTGCACTCATTTGTCAGGGAAGCCAGAAATGCAGACCTTTCTTGTTAAGTTTGCATTTCTGGCTTCCAGTTGCAGAACCCTCTAAGGCTCTACCGTTGAACTTCAAGGTGAGCAGAATTCAGATATAAAATAGGATTGCATAAATGTTCTTAATGTGATTGAAGGAATGAAATTCAGCTGAAAATCACAAAAGTTTGTACTCATTCGTGAGAAAGAAGTCGATCGAAGCCAGATAAGAAGACCATGGTGCACTTGGCCAGGTGAACAAAACTATACTGAACAAAAAGGAAAATTTACAGACGTAGCTCAGGTGAAACATCCATTGTACATTGTAATCATACTTAATTTGTGTTTATCCATGAGATAGTCACATAATAATCGGCAAATCAAAGGCAATGATGAGATAGATAGATAGATAACATAATGTACATTTTGGAATAATGCCTCGTTCTCAGTACAATTTTGTTACAGAAAAGTTCAAACTGATCAGACAGACACAATAATACAAGGGGGTCAAAAGAACAAAAAGAATGTGGAAAATTGTTCGAGTATAATATAATCACCTTTCCCTTTGGAAAGTATATATGCACTACATTTTCTGTACGACTTGGTAATCACCTTTCCCCTGTCACAAAAAAAAAATCTGCTTTGGAATAAATACCTACAGGTGCCGATGGAAATATTCTTCAGTATCTTAGTACAAGTTGCTGTTGCTACCAATTTAATTTCCAATAGGGTTTAGGTCCCAGAACCTGTGCAATGCCCATACAAATTAGTTTTGTCCATGCATATACTGGAAATTATGTTGTTTTTATGGTAAATTTAAATCAAGAGCCAAGAAGCTGCATACCTTTATTGCCCTTATTTTTATTAGCCTTACTCTTACTTGTTGGTAAGAGTTCTTCAGCACCTATTCTGATGTTGGTATTAGATGATCGCCTCTTTGATCTGCTCTCTTGTATTTCAACATCAACAATAAATGTTCCACAGACAGGACGGTGATCCGAAAATTTGGACTCCCCACGGAAGTAGGACAACTGCACAATGCCATCTCCATGCCATAGTATTCTGTCACACCTGAACAAGTTGAAACTATTAACATTTGAAATGCAAAATGTGAAGCAGTAGTGCAATGCACACAGCCAGTGCACTAAGCCATTTGTCTGATATATATTTGTTAGCATGATGCAATATTTGTTCATGTGAATGATTTCATCGTTTTCTATTTCTACGACTTCAACCAACATTTGTCCAAATGTGCACTGTTTCACGTCAAGAAACCCAAAAGATGTTCCTCTTCTTATGGTGATATAAGATGACAATATTGGATTACTGAAGTTGCACACAAGCATGTGGACACCTTATAATGATAATTAAATGGTACTAACTTACCAATAAAGTTGTAACCTGACAGAGTGGGAATACATTTATATAGTAAAACTAACTAATATGAACACGGTACATACCAGGCGGGGGTTCTCCTCTTTTTCTTTGACGTTGCAGTCTCTCCAGCATAAGAATCTGAGTTACTAGAATACTTGTATGTGGGAGCAAAATATATCTTCTCCTCACTCCAACCCTTGAACACCCTTCCAGACTTGCGCTCGATGTTAAGCTGAAAAAGAGAAGGCAACCATGCATGTTAACCAAAATTTCACAAGATACAAGTAGACTAGCCTGGCTAGATATAATTAGAACATAGAGCACACATACACAGTAGAAGTTCTTGAAAGTTTGGTTTTATCATTTATTACTTTAGTCCTTTCTTTCTGATAGGAAGTTTTAAAAAGCAGTGCCATCTTTTGAGAAGTTTACCTGATCCTTTTCAAAAAGGGCATCCCAGTTATTTTCAGTAAGAAGTTTCTTGGTATCTTCATAGCTCAAGGAAATACGGTAGTTTAGATCTCCCAGCCATATCACTCGACTAACAAAATAAGAGAAATCACAATATTAGTAAATGATGATTGACAATGAACAAATCCTTCGCAGCATCTGTAGCATGACTTACTCGTGGTCAAGAATTTTCTCAGGAATTCTTCGCCCAGCTCTACAAATCCTTTGAAATTGTGTGAGTCTCAGTATCTCTAAAACATCTAAATTCCGCCTCAGCTCATCACCCTCTTTCTCACCTGAAGCCAAATGGCTACAGATGAAGCAGAAACTTGTCTGGTGCACCGTCATGCTCACTGATATACATCCCTGAAGCCAAAAGCAAGTGTGGCATAAATATGTAATCTACATGAGAATTGTGAGGAACCCTCATTACTATGTCACACTAAAAAGAATGGAAGGAACTGAAATGTTTGCTTTAGCATCTGTGTTGCTCTGTTAGTCTGTCTGGTGTAATTCTGAAGGTCTAGTCTGAGATTTTGTGTGTAAGTTGGAACCTGGAATGCTTGTAGAACTACTATCATTTCATTAATGAAATGGGAGAGGTCCCCCTCTCTTTCTAAAAAAAAAAAAAGAAAAAGAAAAAGAAAAAAAGAATTAAAGGATGACTCCCGGCTATTAAACATTATCAAAAAACAAGTTAGGATAAATCTATACTTATTAATATAATTGTGACCATTGTAATGCTTTAATTAACAATGACATCCCATTACTAGGTTATGAAGATAATACTTCTGAACTTTGATTTAGTTCTTACCTTGTTTCCCAGATAGCCCATTATTCCACGACCTATACAAGATGTTCTCACATGGCCTATATGATGCACAAGTTCTTTCTTTGCCCACACCGTGATAAAAATCCCAACCATTCGTTTGCACGATATGAGGTTGTATTTTAGCTGATCCCTGGAGGCAGAGGCAGCAGAATTCATTCCATCAACTATATAACCACAAGGATCATTCGATCTATCATCTGTATCATCTTCTGAAGAGTCCGTCTCATTAGCATATGCTTGTGGACATCCAAAGCAAGCATCTTTGTAGGACTTCCTAGTCATCTCAACTGAGCAGTTGCAGAGTTTGAGCAGTTTTCTCTGGGTTGGCATGTAAGGCTTCCTGATAGACTTCAAGGAGGACTTCTGGAAGATTGCAGAACTACCACTAGCTGTTCTTGCGCGGCTGGAGAATGAGGCATCAAGGTTTGATGAAGACAGAGACGAGGTTGAATCAAGGGAAGAAGATGGCTTGTGCTGGAAGATATCAGCATTACTGTCAACTGGTTTGTTTAGCGTTCGGTTTATAAGAGCAAGCCACCTTGCAGCTGGTTCATTGTCTTCTACGACAAGCACATTACCAGCATTGAGAGGGACAATTTCCTGAAAACTGCATAATATCATAAGAGAATGTGTCAAAAAAAAAAAACTTTAGAAAAGAGACAGATGGAAACAGCGTCTTCGGTTCACTGAAAGAAACAAATGAACGCTAAGGAAAATTAGTTCATCATGGCAAATCAAGCAAGTCGGTAACATCCTGAAATCACTAGGAAACAAATTAAAAGGAGCTATTTTCTTTTTCATATCACTCACTCACTGAAATATGAAAAATATGTAAGATGGTCAATAAATTGGTGAAATAACTTACCCTAAAACATAAATATCTGAATTGTCATCAGCAGGAAGGAAGTCATCCAGGTTTAATTCAGCAGTAGGTGTGTTTCCTCCGACATTCCATGTAGATACAAATATCCTATATAATGAATTAAAAAAAATTAAAGACGACCGAGTCCGATATAAGAATGTAAGGTATGACAAACTGACGGCATAAAGTGTGACTTGACATGCAAGTTTAACTGTTTGACCTGAAAGGTTCAGTTTTAGTAGTACTTGAAGAGTGACCAAGTAAATGGCTGAGGCGTATGCTTCTAACTTCTGCAAAAACTTCCTTTCAGTCCAAACAACCAAAAAATAATCCAATTAAATCAAACCAGCACATCAATAGAGTGAAGCAATGTGGCAAAAATGCCAAACAGAAGGCCACCTGTAAGTGTTCTGAAGGGGGAAGAAGATTGTGACTTTGAGGAACTTGGCCCGGACTTAACTGCATTTGACAGGAAAACATGGAAACATTTAGTTGCTGTTACGCTATATTATTGTCATTAGGGCAAATCAACGTAACTGTATTGAAGCATTTCGGGCAAAATGTGAAATTTCTGACACGAAGTTATCAAGTATGAAACTAGAGAAAAATGAATCCTAGCATCTTCTTAAACATATTTGAACTGGCTGTCTCATCATATATTTCTCATTATACACAATGAAACGAGGCTCAGTTGACCTTATGAATGTAGTTGGCTGATTGCCCAACTGACTTGAGCAATTCCCCCGATTCAACTAGATGAGCTGAAATTTGATAAATTATGCTCATCTTCGTTTCAATTTATCACTATCCTACAAGACAGCAATTCAGTCTAGATGCACAATTCAAAAAGAAAGAAAAACTAACCTGCAGAACAGCTTTGGTAATCTGCCCTCTTCACAACTTTCTTATCTTTTGTTCCAAAAAGCTTTGGCCGGCAACCCTATAGTACACAACCAATTAAAAGCTAAATGCTTTGATTTAAGTTCAGTATGCAAAAAATAAATTAAAAAAAATATTTTAGGGCCAAAACATGAAAATAGAACACAGTGGATCTGAGACAATAAGAAAGAAAGAATAGAATTATACTGCTATGTTTTATTTTTGCGAGTGTAGTGTAATATTATATGAATGATGTAAAACGAAAAGCACATACCTTCATCTTTTCATCATCATCTGGGAAGGCCATCCCCTTTCAAGTCAGAGAAAAAAAATGGAAGCTTCTCCTTTTTCCAATATCAAGCCTGAACAAAAATTTAACAGAATTAAGTATCGTCAACTATTTCATCATAATTATACTAGAATTATGACAGTAACATTTCGAGCAACAGTTGACGTACAAAAATCCACTACCAAGTAAGTCTCATGCAATATTATCAATGCGGTCTCTCATGAATTACATGCCTGTAAATACTGTAAGAGATTCCAAGTAATAAATCAAACATTTCCCGCGCCACAACGCCAACAAATACCAAAAGAAAAGGTAGTTTTCATGCCAAAAATCTCCTTTCTCACAACTCATTATCCTTCTCAAACCCAAGAACTCTTCCACCCTAATTTCTAAAACTTGCGAAGAGGAACAAAGAGAAATCGAGCATATGGAATCAGAAAACAAAATTTCAATTCTACAGATTTCCAGCAGCAGGATGAAACAGGAACCCACCCGCTCGGGCGACGAATCAAAATCCGGCCAACTCCCCCCAAGAAACCCTCCACCCCCACGATCTTCCTCCTCCTCCAAGAGCAAGCAAGCAAGCCAGCCTAGGATCCCTAAAACCCCAGCAGCGAAGAACCCAACGGCTCCCCAACCACTCCCCCAACCCGAGAAGGCGGCGGCGGCGGCGGCCTCAGCCAGCAACCGCGAGCGCGGCGCGGAGCTGCTCCCCCCTCAAACCCGGGTCGCAGTCTGCACTGCGAGCCAAACGAGGAGGAGGACCCGGCCATTAGCCAGCCCAATCCCCTCCTCCTCACCACCACCACCAAGGACTTCAAGATTAAACTAATCCGCCATGCCAACTGCTAGCGAGCGAATTTTCTATTGCCCCCCCGCATTCCTCCGCGACTCCGCCGAAGGGTGGGGGTGGTTGACCGTGCGGCGGCGGCGGCAATGGAGAGGAGGTGGAGGCGCACGTGCGGCGGCGGCGGCGGCGGCGGAGGAAGAGGGGGTGGGAATTTGGCGCAGTGGGGAGGGAAGTGGAGACGGTTGGGTGGTTTGGCCCGTCTGTCGTGGTGTGGTGGTGGTCAACTCAACTAATCCATGATGAGTCGAAGGCTTGAAGCACCATCTTTCTCAAGGCAACATCCTTCTCAAAGAGTCAAGACTATTTTGCTTGATGGCAGACAGCCAGACAGAATAATGCAATGATAAATATGGGAACATCTTTTTAAGTAAATTTCATAAAACTACAAATTTAAAATCTTATATCACAAAACTACACGTTTAGAATGGAGTGTCACAAAAATAAAGGTTAAGTAGCAAATATATCATAAAACTACGGTGCAAATTTATCATAGAACTACAACATTTATATAGCTCTAATATAACGTTAGTACTAGGGATTTAGACTCTAGAATTTGTAGTTTTGTGATAACTTCAATATTAATTATGTAGTTTTGTGATAACTTCAATATATAATATGTAGTTTTGTAGTAAATTTACCGCTAAATTTGTAGTTTTGTGATACAATATTTTAGTTTTGCGATAGATTAGTCGGAATATCCGTAGTTCTGTGAAATTTACTTAACTGTTTTTGTTGATTGAACTGATTTTGGTAAAGTTCTTATTAAATTTAACATGGTTTCAAACTATACCAGTGTAGATTGGTCGATATGGTTGATATGAAACACATAAAAATGTAAAATCTAAGAGCGTAAGACCGGTATATCAGATGTAATTCTACTTTTTTTTTAATTTACTGTATACAAATTACAACCGTACGTAGGGAGATACTCCTATATGTGAAGATTAATTCTATTACCAGTTTTATATAAAAAACATAATCGTATATGAAATCCAATCCAATTGTACTTTTTATGTAGCTTTGCACGGGGAAATCCACTTTTTCATCTTTAAACCTCGACAACTCATTTTCATTAGAGAAACAATTACTTACGGATGTATTGCATCCTAAACATAATCATAACGCTTCCGCACATCCTAGCCTAACCATTTAACGGTATTTTGCGGTCAAAATAAAGCAATAATAATCGCCACTAACAATTACTTAAAAACATAGATAGTACTAGTGAAATTTTTACTAGACAAACTTTAGACAAGTTTAAATACAATCATACATGTTTGCATTTAAATTCATTCCAAATCCAGTTGTTTTAACCAATGAAAAAAATAGACGAACAATAATTAATTCATTTATAGTTTGACAAATAAATCCGAGTAAGAAATGACGTGGTCCATAAAAAAGAAGATATGATTTGGTCATGAAGCCACGAGCTCGTGGGAGGGATGATGTGGGATCATCATCTCCATCATTAAAACTAGGCCCCTCAAGAGAATTAGTGGGGTGCCATGATGGGCATTTAAAACTGATCATGACAGCGATTTTCGCCCTCCATGAGAGATCTAGAGAGGGAGGGGCAATCAAGAGAAGAAAGTCATATATGTGCAACCCAAAGAAATAAGTAGAAGTAGGGAGAGGCCTACTACATAATAACCTTTAAGGTACACATCAAAGCTTGGTCTTATCTGAAAACAATGTCCCCCTTCTTCTACTTTAGCCACATTTAGCTTGAGATAACTTAACCTCGAAGATTCTAATTATAGCACCAGCTCAGTGCTTCTCCCCAAATTACAGCTCTCTGTTGATCACTGCCATCATTTGTTGTGAGCTGGGAAAATGTTTTGACAAAAGTATTAATCCATCCGGTGAAAAGGTATTTAACATTCAGGGCAAGATTCGGTCGAATTTGTAAAATCTCAACCAGCTATTTTATATTAAAATAAGTTTAGAAAATATAATAAGTATACAATATTATTATAGTTTCTTTTCATGGAAAATTTGTGTATACCATTTCTTTTATACATTAAACATTTGAAAAGTTCTTTATGGTTGAAATTTTGAAAATATTTGGCTGAATCAGCTTGTCCTACGCATAAATATTTTTGATGGGAATGCATATGTATTTGAATTTATTTTGGTATATATAATAATTTGTCGTTTGCATTTTTTTTTCTCAAAAAAAAATGCCCCTGATTGCCTGTGTGCCATGCAGGAAACGTAATCTCCTCGCTGATGTCTCCTAGGAAGCCAGCACATACGTACAGTAACGTACAAGACATAATGCATTTTTGTATGTATGTAATACCAAATCAATTGGAGCTGCTGAAAAGAAAAGGCGATTGCTTTGCTGTCAAAGATTTGCAATCTTGTGCATAAACAAGCGGATGAATTGATGCACTGTTTTGGCTGTACAGGACAGGAGCTGGAAAAGAACAGACAACAGCTTCGCTGTCACAGGTTTTTGCATCTATGGACAGACATAAATGGCACGTACAGTAGTTGTTTTTCTTCTCATAATCAAATGGTACAAGTTGGTCATTCTTTAATCACCTGAGCAACGACTTAGCTGGAGCAATGAACGTTCCAACCTTGTGTCCAAAATTCTGATTGAAAAAAAAAATAATTAGTTTCATTCTGTCTGTCTGGAATTGAACAGCATTGGCACAAAAATGATGGGCTACAGGAACTTCTGACCCCAACTCAAGTTGGTGTTGCTTTTTTGCTTTCACTCAAAATATGCTGACCTGACATTCTACTTTTATCGGGTTTAAAGTTCGCCTATATCTTGTTTAAATCGCACTAGGGTCAGACAATTTCTACTGAAGGTGAACGAAAATGTTGTCCGCCGCTGTTATTTCGGTATTGTTCCACTGTGGAGGCTTAGAATTGGAACTGCATTTCCTTTGTGTAGCCAAGATTCTCCAGGTGTTCAGCCATGGCTTTGTTCATGGGAGGAGGTCCGCATCTCAATATCTGAAAGGAGCAACCATACATTGTCACACAGATGTCCTGCTTGGTAGATGGAATACACTTCAACTATTCTCTTAGCAATTGCCGGTTCCAAGTTCCAGAAGGCACGCTACCACAGAAGACATCACAATGTGACACCTACCTGAATGTCAGCAGCAGGTGCCGGGAAATGGGTTTGGATCATTTCCATTGACACAAACCCAACACCACCATTCCAGACTTCTGGAGGCTGCTCATGAAAACAAAGCTGATGGTGTAAGGTGCACGGTAGGAACTTAATGCAAGCCATAATATAGTAGTATTAGCAGTAAGTAATAGAAGATGGGACTACCAAAGTAGACAGTTCAGGCATGAAATTATTGCACACCACAGTACAAAGTACTAGACCTCAGAACAGAAAACAAACCTGATTTAACACATAGTATATCTTGAAGCGATCGGGATAGGTTTCAACCATACTATCCAATTCTTCCTGCATAAATCAAAGCGACAAGTAAATGAGCAGCAGCAATTAGCAAACATCAGCTTTCAAGCACAACATCGTACTACATATTGAACCACGTTCATCTTACAGAAACTATGCAGTAGTCTTATTCAGTTATTGAAAAGCACATATGAAGCATTACTTCAACAATGGAGCCTTACTTTTCTCCAACAGGTCTAAAGAGAAAGGACTCTACATAGCAAAACAAGCTACAATAAAAGGTTGATTGTGTTCATGGTTAGGCCTCTGAGAGATAATTTGCATATCATCTTTGAATTTCAATTAAAAAGTGGGCTGTTACCAGATTATTAAGGAAGAAGATTATCGAGACGACATATATGGAATTCTGGTTATCTGGTAACAAAGTACATGTCCTGTATGATATTTTCAAGGTTTCTGTGGTATAACCTGCTAACTTTGCACTACAACTAGACAAACTACCCTTTATTCAAAAACCAGACATACCAGATTCTTATTCTTGATATCATAAGCTGAACGGATAGAGCATATAGTATCCAAGTCTAATAGGCACCCATGAATTGAAGCGACTTTAAATATAACAAACAGCAGTAAGGTTAATCACTGGTGGAGAACTACAGCAATTCTTTCAACAAGATCATACCTTTAGAAGAATGTCATCATATGTGACATTGGCATAGATTAAGTGCACTTTCGTATTGTCACTTGGGTTTTCAAGAATTGCTCTTGTGACCTACAGTAAGGGAGGACAATGAATTGAAGAACACAGGTGTCTCACATATTAAATGCCATAAAAAAATTGGTGTTGGAAAGGGTCTTACTTGGAACATTGGGGTAATGCCTGATCCTCCAGCTAACATTCCAAATGCTCTTACTTGCCCAGGTTGGTATTTGAAGCGACCCTAAGTCACAGACAAATTTATACAGGCACAAAGATTTATAACCAAGTCAGAGAAAAAATTATACATCACAAGAATGGCCAAATACAGCATGGAAAATTTCTGTATTACTTACAACAGAAATAAAGCCATACCTTAGGTCCTCTCACAGATAAATAGTCACCAACTTTCATCTCACGAAAATGATGAGACATTCTTCCTTGGGGATACATCTTCAAAATGAGAAGGAAAAATTAGGGGGGAAACCAGGAAAGGGGGATGGATTGACATAATTGCATTTCTGAAGGATTATAGCTTTACATTACGCACAAAGCTAGCGAGACAAGACTAACAAATTCAAAATGGAATATATTTGTGAAATTTTACCTTAATAACAAGCTCAAACCGTCCAAGATCAGAATCCAGCGTAGTTGGAGTATAAGGCTTGATTACTTCCTCGCCAGTAGCATCCTGCCCTCTGCAAGAACAGGAGATAACATTTAACACAATTCTTTGTAACAGAGAAACAAAAGATATGAGAGAAGCAAGAAGACATATGATATAACCCCCAACCTGCAACTGATATGTTGGCCAATTGGAAGCCCCAGCACAGAAGCAGGGGTTGGTAGAACAAATCTGAACTTGGCCACATTATGACTGATCTGCCTCTTCTCCACAAGCTTAAACTCCTTGAAGTTCTCAGGGTCCAAGCAGCCTAATGGAACAAATCACAGCACAACCATTCAGGATGAGCTATGAACCAATGATGATACTAGCTTACTTCAAGAAGGCATTAACAATCACAAAACCATTCTCTAAATGCTGCAGAACAGAAGCAAGCAACCGATGGCTAAATCAGTGTATCACAGTGGCAGTGGAAGCTGCAGCGTAGTCGAGTGAAGAGAGATCTCGCGCGTGCATACCCTTGGGCTTCTTGCTGCTGCGGAGGAGGAGGAGGAGGAAGGCGGAGCCGGCGGCGACGGCGACGACGGCCACCGCCACGGCCACGGCGGTCTCCGTGCTCTGCCCCTGCAGGAACTCCATGCCCCCACTCACCTCGTGCCACAGGTCCTTCCCCTCACGGCTCCCTCCTTCGGCAGATGCGGCGGCGGCGGCGGCGGCGAGGTGGAGGGGAGGGAGGAGGTGGATTGGCTTCTCCGCCATGGCTGACGTCACCCATGCTCTCATCTCCGATCATTCATGGGCCGAGCCGTGTCGTGTGGGCCGCAGTATCCGGCCTGGTCGCCGTTGCCTACGTGGGCTCGTGTCACACGGACCGGAATGGGCCAGGTTCCGGCCCATGTAAGGCCCATTTTAGGCCCAAAAGTGCCGGTGGCACGTTGACATCGGCGAGTAGACCACCAGATCGTCGGTCCGGAATTAACATTTCTTTATCTTCTAGAGGTGCCAGCTTGTGAATATTCTATGAGAAAAAAAATGGGATCTTTCTGAGGAGAAAATTTGGTTCTGACTAGTATAATTAGATAGGTCCGGTTCCAAAATAAGTATAGTAAGTAGGAGTACTAATCAGGTGTAAAGTATGACATTGACAGGCAGGTGGAGTACGTCGTGATTAAGTTACCCAATTACGGTAGAGGTTAATTAACCTTTTGGAAGCAGATTTAGGTTGACCAAGTAAACCATATGGTTGCCCTTGCCCCTCTTAACATTTCAATATTTTTTGAACCTTTTAAACTTTTGTTTTTCAAAATAAACTCTCTAAAAGATTATTTCTAAGTCCAAACCTTTTAAAATTGGCACTCCATCATAACAAAACATGTTATACAAATTGGACGTGGCACTGCTGTCAAGATTTAGAAAAAAACATAAATATTAGGAAATGACATAATATCAAATAATTAAAAGGAGTAGGGCTTCGAATCCAGATCGGCTAGACCACCTTCTCGTGGAGCTAGCCAGAAGACTCCTAGACGTTTGTCAAGATTGTGGTGGTTTATTTTTTTAAATAAAAAGGTTAAAGAGATAGAAAAAAGAAATTCTAACGGTTCTTGTATTTGAAACACTGAAATGGATTTAAAAATAAGAAATTTTTGCAGTTTTGCCCCATAATCGAGTGATTAGTGTTCATTTGCTACACCTGGGAAATCAGCACCAAAGCCACATGTCATACAAATGACATATATGGGAAAAAAAAAGAGCAAACAGCATTTACTTATTACAAATATCCTTTTAAAGAAACGATTTTTTTGAGTCAGGATCAATTAGCAGGGCCTGAACAATGCTGTTAACCTGACCTCATGGTCCCTAACCCTAGGCTGTTAGGTCAATTACCATCGTCGACAATTTCGCTGAAAAGTATCAGAAATAAAATATTTTTTTTTGAGGAGAAAGAAATAAAATATTTTGACAGAATCATTTATATCTTTGACATTTGATATCTTATTATTTCGTGAAAAAAAGATGATAACAAGTTTTTTCTAATAAATTGAAAATGGTTTATAGAAATTAACACGCCAATAATACAAGGGAGAACCGGAGAAGCCAACAGCATACTAGTCTGGTAGGTGGTTTTGCTTTTGGATGAAAACGAGTTCTTATCAGCCAAACTCCAATTTACAGATATTAAAAAAATCTCCCAAGATGATCAGCGGATTTGCGTGATTTGTATGCTTAGTCATAACAAAACTTTATTGGTTGGAGATTTGCGCCAGGATCATATAAAAAAACTTTATCTTATTCAAGAACGAGAGAAAAAAAATTGGTAGTAGTACGATAACCTCTAGGGATGGAGTAAAGTATCCAGCTTTGCAGCCACCTGCCCTCTGAACTTCTTGTTCTTCGTCTCACACTTCGCCCGAAGCAAACAAGAACAAGACGACCGCCTCTATCCAATCCAATATCCCAATCCAATCGAAAGGTTAGTCACTTCTTGATTTGAATTTTCCTTCTGCTTAGTTTGATACAAAAGGGGATTCTTTTTATTTTCGGGGGCACAGTTCGTTCCAGTGTTCGAAATCATGGAGACGATTTCTATCTTTCCCCCTTTGATCGCTTGTATGTTAATCTAGAGATTTTTTTTCTCTCTTAAAAAAAGAGGAAATTTTGGTGGGGGGAAGATGAGTCCTGCGACGAAATTATACGGGGTGCAATGGCGTGAATCTTGAGCAGTGCCGGAATCCGGTTTCTTGTTCTTCTAACCCCCAAACCAAAGACTTCTGCTGCGTTTTTATTCCTCTTTCGGGGGGGATAGCATCGTGTTCTCTGAAAGAATTGGAATTGAGCACCTGATTCTTGGAGAGGGAATCTTGGCTCTTGATCTCTGCCTTCCCCTTCGCAAAGACCTATCTGTCAGTTCTGTGCCTCATCCCCCCCAAGTGGGTCTTTTCTCTGGGACAGCTTGCTGCCCCTGTTGATGAAGAACCCAAAAAAAGCTAATTTATTTCGTGTGTTGGATGCAAAGCTAACCCTTGTTCTTTGTTCTTGATGCTGATCTGTTGTGAGATCTGTATGCCAGCAATTGTCTTTGTGAAATCCAGTCACGAATGGATGCCGTAGTGTTCGTCTTGTTCCAGTTCTTCTTGATTAAACTTCTGGCAAGATGCTGGACTCTCTCGTGTAGATGATAAAAAATGTGTATGTCGTGGTTGTTTGCTTGGGAATCTTACGGATTATTAACTTATTATGGTGCCCGGTTCACAGATTTGCGTTTTGATCGTGGTGCCGTCAACCGAAGGATTTGCAAGATGGCAGAAGCTGCAATCACAAGGTACTGGTGCCATGAATGTGAGCAGGCCATTGAGGAGGCCATGGTGGATGAGATCAAGTGCCCATCCTGTGGTGGCGGGTTCGTTGAAGAGATGACCGATGAGGAGATTGAGAGACTGACCAACAGGCAGCCAGAGCCGGGTTTCTCGCAATGGAACCCTATTGAGCATCCAGGAGAAATGATGGACAGCGACGATGAAGATAATGATTTAGGTCGTGAGTTTGAGGGTTTTATCAGGAGGCATCGACGGGCATCAACTCTACGACGTGTGCTTGACAGCATCCAAGATGACCTTGCAGATGACCAAGAAAGGGACAGTTCCATTCTGATCAACGCCTTCAACCAAGCCCTCGCTCTGCAAGGCTCAGTACTCGATCCTGATGAGGGCCAAGGTGACCAAGGCGGTTCAACAAATGATGATGGCTTACTGGAGGAGTATGTCCTCGGAGCAGGTCTGAGCCTGCTGCTTCAACATTTGGCTGAGAGCGACCCAAGTCGGAATGGTACCCCTCCTGCAAAGAAAGAGGCGGTTGAAGCGCTGCCCACTGTGAAAATCGAAGAGGTTGTCAGCTGTTCAGTCTGCCTTGATGATCTTGAGGTGGGGTCCCAGGCTAAACAAATGCCATGTGAACATAAGTTTCATTCTTCTTGTATCCTGCCATGGCTTGAATTACATAGTTCCTGCCCGGTTTGCCGGTTTGAGCTGCCTTCTGAGGAGACAAAAGACTTGAACGAGCCTAGCAACATTGGTAGAGTGGAGGACAGCCATGAGGAAGTCAGAGCTGATGGCCCTGGAAACGTCAGCGAGAGCAGCAACAGACCCTGGGCTATTGTTCCTTGGTTGAATGAGCTATTCTCAACTCGTGAGGCACAGAATGCTGGAGGTGTTTCTACGGATCAACAATCACCGCACGCTTCTGGAACCAACCCAAATGCAGGGCACAGTTGATTTCTGCTGCTGTTGCGATTTGTGAATAATGATAGTACATCTGAGAATAGCGAAGTGACCCAGATTGGTAGAACTGTTGTTTTCCATACCGATCATCTCCCTTGGATGAATCACAGCATAGAAAGCTTGCCAGGCATTGTCATATCATCTGTGCTCATTTGCTTTGCTTCAGTTTACTGCAGCTAAGTCGGTTCTACATATTGTGACATCGATTTCGTTCTTGGCTCTGAGAATGGCACGCCACTCATGTGTCATGATTGGCATATTCAGGAAGTGATGGTGTTAACTAATTGCCAACCATCAGCCATAAATCAACTTCATTATTTATTACAAACAAGGCGTTACAGATTCTTGTAAAAATTCATGAGTAGGGAAGTGCAGCTAAGACTCAGTTTTTGAAGCAGTTGAAGTGTTGCCAAAATTTTAAACATGTGGGTAAAAAGTCTACAGCTCTGGTAGTTTTACAACGTTGTTTTGATGGAATTTCTTCTATATATGGAGCTACTTCATGCTAAGATTATGTAAATTGTGATAATCTGCCATGGCTAACACTACTTATCCTCTCTTCGAAAGTGATTAAATTTCCTGAGATGTTGAGATGAACTTTTGTGGACTGGAATAATTTGTTTTTCTGCTTCATGAGATGTTCTGTTTGTCTGCTTACTTGTAACAACAGCCGCAAGTTTATTAATAATCTATCATCTAGCCCCTGGTTTATTAGGCGGTTTATATATAAATGATACGACATATTAGGAGATCGCATCTAAATCCGGTTCAGCTTTTACCATGCAGCAATCCTTAATTGAACTCTGGACTTTGCAATGGTCCGTGGTTGTGATCAAAAGAACCGAGTTTAGTGCCTCTGGGATCAATGCTGGCTTTGCATTATTCATCCTGTTATTATTCGTTACGAATGTACGAGGTGCTCAGGCATAGTTTGATATAAATTAATTGGTATTGGTATGGGTATTAATTTAGAGATGATAATGTAGATTATTTTGATTCTTGGATGATTGGCAAGAGCTCCTACCTTTCTTTAAGCTCGTTTGGTACAGAGAAGTCTTTGATCATCATGAGTGAGAGTTTTCGGGTTTTCATGTTAAAAAAATGTGCAGATCACACTTGAACTCTATTCATCTTTTAGTTGAAAGTTATGGGATCCGAACTGAACTTTTTTTTTCCGGAATGACCGAAGGAGGTCATCCAATATTATTAAGATAGAGAGAAAATGTTACAAGAAAAGTTTTACATCGACAGCTTTTTTCCGGAATGACTGAAGGAGGTCATCCAATATTATTAAGATAGAGAGAAAATGTTACAAGAAAAGTTTTACATCGACAGCTGGCTGTCGAGAAAGGATGTGCACCAAAGCACACGTCCCGAACCAAGTGCCAACTGCCCAAACACACGCCACGGAGAGGAAAGCCAAGCACCGAACCGGTCGTCGCTATGCGAGATCGATCGCCACCAAGCCAACAACACTACCACGGAGCGAAAACTCTAAAAAACGACGCCCTCACGAAGGTCGTGACGCCGAATGACGCCGCTGTCGTCCGTCCAAAGACTGGACAAGGTTTTCACCCAGAGCTCCTTACCGAGGGAGGAGGGGTCCTTGCCGAGGGAGGAGGGGTATCTCAACAGTGCCCTCAGGAGGGTTACCACACCTGAAAGCGTAGTCTCTGTTGGCCCAAAGAAACCTGGTTTACATTTTCAGTCCAAATAAGTTTGAGCTGAAAGTTATACTTTTGGTTATAACTCATCGTAATACATGAAAGTTACAATGAGTTATAACTGAGTTCAGTTTTCCACGTGGATCAAAGTTACTCAGTTTTCAGCACAAAAACTGAGTATGTATTACGATGAGCGAGTTTTTGTGTTGAAATTTGATCCACGTGGAGTAGAAAGCGAGAAATCTCAGTTCAAATAATCTAAGGTAAGATTTAAAACCAACACATACAGAAGTTGAAACTTGGGAAGGAATATCTCCGAAGAAAGAAATGCACCGGAAGAACCAATAGGGAAGTTGTGATAACTGAACTAATTGTAACAGCGGTGCTGAGGGGCTCCGCCAATAGTCAGAAAGCTCAAACATATATATATATAATTTTTTCACAAGAAGGCCTACCCGTCAATACGTTATAAGAACATTCAATTTTGAAATATGTTACTGTAGTTAACTATAATTGTTGGCAGTTAGAAAACACACATTTTTACAATAGGGAATTTAGCTTTCCAAAAGAAAAAAAAAAACAGGAGATAGAGGCCAGCCAAACAGTTTCAGCTCCAGCTCCACCTCTCCTGGAGCTAGAGCCCAGCCAAACAGTTTCAGCTCCACCTAAAATGAGACTGGAGCTGGGTGAAGCTCTCTCACAAAATAAACTAGAGAGATAGAGCTGGGTTTGGGAAGCTCCACAACTCCACTTCAGACCCAACTCCTGAAGTTAAATTTAGGAGTTAGAGCTCTACCAAACGGGCCCTTAGCTGCTTTATACCACTACAAAAACGAAAGCTTCAGGATTTGCCCCCTCCAATGCTTCATGCAAATGTGGCTCTTAGGTGCACGTATCAATGGGCTCCTGGGGATTCAGATGGCCGGAGCTCACGGTCAAATAAAGCCACGATGAAGGCAACTGCAAAACTGACGATCGTGCGAAGCGAGAGACAGACGCACGGCCACGCACCAACGCGTCGCCAACTCGCCATCCACGACTGCGACGAGCTGACGATGCCATTGCATTTGCACACGACTTTCGGTTAGCCCAGCCAGACCAGACAGCTTATCAGCTTCTTCAGTAGATGCGCGCATTGACAATGAATGAATTGAGCCGTGGAGCAGACCGGGTTCGGCCGATCGCTTTCCACCGTATCCCGCGCCGGGGATTTGCACCGTCAGTCAGGTCGGCGGCAAAAGATTCGGCTGCCCCTCCCCGGCAACCGGCTCACCAGCGCAAAAAATTCATCCTGCGAAGAAGATTTGAGTTTGTGTAAGTGCGATACTGTTTAGTTTACAAGAATGTGGTGGTTTTCTCAGTGAATCATATCAAATGGTCACTTGATCAGAGATGGAAATGGGAAGGCAAAGAAAGCATCCTTACTGAGACCTCTTGACTTTGCTCCACCAGCATCATCTGGGGACTGGAATCCTGGATGGCTTGAGTCCATTCTTCAGTTCAATTGATGAAAACGGCTGCAAAAAGTTGTCCATAGGCCACAAGCTATGCTGTTAATACAAGTACAGTGAAACAAATGAGGCAGAAGGACTAAGCATATGACACAAGGTTCGATCTAATTACGACTGTTGACTGATGAAATTTCTGCCACCCGTACCAAGTGATTTGCACATTTACAATGTGGCGAAATAGCACAAACGAAGTTTTCAGCAGGTGGTTGGTAACATGGAGAGAGTGCACCTCCAATCCTGCGATAAACCAGGAAGCGAAATGTGGCACAACTGCTCACATTCTAAGAGGAATATTTCTCATGACAACGACTAATGCTAATCTGATCATTGGAATATGAAAAAGTGAGGAAGCCCAAAAGCACTGACCAGGAGTAGAAATTCCATATGCTCCAACGATACTCCCAAGGAAGAAATATCAAAGATGCCCCCCTCATTGCCTCAGTGTAATCTTATATAACCTTAGATTACGTTCAAACAAATCTAGCTATTACCACATGGCATCAGAGAACATTACTACACCCGCAGTCATAAACAAGGTAAAACATATAGAGTGCAAATTTGGCATTAGATACCATATCAGGAATGAATCCTTCAGGTGCTTCCCCAAACCCCCAGTGCCCATGAACTACAAGAGCATCACATAACCACTAGACCAGACTAGTTGATCAAGAAAGCATCCCTGAACAGTAACTATCACTAAGCGCAAGATAGTCGTCGCTACGATAGTTTATTTGCACGCTCAGGCAGCATATATTCTGTGAAAGCTACTGAAAGCTTCTGTGCTGCGCAAGGAATATTGAGATTAGGATGCCGGCAAGGCGCATCAGAAAAAAGACGAGAACTGCGCATCTAAGAGCATTGATGAGAAAGAAAATTGTATTGTGCAGGGCTGCAGGGCAACTTGAAGATGAACACAGATGCCAAGGACAACAAGAAAGAATTGATGCTGAGGAGATTGCTTGAGCACAAGAATCCCTTCATTCACTAAGCTCATGGTGCCTGGACAAAGAACCTACATTTACGAGATAAGTAACCCGTGCAACTGGGATGGCTTGGTTCCAATCGGATTTGTACTTTGCTTTGTATGGTACCAATGACCAATTTACAAAGGATGATCAAGAAGATTGGAAAAGGAACTCTTCTCAGCAAAAAGGGTCAGAAAATTGAAAGGGTCCAATATTATTGACAATTGAAAGATTCTAAAACTAAAACTGTTTCCTTATTTACCACAAAAAATTAATAGAAGAACAAAGCATCCATCTTACATAAACAAAAAAAAAAGAACAACAAGAAACTCTTATCCGTTTTTTTCTATTGACCTGATCATAATAACAATTAAGAGACACCTATACCCTGGTGTATTGACTCTGCATTGTTAGCTCATACAAACAACTCACTGCAATCCTACTGTTGAACAGGCAAGGCATGCTTGCAGATGCAGAGGCAACTCAATTGAAGAGGTTGAAAGATAGATCAGAAAGTTCCAGGTCATATGCAACTTACAATTCTAGAACTGCTACCAGGATCAGTCTTTACAACTGCCTGCGCTCCCACAAGTGATGCCACTTTGCAAAAGATGATCAGCATGGGATAATGCTTTAGATTCTCTATTGATAACTTCTTTATATGTCGAAAGCACGACAGCCCACCCTCCAGTACAACTACAAACAGCAACAACATGTAATATCTGTTAGGTAGATACGCTAGAAAAATAAACTATGGTAAGTAGAAAGAGAAATATAACCTGTCATATCATGCTCCATACCCATCACTTATCAGCACTAACACAGCAGTAGATGCAACAGCTTTATGACTGGTAAAATGAGTGTCATAAACATCATATAACAAAGATAAAATAATCTCGTATCGCCCATCTACCCTAAATCTCATGAGGTTCTAACTTCCGGAAAAAGAAACATAGCACAGTAGCATGTAATGGTGAGCAATACCAGTGGCCATCACAGAAAGCTCTTAATGGGAGTTAAGTGCAACATCACCAGTGACAGTGAAACAAAAAGAGAGATATATTCCTGATAGTTCATTTCATTGATTAAAGAACACCATTAAATTGTGACAGGTGAAAGCTCTTACTAGTGGTCCCAGGTGTCGACATATGCCATTGGCACACTTCTAATGAGGCACCTCTTCAATCAACCGAATCACAGCAAAGAGCAATGGTGCAAAAGTACAGTAGGTGAACACCCTTAATAAATTGCATATAAGGTATAAGGCAAAATGATAACATGTAAAGAACTCTGACAAACTTGGTTACGGGAGAGCAACAAAACTAAGATCAGAGTATCTACAGTACAGGCATCCTTAAGAGCCAAGCAAGAAGCGCTATAATTAGTATTGTGCTACTGTTTTAGAAACAAACGAAGGGGGAAAGGGAGGGGCTAGACCTGCATACATTTCCAAACAGCTCACATCTAGCTTTTCATGTCGAACTTAGATAAGAAGCACGATGGAACAAACTATCTGCCTCTACTGGCAAAAGTACTGAAATGATGATAGTTGTGAAACATATACAGAAACATAGTACCTAAGTACTGTTTCTTTGACTGGTGATGATTACAATCAAAGAGATCTGGTTCAAAAGGAGCTTATCTCACATAAAAAGAATAAGCCTCTTGGTCCACAGTTCTCTGGACTGAAATGTGAATATGTACCAATCTTAGGAAAGGACGCTGATGGAACTTATGCTTGTTCATATTCCATATGCTTTAAAGTAGTAAAGAACAGAATAAAATTGACAGAATTTATGTTTATGTAGGATGTCCTTACCCACAAGGAATCTACTACCATAACATTAAGTGACCTTTTTTTCATTTAAACAAAATATACACATACCACGTACCACCCAGCTATAAACAACTAAACATTAAACAGGTAAAACAAAACAAAATGCAACAGTTTCAAAATACTAACTAAATAACAATCCATCAGCTATGATCATAGAATACTCAAATAATTTCATCTAGTGATTATCTTTCACACTCCAAATAGATCAGATAGCAGAATGATATGCCAGAAAGCAACATTCAAAACAATAATTTGTTCCAATTGTGAGTCCTTATCACTATAGTATATACATACTTTCAGTGATTTATTCATAAAAAGCATGAAGAGGAAGAGAAAAATGGTTTATTCATAAAAAGCATGAAGAGGAAGAGAAAAGGTTAGTGCATTTTTAAAGACTTTTTTTTGTTGTTTGGGGGGGGGGGGGGGGGGGGGGGGGAGGTGGTTAATTTCAGAGGTAACTATTAGGACAGCACCTTATGTTAGTTGGCATAAAAAATATTCGATCATTGTTTCCAAGATGCTAGATTCTATGTTGCCCCATATAAGGAACCCCTCACAACAAACTGCTTATCAACCTGAGAAGACCAAAAGAGTATCAATAGACCTAGGCTTGGAGAAGAGTGCTGGCTTTGGCACTGCCAAAAGAGAAGCACTCATAACAGTTTCGACGTGTGATAGCAAAGAGAAGAAACAGACTGGATAACACAAGTAAGAAAGGATAGTGTAAATGCTTGCCTCTTTATGTTTCCATTCTTCTAAAAGTGTGTATTAATTTTGCAGCAGATGTATCACCAACATCAGGGTCGGAGTGACCTCTTCACTACTAGGACATCCTTTCCAATGGAGCGGCATCTGTTTCTGCATGGAGGAAATACACAAGGAGATTCTGGGCTGGTTCTCTCAACTGACGCTAAACCTAGGTTGAAATGGACACCTGAGTTGCATCAGCGATTTGTAGATGCAGTCAATCAATTAGGTGGAGCAGAGAGTAAGTATAAGATTCTTATCTTCTCAATGCACTAGAATAGCTGAGTTCTAACATTCATTTTAATCACTCAGAAGCTACTCCAAAAACAGTCATGAGGCTCATGGGCATTCCAGGACTCACCTTATACCATCTGAAAAGCCATCTCCAGGTACCTGACAACCAGGAATCTCCCATTTAAAATAGCACTAAAAAATTTCAGTGCAATTCATAATTTCTTGAATGTTTCAGAAATACAGGCTCAGTAAGAATCTCCAAGGTCAAGCTAATGTTGGGACAACAAAGAATGGTAAAAACAAGTTTAATTTCCATTGTTACCACTACAATAGCCACATAGCAACTCATGGATGATGACAATTTGCAGCCCTTGGATGTACAGGTGTCGCTGATAGGATTCCTGGAACAAGTGCATTAGCGATGGCCAGTGCAAGCGCCATTCCACAGGCAGAGAAGTAAGAAATTTCCCATGTACTTTATAATTGTAATCCATCTGAATAGTGAAGTAATAGTCCCTTTTACTGGGTGCAAGAACTATTCAAATCGGTGAAGCACTACAGATGCAAATTGAGGTGCAGAGGCAGCTAAATGAACAACTTGAGGTGAGGTACTGACCCTGTTTGCATAATAAGATCTTAACCCACGATAGGCCCATAGAGTAGATGGACATGACATAAGATAAAAAAAAATTCGAGCATCCAGTCAGCATGCCCACATACCAACTAAGAGCATAAGAAAACTGCTATGAATGCTGTATCATCTTTTTTGTATCCTTCACAACAGTGATTCCCACCAGGAATGACCCCCAAGATAACTTTCTCCCTCTAGTAAAAGTTAAGCGATGTTCAGAATACATCCAGCCAAACCTTTAGAATTCGGTACCAGTATCTTTATGAATAAGATTGGACATATGTAATTGATCGGGTAGATCTACCCCAAAAATTCCTTTCATAACACTATTTTCTAACTATATTCTCAAATCATTGTACAATAGAATAGACAGTATTATGTAAAGATTAGAGAACTTGGATACTCTCCTCCAGTTTGGCAGCAAACTATTTTTAGAAAACAGCTAAGATTAATATAATGCATATAGTACCAACAATATGAATTGGCTCAATGGTTCTAACCTGAAGCTAATTTGGTATCAGGTACAACGGCATCTACAGCTGCGGATAGAAGCCCAAGGGAAGTATCTGCAGGCAGTTCTTGAGCAAGCTCAAGAGACCCTTGGGAAGCAGAACTTGGGCCCTGCAAGCCTGGAAGATGCAAAAATAAAAATATCAGAACTGGTCTCACAAGTTTCAAATGAATGTCTCAGCAACGCAGTTACAGAAATAAGAGAAAGTTCAAGTATACACAGACTAGAGCCAAGGCAAATCCAGTTTGTTGAAAGTTCAGCCAATAACTGTTTGACTGCAGCTGAAGGATTCAAGGAGCATAGGCTACAAAACCACGGGGTACTCAAAGCATATGATGATAGTACATTATTTTGCCGAAAACAGTCCCAAGATCAAGAATCTCAATATTCCCTTAACAGAAGCTTAAGTGAGCGTAGAATGGGTCATCTGTATAGCGGTAAACAGTATCACAAATCAGAGGGAAGTGACAGTGATACAGAGGTTCTACATGAGTATATCACGCCTCAAAAGAATGGCGGAGGCAGCACAACCAGTTCAACATCAGGAAGCAAAGAAATAAATGTAGAGAAGCTATATCTTGATGAACCAAGCTGCAAAAGACAAACAGTTGACTATCAAAGAGAAAGCAAGCTACTAGATTTTGATCAACAAAGTTCAGGGAAGAATCTTGATCTAAATACTCACAATATAGATGATAACGATCAAGGTTATAGACATTTTGACTTGAACGGCTTCAGCTGGAGTTGATTAGCTGACAATATGTAATACAATCAAGGAGAAGAAATGAACTTACAAATAATTTCTTCCAAAGTTATAACTACTTTAATTCTGTAAATACATTATGTAGGCCGGGAAAGATTGTAGCTATCTAGAGTTGTACCATAGGTTATAAATAATTCAATGATGTATGAACAAGCTATTGCAAATGTTGAGTTGTACCACAGGATAACTAACGGAAGACAGCATATTAATTATGGCACTCTCAATATGAATACAACGGAAAGCACGCGGATATATTAGAGAACAGAAATGCAACAAGATAAGCATAGAAAAGTACAATTAACAAACTGAGAAATACCCATTCACATAAAAGAGGCAGATTTGATGATGTGCCACTCTTCAGATTGAAGCTTGCCACCCCATGGCAATTACACGTGGGGTCCTAAGCAGTAAGGGGGAAAAAACACCAGAAACCTTACCGTCTAAATAACACCATCACCTCAATTTAATAACATAACGTAGAAGTTATTCATGCCACCATGAAGCTGACATTTCAGGTTTAGTGGTCAGCACCAACATATCAGGTTTAGAGCTTAGTGCTGCTTGAAACAAAAAAGAATGAAAAAAGGACAAAAGGGAATAACTCATATATTGGTGGACTATTGCAAATACTGTTAGCAAACATTTTTCAAAATGTAAGTGCAACAGCAATGGGATTGCTTCCTCCAGAAAACCATCCATGTTACATAGTACTTCATAGCCCAAATAACAGCCAGAGTATAAATTGACAGGTCTGGTCATCAACAAGGTATATACGAGTTATCAGATAGAAGTCTATCCACCACGCTTATTTATATACCCAAGAGGAAATGACCACTTATTGCATAATAATCCAATTAACAGTTGCCAACCAAGGAGCAGGCTATGTATGATTTGGCGATCGATCATAATAAGTTCATAAGACATGTATCTACCACTTTTATTTCTCTCTTTATGCTCAATTATACTAGCTACAAGAGCAGAGCACTGTGATAGTATTGCTATGTATGTAAGTACAAGTTCTTATGATGAAGCAGTAACAGCAATAGCCAAACAGTTCATGGCCTCTGGCCATGGGAGTAAGCGTCAGCCTACTTCTTGATCCGTCGCACCTTCTTGGCGCCCCAGACCTCCATCCTCCCCTTGGGGCACCCGCACGGCGAGCGGAAGATGAGCACGGTGCGGCCGTTGGGCGGCGCCATCTTCCTGAGCTCCGCCTCGAGCTCGCGGTGCGCGTCGCCGAGCTGGACGGGGCGCGCCCCGGCGGCCGCGAGCAGCGCGGCGCGTCCCCCGGGGAGCGGGAGCAGGCGCTGCTGCTGGCCGCGGACGCACTCCTCCGTCTCGAGCTGGATGTCGAACTCCACCGCCTTGCGCAGCCCGCGGCACCGGGGCTTCCCGCACCTCCGCGCCGGTGCCCCACGGCGTCCCACGCCACCAACACCCGCCACGGCCGCGATCGCCGCCCCGGCGCCCGCCGCGGCGACGGCGCGTAGTACGACGACGCCACCCCCGCCGCGCCCAGGTCGGACACCAGGCCCCCGACCTCGGCCGCCACCATCCTGACGTAGGGCGTGGCGAGGAACGCGAGCGCGGAGACCACGGCCAGCAGCGCCACCGCGTCGACGGCGCGCATCGCGGAGTGGTCGCAGAGGGACGTGAACAGCCTCCGCCTCCCGCCCCTCCGCGGCGGGACGACCCGCGCCGGGGGCGGGCGGCGCAGGCGGAGTCCGGGGCGGAGGCGGCGTGATGGCGGTGGCGGTGCTCGAAGGCGCGGAGGAACTCGATGAGGCTGCGGCAATCCGCCATGGCGAGGAGGAGGAGGGCGTGGCCGGTGGGATCGAATTGGGAATTTCGCCCAATTTTTTCCTTTTTTGGGGGGAGGAGGAATCGATCGGGATCTGATCAGATGGGTCGGTGGGTGGTGTGGGGTGGTGCGGTGGCCGCCTGCGACCGCGAGCCGGTCGGTCGGTCGGTCGGGATGGTGCGGTGCGGGCCGCGTGCGTGGGTGTCACGTTGGTCGCCGTTCCGTGACGTGTTTGAGCCTGAGGAAGACGGAAGGATGCTTCCATTTTTGTTTTTCTTTGCACATTGCTCACATTTTTGGAATTTAGTTCTTTTGTAAGGATCTCTTTTTTTTTATATTTTCGTTATGAATTATGATAGAGTTTGCAAAGCTCTGGATTCTTTCTCCGTCTTCTTTCTTTTTTTAGAATTTTACTTAAATCTTGCTTCCTTGCATGTTGTTTTGTGATTGTGTTAATGAGAGTCTTACTTAGATCCTACTATTTGAGAAAGTTTAAAATTCTGAAAAGCAGCTGATGAGAATCTGGAAAAACTGGAAAACCTAGCTTTTGGCTTCTAGTTTATTTTCTGGATTCTACCATAACAGTTTCTCGGAATTTGAGTAAAAATCTGGATTATTTGAGAGAGCTTCTGGCAACAGAAGATTCTAAAAGAAGCTACACCTGCTAAAAGCTACCCTGAACATGTCCTTAAATTCAAAGCATGAATATAGT
Source organism: Oryza longistaminata (assembly GCA_009805545.1). NCBI lineage: Eukaryota > Viridiplantae > Streptophyta > Magnoliopsida > Poales > Poaceae > Oryza > Oryza longistaminata. Next base: position 11,987,824 of record CM020187.1, on the reverse strand, counting down.
GATAAAACAAAAAAAAAAAGGAAATAGTTGAGTTAAAAGGCATGTGATTCGATGAAACATGTCTATATGTGTGACACATTACCTTTTTTTTAAAAAAAAAAATGGGTAGATGTCTTTATAAACTATTATGATATATTTTTATGGTTATTGAAAGGGGTTGAAACGTAGCTTCACTTGCACAACATCTACCCAAGGTCCAAAACATATGAGATGACATTTAGTTGATTAAAAGCCACACAAACAAATCATTACAGTCGAATCGCGGATGCTTTGCCCCCTATCATCATCACAAAGCAAAATAGTTTTAAGCAAAACAAAAATGCTGTGATGCTATCAATTACGGACTATCTAATAAGCTCACTTGCATGAGATACAAAAGTGATTGCTTTCTCAAAATCATGGGCTACTTGGTTTTGTCATCAACCCCATATATATGCCTAAAGCTTTAAATTAAGTAGAGAGACATATTAATTGCTTTAGCCTATCTCAAATTTGTTTCACTAAATGTCGAAATAAACCTATAGAAAATATCTTTACAAAGTATGGGAGGTTTCTTTCTTTTTTTTAAAAAAACCTAAATATTTGCTTTCTTGAATTCCTTTTTGTTTTGTTAGCGATAAGTGACATGCCGACAAAATGGATCAAGCTAACGCCCATATAGTTGAATGACCATATATATGTGTGACACTCCACCTTGCAAAATAGGTTAGATGTCATTATAACCTTGTTAAGATATTTCTGATTGCGAATGTACACAACAACTATCGAAGGGCCAAAACACTTAATGAAACTTTAGCTAATTAGAAATCACACAGAACAGATCATCAAAAATCAAACCATGGATGTTGCCCACTATCATCATCACCAAGCAAAATACTTTTTTCCCCAAGAGAATTAGAGGAGAACAGAAGAAGTTGCAATGCAATTAATCATGGAATATTTAACTTCAATGCTGTACTATATAAAGTGATTGATTTCTTATACCATGGTCTCTGTGGTTTTGTCATATACCTGTATTTGACTATAGCTCTAAACTACAAGTACACATATTAATTGCTTTAATATATTAATTAATACTATATTGTTTATTTTTTCCCGAGTGCGCAAAAGGGTTGCATGTTATTCTATTAAGATGAAATCAAGGGTTTACAAAATGTAGAAATGCCAAGGCGCCCATCAGGGTCACAAAATTGTTTCACTCTGTGCATATGTATATCACGTATCTATGAAACATTAAAATAAAGTATTGTGCAGGAGAGACGGTGGAATTTCGACCGTTTTATGAAGCAAGTTTTCACCATGACCTTCCATAATAAAAAAGTTTTAACCAAAGCCTATCTTAACAAAATAAACTTCCAATGAGTATTAATCCAGCGGTCAACCGCTCAAACCTCGTGACAAAAAAATAGGTTACATAGACTATGAAAAATGTCACTCTAGCTGTTTCTCTCTTTTTTTTTTTTAAAAAAAAAGCCTTACTAGCTGATCTCAATATCTCATACATGAATATATGAGCACATACTATAGCAATGACCAAGGAGGATACTAGCAACTCAACAATTCACATGGACCCAAATGCCTTGTACTCCTACAGGATGACACATTGATGACACATCTCCCTCACCCTGCAGGAAGTCAACCGTTTTGCCTTGAATTGGGCGCCCCTATGACTCTCCCGACCAAATTTGTACTGGCACTCCACTCTCTGGTCCGTGTGGTGGCCCATGGCTTATGGCGGCCCAACCCATTCGCAAGAAGAAGAAGTGCCACTGGCACTGGGCCGAACACTGGTTTACAGGCCTGGGCCTACAACGCGAACAGCAGCGACAGCGATCTCAGCGACCAAACCGCGGCATCCAACCCCGCCGCTGCCCGCTGCCGCCCACAGAGCACTCGCAGCCGCAGCGGGCAACAGAAGAATCGACGGCGACTCGGCGTCGGCGCCGACGCGCCGTCACCGTCGTCGCGCGCGACCCCTAGCCAGAACGGCAGAAACAGTGGGTAACACAACGAGAGTGAGACGAGGCCGAGGCCCCGCACCTAAGATTGCTAGGATTCAAGGATTAATTTTCATTCCCTATCATATCACATGTCTAGACACTAATTAAAAGTATTAAATATAGATTAATAATAAAACTAATTGCATAAATGAGAGCCGATTCGCGAGACAAATTTTCTAAGCATAATTAATCTATAATTAGCACATGTTCACTGTAGCATCATATAGGCTAGTTATGAATTAATTTGGTTTAATGGATTCGTGTCGCGAATTAGTGCAGGATTATGAAATGAGTTTCATCGTTAGTCTATGATTAATACTCCGATTTAACGTCGAATAAAATTTAGTCGATCCAAACACCTCCTAAGCCGCACGCAAAAGCGCGATGCCTTTTTATCCGCCACATCGCCAACGCGGCGTACGTACGTCGAGCTGGAAAGCGATGGGAGGGACGAAGCAGCCACGATGATACTCGCGCTCCGCGCCGGCGTTGCTGCCGCCGCTCGATCGCGGAGTGCACGGCTCCTCCGGAATCCGGTGCTCTGCAGGCATCGAATCATCCAACACTTTTTTACTGGCTAAGCACGCATAATAAATCAGGTAATCCCACTGATCAAGTGATCCATATTTGCATGGGTAGAGACGAATCGTACGTACGTGCGCGCGTGCGTGCGTACAAAACCGCCGCTGTCTGGCTTGTCGATGGGCGGCGAGCGATCGCCCGGCTTTGACACGAAGATTAGATTCCCCTGCGACTTCCACATCGAAACGACGAAACCACACCGCTACACACTGGAGAAGACTAATACTCCATCCGTTTCAAAATGTTTGACACCGTTGACTTTTTAAGCACATGTTTGACCGTTCGTCTTATTATTAAAAAAATTTGTGAAATATGCAAAACTATATGTGTACATGAAAGTATATTTAACAATAAATCAAATGATATAAAAATAATAAATAATTACTTGAATTTTTTGAATAAGACGAATGGTCAAATACATATCAACAAGTTAACGGTGGCAAACATTTTGAAACGGATGGAGTATTAGTCTTCTCCAGTGTGTAGCGGTGTGGTTTCGTCGTTTCGATGTGGAAGTCGCAGGGGAATCTAATCTTTGTGTCAAAGCCGGGCGATCGCTCGCCGCCCATCGACAAGCCAGACAGCGGCGGTTTTGTACGCACGCACGCGCGCACGCTTGCTGCTGCGCTCGCGCCGGCGAGCGGTGGCCCGTGACACGCGTACTGTACGTGCGTAACTATCGTGACAAAACATTGTACTGTACCCACCTAATGATAGGGGTTCCAATTGTGGGGGAACTGTTCTTAATTAGCCATTAGTTTCCATTGTCACGGATTGTTGATTCGACGTTGGTTTCGAATTTTGGAAATTTTTGTTGAACGAACAGTATTAATCCACCGCGGGAGGCAATAATCAAGGAGGGAAAAAAAAGCACCATTGTGTGCTAACAACTCCTATACACTCTCACAGGGAAAGGAATGGACACCAATCAAGTCGATGCTATGCGAGGCTGGATACTGCTAGCCCAATGAAGGAGACATATGGGCTCTCGGCCATCACCATGTAGAAAGAATTGTCGAGGGAGGGGACGAGAGATGAGAAGTTCCGCTCCTCTCTCGAATAGATCCGATGGTAACATCCAAGATGTCGCCGAAAATTGAATTGATCGAAGATGGAACAGGCAAGAAAAGCAGGATCTCCTAGATGACGTCTCCAAGGAGGTCCCGCTGCTTGTTAAACTTGGACTCATACCGCCAGAGAGAGAAGGAGGCATCTCAACAACGTACGCCCTCAAGAGGGATCGCATTGCCTAGAGCACCACCGTTGTCAGCCCGAACATGAAATGTCGTCAAGGCTTTCGCCTATAACATACCTCACATTGTTGTTGTAACCTCGACGTTGCACCACAAACCGAATTCTGCCATATGCCCTTCTCTGCCACACCGATGCTACTCCACCGGCTGTCTCCCATCGGACAAGGAGCTCCACTACATCGATGACCCTTCGTCGGCTCCTTTGCAGCACCCCTCCTCCCGCAGCCCCTCACCCCAAAAGTCTGGGCCACCCTTTCTGTAGACACGAAGCAACGAGCACCACTGTCTCCTACATTAATATTGCTACGCCACCACAAGGTCACATCCACCATGTCGCCGAGCCGCCGCAAGGCCCCTCTCCTCTCATGCCGTGTCACCACGCCGTCGCAGGCCCTTGCTCACCGCATCCACCCTTCCCCTGCTGCGGATACAACGACCCTTGCTCGGCGGCACCCCGTTGCCTCGTTTCTGGTCCCAATGCACGTCATCTCCATCGTCGGTCCACGTTCGCAACAGCCCGGGAGGCTTTAGATCCAGACAGCGGGAGGGCATAGGAACTGCCCAAGAGGCGTCAGATCTAGTGGCTCTGGCCCTCTCCGGCTCTCCCTCATTACCTCCTCCGTGTCCAAACTCTACTGCGTGCCACTCCATCGCACACCGCCACCACGTCCTCTACTACGCTGACCTCCTGATGTCCATCAGTCTCCTCATCAGTACCGGTCGAGGAGAGGCCGGATCTAGGCAACACCAACTCCCGAGCTGCCTCGGTGCCCCAGCTGTTGTGACATAGTTGGGGGAGGAACAGAGTGCCATGAAACCGTCGTGGTTGCGGAAACCGCATATGTGGACATCACATCCATGAGTAAAATTATTACTCTGGATAACGTGAACAAATCTCAAAAGTTCATTATTATTTAAATCTAATAATAATTTTTAGGTTTTCACTATATAAGTTATTTATCGTACATAATTTTCCATGGTTGCCTGGCACCAGCTGCCACCCGCGGTGTCATACTGAGATGATGCATGAGACTGCAACCGGCCGGAAGTGTTCCTTCCTGGCTTCCTCTTCTACCGGGACGTGTCAGATGAAGCACTGGCCACGTCACTTTCGGTGCAGCCATTGTTGTTGTCAGCGTACTCCCTCCGTCCAAAAAAAAAAAGACAAACCCTGGTTTCCGTGCCCAATGTTTGACCGTTCGTCTTATTTGAAAAAATTATGAAAAAAATTAAAAAGACAAGTCACGCACAAAATATTAATCATGTTTTATCATCTAACAACAATAAAAATACGAATTATAAAAAAATTCATATAAGACGGACAGTCAAAGTTGGACACGCAAACCCAGGATCACTTTTTTTGGGACGGTGGGAGTACGTACTAGCGATCATTTATTCCTCGGCGCATATAGGGGTACAAACAAAGTCAAAGGGCTCCATCGAAACTGCGTAATGCGTGCCGGTAAGAGCCTCTCCTGCAATTGCACGCTGCTAGCAAATGTTGTGCGGATTCTTCCTCATCCAAATGCAGCAAATGGATTACATACATGCAAGGTGGTTCTATAGCAACGAAATGTTAAATCTCAGCCGCCTCTTAACGACACGGCAAGACCTGTTTCAGAATAGAAAAACGCTAAAGAAATCTTACTTGAATTCAAAAAAGCTGTGTTCGCTTCTACTACAACTTTAGATGATAACTTTCTCATTTTTCGTTAGTTTTTCTAAACCATAAAATGATGTGTTTTTTTAAAGGTTTGTTAAGGAATCAAATAAAACTATTTCTAAAGGTATAATAATTAATACTTAATTAATTATATGTTATTGGATTATTCTATTTTACGTGTCGCTGAAAAGCTAAACCAAATTACATATTCGAAATATGCCTGAATCATTCTTGTGAAATTACTACATTCGAAAGGAACCTCTAGAATTGCTTCGAGATTGAGTAAAAGAATATGATCCCTCGGTCTTCTAACTCCGCTCTTTCTTCTTGTTGTTGTCGTCTCTATTATCACACCTATCTTACATATTAATTTTTCGGTTTCGAAAGGTGTCTAAAGCACTAGAAAACATTTTTTTTCGTCTATAATAAAATATTATTTTTGTTTTATTTTTTTCACTTAATTGTAAAGCAAACAATGGAAGCACATAGGATTTTGGAGAGACGTGACACATTATAGTGTTACGAATCTGGACAGGCTCTCTATCCAGATCCATTGTATTAGGATATGTTATATCCCACTAAAATTGCTCATATCATAGGATTGAGGGAGTAGTACCTCTTAAAACATCCCTATGCAGCTATGCCCCTGTGTTGTAGCATCCGAGGGGAATATCTCAACAGGTTATTTCCAGAAATTAAGCAACAATATTACTAGTTCGAGAAAACGGCAGACGCATATGCAGCGTGAGGTTAGTCAGAGGGAGCAATGATTATAGTACACCAATGATCGACGCAGCGTTAATCAGTGTGCTAACTGATTGGAGTGGCCGTAGTCGCAGTAGCAGTGATCAGCTTGGGATCGCGACGAGATTATATATTTCCCATTAATCACTCACTCATCACTTGATTGAATCGATCGACACGACGGTCTCGACAGTGAGAGGAGGAAGAAGCTTCCAATATCTGATTAACCGATTAATTAATCCTGTATTATATTGACATCCCAACGTGATGTGCTCATGTGCATATGCATGTCGACAAAATCACTGATTAATTAATTTACTAGTTTACTTACTATACTACTGCTGCAAAGAGGAGGCCCAAGCTAGCAAAAGCTACAGTCTCTTCATCCCTGAATTTTCTTTCAATTCGATCTGCAGTTGTAACTTGCTAGCTATCTGCTCTCTACTAATTACACCCCAAATCACACATACAGCCTCTCGACTTATGTAATTAGACGCTGGATTAATTATGTGAATTTGCTAATAGCTAGCAGGGATATGAAACTACTACAAGCTGTTCCAGCAGCAGCAGCAGCAGCAGCTTCAGCTTGGTTGAATTCATGCTCTCCCTGGACCTTTGGGAGGGTCATGGCGGTTGTTGGGTCCTGACCCGGGGTAGTCGTTCACCTCCACGTCCATCCTCGCCGCCGGCCTCCTGCCGAGCCCTCTCGCCGCCGCCGCCATCTCCTGCAAGAACGGACACAAGCCATGGTCAGAGTTTGATTCAGAATTTGGCTTCGTTTCAGAACTGGTTTGAGCACTGTGCCCGTATTCTGAATTGTGTTTGTGATTTTGCAGCAACAAAGTCGACGAACTTAAATTGAAGGGGGGAAAATTCAGAGATTGCAGGGGATGGAAAAGATTAATTACATCTGGAGACAGGTTCAGAGACGGCGGGTGTTGCTGCTGCTGGCTGCTCAAGTGCAGGCTTCCTGCAAAAGCAAGAACGAATCAACACACAAATCACAATCAAGAAACAGTTAAGCACAGAGATCAAGAACTCGAGGGAGAAGAAACCAAGAAACAGCTAGCCATCAACGAAAGCTTACTCGACATGGGCACCGAGGAGACGAGCAGTGGGAGGAGGAGGAGGAGGCAGGACAGAGCCAGCACGGCGACGAGGTCACGAGGCCTCCTCTCCATTGCGCGGCGCATGCAGGAGCAAAAGCAAAAGCAAACCGAGCCAGACAAAGCCAAGAACGGCTGCAAGGATAAAGAGCTCGCCGCTAGGTGTTGTTGGTGTGTGTGATCTGTGGTAGGATGAGACTGAGAGATGGATGGATGGATGGGTGGTGGACTGATGGTGTTTGCTGGCTGCTGCTGCCGCCTTGGGTTTTATAGTTGGACCATGCTAGCTAGGAGAGCAGGCAATGGCTCTTTCCAATTTGTTCTTCTCTCTCTTAAAAGGTCAACTTCACATCAGTAGTACTCCATCGTAGTTATGACTTATGAGGAGGAAAAAAAAAAGGTGTACTCCATCCTAGCCGAATGGCTTTAATTAGAAGGTGGTGACGATGCAATGTGTGGTCCTGTCTTGTGGGACTCTCGTGGGGCGTGGACGACCAAATTTGTAATTCATGCATCAAATTCGAAGCTAAGAGTAAAGCGGGTTTGGCGGAAGGTCGTTTCTCATAAACAGAGTACGTATTGGCTACGGGAGGCATCGACTAGCGCCTGCATCGGCTGATATTGGATCGAACAAACAACAGCCGATGTAGCCGATCTTGGTAAGGTGGTTCTAGAATCATCTTCGGGATCGATTGAGTGCTAGGCGATCGGCTATCATTTGTAGATTTAACTGTGTTTCTTTTATTTCTTGTTGGTTGTAGGATCAAACCAACTGGCACGCTCAGAAACCGAAAGCAATTCTTTGGACCTACACTAGAGTAAAGCAAATCTCTCAGTCCAGTGTATGTTTTTCGCATCAACAGGGGGGGCTATAAGGCTTTCGCAACACCCCCATGTGGCGAGTGGCTTCAATCGGCCACGTTGGAGCTACGGGTCTAGCTCAAGTTGTGTCCTCGTAGAGCCACTCCTGGCTTGCAGAGAGCACAGACGTCTTGTCGGGCGAGGGCAATCACGTGTTTGAAGCTACATCTCACTAGTCGTGTTGGATGAGCCCATGTCTCGGAGCTACAAGAGGTGGGGCTATGTGCACACGCTTGTCCTCCTTGTTGGGAGAGAAGAGGCACTAGCAGTGGTGGAAGTAGGGATGAAAATGGAGCGGATATGGATGGATAATGCTCATATCATATTTGTTTTCATTTTTTTTTTGCTAAAGCGAATACGAATAGCTTGAATACGAAAATAAATATGAATTATCTTGAATACGAATAAGGACCGAATATGATCGGACATGAATACGGAAATATTTTTTTTTCTCGAAACACAAAAACCACCTCAACTTCTAATAGAAACAAATATAATCATATATAATTAGCTTGTTTTATATAAAGTATAGTATAATTTATAAAAATATTTTAAAGTTTAAATAATAATAATACCGTGGACTAGTGTTAAGAGATGAGTTATTGTTAAAATCTAAAAAGGTAGATTAAAGGTCAGAGTTATAAAGAAATGGGGTATGTCTCACGACTTCAGCAGATATCCGAATAGCACTGGTCATCGGATCTGTCGACGGAATAGGTCGCGACTATGATATTTGCATAATATTAGGATCGTTAGGACCATGGTATACGCGAGATTGATGTAAAGAGACAGATATCAGAATTTTTATATAGGTTCGGACCCCTTAACTGACAGGTAATAGCTCTACTCCAGTTGGGCGAATCCAGTGTTGCTCTTATATATATGTATCACATCTCTACTATTATAAAATTTGAAGAAGTTTTTGTCGAGATTTTAGTACGTCATACTTGTTTGAGTGAGTTTTTAAGTCGTCTAACCGTTTGGTCCGTTTATATCACTGAAAATTAATTAAACGTTTGTATCGAATACGAATACGGTGCGGTGTTGTGGACGTTGAATTTGTTTATGCCGATGAGGTCACATACATGTATATATGTACGACAGTTGGAGTTTGAGTCTTACATTTTTCTTGGTACTACATCTGCAGAGATGTTTGGAGACGACGGGTGCTGCTGTTGGCTGCTCAAGTGCAGGCTTCCTGCAAGAATGAATCAAGGCACAAATTATAATTAGCATATAGTAAAAACACATATCAAGAACTCCAGGAGATCAATGACGACGAAGCTTACCCGACATGGGCACCGAGGAGACGAGTAGTGGGAGAAGGAGTAGGCTGGACATAGCCAAGACGGCGGCGAGATCACGAGGCCTCATTTCCATTATGCGGCGCATGCAGGGGGTAGCAACCGAGGCAGCCAAGAACGGCTGCAAGAAAGAAGAGCTCGTGGCTACTTGTTGTTCTTTGTGTAGTGTGATCTGTGTTAGGAGGAGACAATGATGGATGGATTGATGGCACTGGGATGAGTAGTGGATTCGCAGTGTTGCTGCCGCTGCCTTGGGGGTACTTATCAAACGGTTGGATGAAGCATTTACTTATCAACATTCATTTGTGATCTCCTTACCCCCTCCTCTCTACCTATATTTAGCTACACATCATGAGTAATCCTTATCCATTTGATCATGTTAGCATAAAACTAGTTGTTAGATCAAGGAGTTACTTATCCGTAATTATAAGTTGCCTCTTATGCTGAACCATTTGATTATGTTAATACAAATATATCAACCGTTGGATCAAGGAGATACTTATCCCCATTCATTAGTCATCCTTACCCCTCCTCGACGCCTTTATCCAAATACACATCATGAATCATACTATGCCATTTTATCATGTTACTCCAGTATAAAATCATCAATCATTGGATAAGGCAGTTACTTATCCACATTCATTTTTAGTAATTTCTACCCCTTCTCTCCACCTTCAATTAGATACACATAACAAGTAAATCGAAACCTATTTGATTATGTCAGTATGAAATTATGAACCGTTGGATAGAGGAGTTGCATATCTATATTTACTAGTCATCTCTTATCTAAGCCATTTGAATATGTTAGTATAAAACAGTCAACCATTTGATTAAGGAGTTACTTATCTGTGCTCATTAGTCATCTCTTCTACTGTTCTCTACCTTTAACGTATACACATCATGAGTAACCTAAGTCATTTGATCATGTTAGATCAAGGAGTTATCTGTATTTCTTAGTTGTTTCTTCCTCTCCTCTCTACCTTTCATAATAGGAAAAAGTCCGAATTAGCCCCCGACGAACTATTGTGGCGGTACGAATTACCCCTTCAATTCAAAAACCAGACATTCTTCACCCTCAACTTTTCATATCGGACGAATTACCCCCTGATCGACTCCAGAGTGGTTTTGGTCCTACGTGGCACAAACGTGGCAGTCCAGTTAGCATAAAAGAATAAAAAAATAGAGGGGCCCACTTGTCAATTCTGCCTCTTCTCTCGATCACCGCATGTGGGCCCTATATTTTTAATTTTTTTATGCTGACTGGACTGCCACGTGTGCGACACGTAAGACCAAAACCGTTCCGAAGTTTGTCAGGGGTAATTCGTCTATATAAAAAGTTGAGGGTGCAGAATGTCTAGTTTTTGAATTGAGGGGTAATTTCAACTGCCACAATAGTTTAGGGGGCTAATTTGGGCTTTTTCCTTAATAATACCTTGATAGTAACATCTTCTCATGACCTTTATAGTACCACCTCCTCGTGACATATATTGTTTTGACCAAAATAATGCAGACCTCATTGCGGCTGGCATCTGCCTTGCACTGTCAACGGCCCTGTTTGGGGGAGCTTGTCCCAGCTGCAGCTTTTCCCAAAAGCTGCTTCTGCTAGAAGCTGCCCCAAACAGTACACAGCTTCTGAGAATCTGTAGTTACAGATTCTGAAAAATGAACTAAGAAGCCAGAAGCTGGAGAAGCTGGGTTTCAGAGCTTTTCCAGATTCTCAGAAGCTGGCTATCAGACAGCTGCTTCTCACAATCTAAAGCTCCCCCAAACAGACCCAACGCCAGTGATGGTGTGCTGCGACGGCTTCTCCCTGAAGAAGACACTGCAAAGGATGACTCTGCCACTGGAATGCCACCGACGAAGTTCTTGGCGGAATTGCATTTGATATGTCAATTCTTTTTTAAATTTGTGATGGTGGAATTGAATTCTGATTTTCAAATTGGAGGATATTAAAATCTAGATTTTTCATTTTTTACACTAGAAATTCTTTTTGTATGTGGGTAAATTAAGCGTGCCACCTGTAAAAAATTGATTTTTGCAAGCGCGTCTCTTAGGGTGCTTGCCTTCGAAAACTGTAGATTTTCTCAAGCCTTCAATGATAGGCAGGGTGTGTGGCCATGTGCAAATCGCGTTTTGACCACCTCGAAAAAAATCTTGTTTCATAATAGTGCACTTGAGTTATGTAATTATATACTTTTGTCGACGTTTGATGTCGCGATTCCGGTATTTGCATAGTATAGGGATCGTTGGTACTAGGATGTACGCGAGATTGTAGTAAAAGAGATGGGGACGAGGATTTTATACAGGTTCGGGCCCCTGAATTGTCAGGTAATAACCCTACATCATATTGGCCGAGGCCGGTATTGCTCTTATTCACCATAATCACACCAATACAATATTGTTGTCGATATAGCGGTCTGAAGTTCTGACTCGTAGTCGACAACAGGGTAGTCTTCCTCCTCGAGTTTGTGTCCGGCGAGATCAAAGACAGCGCTAGATCCCTACGGCCGGCCTCTGTAGGTACCGGATAGGGTCGATCCAGCCATATCTCTGATGTCGATATCTAGCGGCTTGTCTTGGCGTATGTTGGCTTGTATGTTGTGGCTTCTATGTTGTCCGTATGCCCTCTCCTCCTAGGGGGTCTTGTATTTATACCCATAGGTGTCCCCTTGTCCAAGTAGAACTAGGGAAACCAATATGGATACAATCCGAATAGTCCTTGTCGTTTCCATGTAGAACTCTAGTCATCCTTCCTCATGCGGAACTACTCCTATATCCAAAGGTTGTTTCCTTATAAGACATGGTATGTGGTGGGTCCTGTCGAGATTTAGTCAACTACTATTAGGTATGTGGTATCCATAACCCTGACAACTTTATTAATTCTGAGAGTTGCTGACAACTAGCAGAAATAATGCAGAACTACATGCTAGCTAGTTCCAGTAGTAGCTTGATTGATTTCATTCTCTCCTTGGTGGATGTTTAGGGTTATGGCGGTGGTTGGCTCCTGGCGCCGGGTAGTCATTCACCTCCGCGTTCGTCGTTGCCGCCACCATGTCCTGGACGGACATTTCTCTCCCTGGTGGACGTTTAGGGTTATGGCGGGGATTGGCTCTTAGCGCTGGGTAGTCATTCACCTCCATGTCTGTCGCCGCTGCCACCGTATCCCTGCATGGACATACACAAAGCCATGTTCAGAATCACTATCACCAACATTACTAATTGTTTCAGAATTTAGCCTTCAGAAAGTACATATTCATTTTAGAATTGGTTTGTAAAGGTAGCTATGAACTGTCTACGAGATTTTGTAGTAACATGCCAACAAATTAATTTAAATCTTACGGGAATTCAGAAATTGAAGGACATGAGAAAGATTAACTGCATCTGCATAGATGTTTCGAGATGACGGGTGTTGTTGTTGGCTGCTCAAGTGCACGATTCCTGCAAGAATGAATCGACACGCAAATTATAATTATCAACTAGTTAAAACACATATCAAGAACTCCAGGAGATCTATGACGACGAAGCTTACCCGACACGGGCACCGAGGAGACGAGTAGTGGGAGGAGCGAGTACATAGCCAGGACGGCGGCGAGATCACAAGGCCTCATTTCCATTGCGCGGCACATGCAGGAGGTAGCAACCGAGGCAGCCAAGAATGGCCGCGAGAAAAAAGAGCTCGTGGCTACTACTCCCTCCGTTTCACAATGTAAGACTTTCTAGCATTGCCCACATACATATAGATGTTAATGAATCTAGACACATACATATGTCTATATTCACTAACATCTAAATGAATATGGGCAATGCTAGAAAGTCTTACATTGTGAAACAGAGGGAGTATTTATTTTTTTTTTCTGTGTGTGTGATCTGTGGTCGGAGGAGACGATGATGTATGGATGGATGGCACTGGGATGGGTAGTTGACTCGTAGTGTTGGGAGGAAGCTACCCATCGGACGTCCGATGCACCAAAAAAAATCGGATGGTCAAATATTGTAGTTGGCCAACAAGTCAAACATTAAGTTATGGAAAAGGCTATGGAAGACGCACATTGAAACATATCACTATCACGTATGAAACATTTAGTTTTAACGGTTTGACACACATGTTTTTCTTTTGACATAATATAATTATATGATATCTTGTTGTAAATATTTAATTGCAACGAATACAACAGTGTGATCGGTTCGTAGATTGGATAAGTAATTTAGAAGAAAAAATATTTAAAGAGAGGAGGAAAGAATGAAAAGAAACAGCTAGGCATACATGTTACAATGATAGGGTTCATCCGATCCATCAGGCCGCTGATTTGCAGCATTTTCAGTGTGGTAGATGAGGCGTCCGATATTTCTGTTTCGTCGGACGTGCGATATAAAGCGTTTTCCGTAGTGTTGCTGCCGCTGCCTTGGGGAGGGGGGGGGTACTTATCAAACGTTGGATGAAGCATTTACTTATCCGCGTTCATTTGTGATCTGTACCCCTCCTCTCCACCTATATTTAGCTACACATCATGAGTAATCCTTATCCATTTGATCATGTTTAGTATAAAATTAGCTATTATATCAAGGAGTTACTTATCCGTAATGATAAGTCTTCTCTTATGCTGGGCCGCCATTTTATTATGTTAATACAAATATATCAACGTTGGATTAAGGAGTTACTTATTCGCATTACTGCTCCCTCCGTTTCGCAATGCAATACTTTCTAGCATTAGCCAATACAAATAGATGTTAATGAATCTAGACACATACATATGTCTAGATTCACTAACATCTAAATGAATGTGGGCAATGCTAGAAAGTCTTACATTGTGAAATATAGGGAGTATTTGTTTTTTTTTTGTGTGTGTGATCTGTGGTCGGAGGAGACGATGATGTATGGATGGATGGCACTGGGACGGGTAGTTGACTCATAGTGTTGGGAGGAAGCTACCATTCGGACGTCCGATGCAACAAAAAAAAATCGGACGGTCAAATATTGCAGTTGGCGAACAAGTCAAACATTAAGTTATATATGGTGAAACAAAAAAAAATCAGCAACTAAAACATTTCAATATTTTATGAAACATGGTGAAGATGCACGTTCAAACAGGTCGCTGTCACGTATGAAACAATATTAACGGATTGAAACATGTGTTTTTCTTTTAACAAAATATAATAATGCAATATCTTGTTGTAAAGATTTAATTAAAACGAATACAATGGTGCGATCGAATCATAGATTGGATAAATAATTTAAGAGAAAAATTATTTTGAAGTTTGCTAAAATACATGCATGTGTGCATGGATGAGATGGAGAGAGAGTAGTAGCAGTTAGTTTCAAGAATTTTATGAAAGGAAAAGGCTATACGTACTAACTTTTTCTTACTAAATTCTTACTAACACTGATGTGTCATGCTATGAGTGCATCTAGATTTTTTTATAACTTCCATCTACTTAAATCAAACGGTTGAGATGATTGTGACTAAAAGTTTAGTCAGAAAAATTTAGTACGTGTAGCATTGCTCTTTATGAAACACACGGAAGACGCACATTGAAACATATCACTATCACGTATGAAACATTTAGTTTTAACGGTTTGAAACACATGTTTTTCTTTTGACATAATATAATTATATGATATCTTGTTGTAAATATTTAATTGCAACGAATACAGCAGTGTGATTGATTCGTAGATTGGATAAGTAATTTAGAAGAAAAAAATATTTAAAGAGAGGAGGAAAGAATGAAAAGAAACAACTAGGCATACATGTTACAGTGATAGGGTTCGTCCGATCCATCAGGCCGCTGATTTGCAGCATTTTCAGTGTGGTAGATGAGGTGTCCGATATTTCTGTTTCGTCGGACGTGCGATATAAAGCGTTTTCCGTAGTGTTGCATTAATTGTATGAATTGACTATTAAATTGACTATAGATGATTTAGAGCCCATAGTCGGCTATACTATTAGGGGCAATTATGTTCTTATCCCTATTTTACAATACAATTGTAATTTTACCTTTTCTTTTTAGGGTATGTGATTTTGCTCTCGTTTTTTCGATGAACCTCCCGTTTGCCCTTGTTTTTAACTGCCGTTACGTAGGACCAGAATTAGGGGGTTAAAGAAAAGAAAAGGTAATTTGCAAAATGGAAAAAAGGACCGTTCTATCCCTGGGAGCTAAATAGCCAGCCAGGTCCTATCATCTTCTATCCCGTTCTTCATAGGAACAAATTCCTAATCCTAGGAGAGCAGGCAGCGCCGGCGATTTGGGGCTTTAGGCGGCGAGGAGCACCAAGCGGCCAACCCGTACTCCGTCACTCTTCCACCGGGGCTGGGAGTGCCGGGTGCCACTTCACATCGGATTAGGATTTGGTGACAGTCCCCGTGACATTGAGTCACTGACGTGTGGGATCCACGTGGGTCCAGGCATATGTGGGTCCCACATATCAGTGACTCAATGTCACCGAGAATGTTACGGGAGGAATGTCACTGAATCTGTGTCCCTTCACATCGGGGATGGTGCGGCGGAGGCGGAGGGACCACTGAAGGCCCACGGTGGCCGACAGCGCCTCGTCGCCGGAGAAATCGTTGGCCTCTGCAGCTTGCCTCCTGGAAGAAGCGAAGCAGAAAAGGGGCCAGCGGCAGCAGCCACGAATTAGCTTGTTGCGTTGGCTTGATTTTTGTCGATGTGAGATGAACTTGCTAGTATTAATTGCTTGTTGATACCAGTAGCAGCATGTATCAATTGCTAGTGTGCATTGTCTGGAATGGAGAGATCAAATGCGGAGAAGTTGATTTGTATTTCCATGCATCACCTGAGCGCATATTCTGTGTGTGATTTTGGTGGCTGCAAGGGCATATTTGTCTTTTTACCACATGCTTAACACCGTCAATATCACATAACAGAACGGAGGCAAACCCGAGCTACGGTTCGAAAAAGTAAGGGCAAAATAACAAAGTCTAAAAAGAAGGGGTAAAATCACAATTGCAGTATAAAACAGGGGCACAAACACAATTGCCCCATACTATTAAACTTGCTCTAATAGACAGTTTAATCTAGCGGTAATGCATGCATGCAAGAAAAAGTGATGAGCCGTATGTGCGCAGGTGATTGATTTAGCGTCGGTTCCAAACACATTTCTAGGTGAGATAGGCAGCACCAGCTAGTAAGAACCAGTTTAATAGTATAGCCAACTACTAGCCCTAAATCATCTGATAGAGTCAATTTAATAGCCAATTCATATAATAATTACCTATAAACATATACTACACTATTAATATTTGGTCTCACCTGTCATACACATATTGCGTCTTGGAGTCCGTGCTACAGCCGGCTATAAATTTGTAGCTTGCTGCTTATCTCTCTTTTCTTTCAGAGCAGGTACAATAGCAGGCTATAAGCCAGCTGCAAACATATTTTAATAAGATAAAAGATGAGAGAGAAGAGCAGCGGGCTACAAATCTGTAGCCAGCTGCAGCACGGACTCCAAGACGCAATGTGTGTATGACAGTGGGACCATATGCTAATAGTATAGTAAGCAATTATTGTATGAATTGTCTATTAAATTGGCTATAAAAGAATTGGAGCTAGTAGTTGGCTATACTATTGACCTTGCTCTCATCTCCTCGAGAGCAAGTTTAATAGTATAGTCAACTACTAGCTCTAAATCATCTATAGCCAATGTAATAGCCAATTCATACAATAGTTGCTTACTGTACTATTAATATATGGTCCCACCTATCATACACACATTACGTCTTGGAGTCCGGGAGTCCGTGCTGCAGCTGACTACAGATCTGTAGTCCGCTGCTCTTCTCTCTCTTTCTTTATCTCTTTAAAATATGTTTATAGCCGGCTTATAGCATTTTATTGTACCTGCTCTAACAATCGTAAAAAGCGTCATGTGGCGCGAGGTACAGAGTTCATTGCGTTTCTGCATGAATCACACACATCGAACCCTACGCTGGACACCACGCGGCCACGCCAAGCTAGCAACTCATACCGACGGCCCCACCTGTCATGCGTGCAGGCTTGTTGTGGGACCCACGCCCACAGCCCTGTTCCCTGCAGAGAATCATTATACTCCCTCCAATGCACGAACCCAACCAGAGCACATTTGGATCCCCCGTTCCCCCGAACCCAAAGTCCAACCAACCGCAAACTGCAAACATATCACGCTCCCTATTTTAGTACCACCTCGCGAACCGGAACGCATCGCGTCCAATAAAAAACTCGTCGCCCCACACCGCGCGGCACTCGGAGCTCAGCTCGCACGGCACGGAACGGAACACAACCACCCTCCCTGTGTCTCTCTCCCTGAGATGCGCCGCCCCCCATGCGGCGGCTCCGACCCACTTAGCCCGCGGCGGCGGATGCTGCGGCGGCGATGAAGCGGCCGCTGCGGCGCCCGTTCGCGGTGCTCCTCTTCGTCGTGCTGTGCGGCGCGGCCTCGTTCCCCTCCGTGTTGCGCAGGG